>OY856371.1:11205201-11302701 GCA_963693495.1 Malacosoma neustria
TAGGCTCCGAAACTACTGACCCGATTTAAAAAATTCTTTCACTGTTGGGAAGCTACACTATCCCCGGGTGACATAGGCTATATTATATTTTCAAAAAAATAGGGATCCTTACTAAAACTCCAATAATGTAACCCAAGGTGTAAAAAAATTACCTAAAATATTATTTAAATCGCGTGCGCTGCGAAAACTATTGATGATAGATAAAATAATGTACTACGACTTTGCAGAACACATCATTATTTACAAAAAGTGTCGCGATAGCATATGTCTAACTATTATAGTTATGCCACAATAAGTGTTCTTTTATTTTAAAAATTTAATTGAAATGCCGTCCCTAGAAAAAGCTCTTTATTTGTATCTTGGTATTAATCCTTATCAAAATAAATTACTTCATATTCAAAACTGCTTCAATATCTTTATACAACTTTTTAAATTATTTAATTCGGATATTCCATTCGAAAGATATCACGAGTTTAAAAATGTAAATATTAGAAAAATGTTGCGTGGTAGCCGCTCACCCTGTTCGGCTAGCTAGGCAGCACCTTATGCAATGTAGGCGTAAGTCACTGGGGTTTTTACAAAAATTAGAAAAAAAAAATACTTATTAAAAAATAACCAAAAATAAATAAAAAATAATAACAAAAAAAAATCATTAAAATAAAAGTTCATAGAAATAATAATATTCAAACTTTCTTTATAATTTTATTTTTTTAGTAACCTGACGCAAATAGAAGGGTTTATGTGTGTGTATATGTTACCGGCAATCTGTATAATTCAGGTATTCTATACAATACCTAGGTAATGTATAGAATACCTAAAACGTTAAGGTAATGTATGAAATATTATGAAAATTATTTTCCAGTATATACTTTACCTAGGTAATGTATACAATTCCTGCTGGTCCACGGGCATTGTGGAAAATAACTATATTTGGGCCTGTATTTATCAATGTTATGTAAGTAAGTAAGTAGAAGGGTATAAAATGACAGACAAAAATAACACATTAGATTTGCTTAAAATCAACTTAACAATTAGTAAGTTCTGATTAAAAACAATCTTTATTCAAAGGTAGGTATTTATAGTAAAATCACAATCAAATAACATTGAACTTAAAATTCTTCTGGGTTAACTAACATAATCTAATTTACTCATAAGTAATCAGTTAAAAAACTTAGGCAACCAAACAATTCTGTGAAAATAGCAAGTAGATCTACTGGCTTCTCAGAATACATTAAGTAAAAAAATATTTATTTATTTTTACATGAAGAACTATTGTAGTGCATATGAATTTTGAAGTGCATAAATCTTACTTTTAAGACATGAACACTTTTTAGTATTACAGAGTTGTTAACGTGTACATTTGACAAATCACTGACCTGTCCCCGTAGATTGCCGATTTGCAACTGTACGAAGCGTCGTTTCTTCATTAGGGACATCTTCTTTCTTAAGTAATTCTTGATGACAAACTGTAAACTGCTGTCTTGAATACAACGTCTTTATAATACCTTGCTTTGTTCCAATTTTGTAAAGTTTGTGATCCGTTTTTTGTAAGACTACAGGCAATATTTTGCCGCGACCTCTGTCGACTTTCGAAACAGGGATTCTGACAGTAGTACCTATTTGTAAAAAGTTTATTCATTATGTAACCATTCATATACCAAAATGAACTTAACAAAACATAGATTCTTATGACATTAAAGTTTATTCAAAATGACCTCCGTGATTTTGAATACAAGCCTTCAATCTGCGCGGCCAGTCG
The DNA here is from genome assembly GCA_963693495.1 of Malacosoma neustria. Taxonomy (NCBI): domain Eukaryota; kingdom Metazoa; phylum Arthropoda; class Insecta; order Lepidoptera; family Lasiocampidae; genus Malacosoma; species Malacosoma neustria. The sequence continues at coordinate 11,206,961 of OY856371.1, forward strand.
TCTATCGCAGCACGAACGAGGTCCATGTCAATATCGGCGGCTGCCTTAATCAAGGATGTCTTGAGTGACTCCAAATTGGGATGAGGCTTTGAGCACGCCTTTTCCTCCAAGTGTTGCCATATCTTGTAATCTAACGGATTCAAATCTGGACTGGAGGAGGCCCAGTCTTCGTGCCGGATGAAGTCGATTTCACGCGCCGCCAGCCAGTCTTGTGTGCTCTTCGCTCTATGAGCTGGCCCCGAATCTTGTTGGAATACCCAGTGCCTGTTATTGAACATGGTATGAGAAACAGGTTCCACAAGGTTCGTCAGGACTGTATTTTGATACACAACAGCATTCGTTTTTACACCTTTCTCACAAAAATGTACCTCTGTTAAGCCCCAATAAGAAACTCCCAACCATACCATGAGCGAGGATGGAAAATGACCTCGTTGGACACGCGGAATACGGTTGCTCGCTTCTTCACTACTGTGTGCGTACACCTTATCATTTTGTTTGTTGTAGCTCTCTTCTACGGTAAACATTTTTTCCTCCGAAAAAAGAATTTCCCGATATTTTTTTCCCGCGTACCGCTTCAACAAAGCGCGGCATCTCTTCAGTCTCAGGTCCATTAGACGAGCATTCAAACGATGTCCTGTTTTTCTTCGATATGCCCGAAGCCCTAAGTCTTCATTTAACACCCTTTTCACCGTGGTTCTGCTTAACCCCATCTGAAGGGCCAACAGTTTCTGCTTACGTTTGGGATTTCTTTGAATTCGTGCCTTCACAGCTTTTATCACTGCTGGAGTCCTAACAGACCGAGGGCGACCACTTCTTGACCTGTCATCTACACTAGAGTCTTCATTGTATCGTTTGATGGTACGATAAACGAATCTTTTGGTTATATTCAAATTTTTCAGTATGTTAAAAATTTGAATTGGCGCGTAACCGCAACGATGCAACGCAATAACTGCAACACGGTCTTCTTTAAGCGTCCACTCCATATTTAAAAATGAGTAAAATTCTAAAAGTATACATTTTTATTTTCATGAACAATTCGAAATTCGAATTCAATAAACTTTTTTGTGGCCAGCATTCTAAAAGAAAAGTTTTTACTGTGTGACAATACTTATGACCTGACTAGGTATATATATATATATATATATATATATATATATATATATATATATATATATATATATATATATATATATATATATATATATATATATATATATATATATATATATATATATATATATATATATATAAAAAAATCCCGCCTTTCATACAATAGAAAATAAAATAAAAACAACTACTATAAAAACAACTATACAAAATTAATATAGCCTATGTCACCCGGGGATAGTGTAGCTTCCCAACAGTGAAAGATTTTTTTAGATCAGGTCAGTAGTTTCGGAGCCTATTCAATGCAAACAAACAAACAATCAAATCTTTCCTCTTTATAATAGTAGTAGAGATAACCATGTTTGCGCGTCTATTAATAAAAATAAGCAAAGCAAACGCTATGTACCCACGAGCCTGCAACGGCCTTTACTGCCTATTACATAAATAATGACTCTTAGGTCTAATCGATAGGCGGGGTGACCTTGACTTGGTTGCAGACTATACAGTTGCGTGTTCACTTGCTATTAGCCAACTATTGTTTACTCTGAAACAATTACTATTGATTAAACAAGAAAAATTATACGATCATAAACGGATATTTAAAATGCACTACAGTCCTTATCAATCAATACTAATCCAATAGCGTATCAAATACTAAGATTAGTATTTGATATGCTGCTTGATTATTAATGCTGTAGGACAGCTGACAAACTGACGGGCCACTTAGATGTTACTGTCGCCTATAGGTGTTTGCATCAGCACGCAGCTATCTGCATAATAGCACTGGACCCTAGTCACTAATGCTGGAACACAACACAAGGTTAGTATGGCGGTATATTTAAAAACCATCCAGATGGAATTGGAGCCCTACCACCTAACTTGGGTTGTTTAGTCAGCCAGTCGTTTTTACGACAGGCCGACCCCGGCCGCAGAGGTCAGTATTCTTTCTGCGTTCCTACCTACACGTATAGGTAAAATATATATTTAACACATATATTTTGTAAATAACAACCTTGCCTGCAATTCTAGTTTTATCTTTATAGAATTGCGTAATAGGATAGCATTTATAAACACGGTACAATGTTTATTCGTTATTAACTTATTTATGTTACTTTCTTTGATTTCTATTCAAATTTCACATTCTGGGTTAAAACGTTCTAGGCGTAGTAATTTTGTTTTACACATACACAGCAAGGGAACGCGCATTGTACGTTTTTCTTTTTAATAAAAAATCTAATTATCTTTTCACTTGTGCCGTTTTACACAGGAAATGGAAGGGCACCAACAATTAGCAGTATAACATATAACAGTGTATCAGTAATAAGCAATTTTAGGGTCCGATTTTATCTTTATTGGTTTTTTTTATTGTATGGGACATAGGTAGACAGGCACCGTTAACATGTACAAGTATGGAAATTGTAACCAGACTGACTTATGCTAGAACACATTATGGCAGTATATTTTGATACGAAGGGCGAATTGCCACTTAAGAAGGGTTGTATTATCGCCCTTACGACAGGCCATTCTCGGCCGCAGGGGACCAGTATTCTTACTCCGCCTCTGTCATAGATAGGTAAATCATGTAAGAATGTCATGTGAAAATCACTTTACTACAAATAAACTCTGTAATCGCAGTATTACTGTAGCATATTTCCTAAATGCTCCTAAATTTACGTGAATAAAATGTCACCCGGTCCGATTCCGTTTATATATAAATTTGGAGTGGGGCCAATGTGCACGGCCGGCGACAAACGACCGCGCGCCGTTCCCCTTAAAATTATAATTAGGAAATTATATTTTGCCGTCTCAATACGGATAGCCATTTCATTATATTCTAACCGAAATGACACCCGCACGATCGTGGTCGCTCTAGCGCGACCGTGTCTAGCCAGATGGCCAGCGGGGTACACAATCCGCACAATTTTTCTAGATAACATGTTTACTACATAGTTCATTGTTCTTTAAACATAATCGCTTTTAAATATAATTGTTACTGAAACTGCTACTTCGTGAACGTTTGTTAACAGTTACAACATGCACTTGTAGAACTATACTGGAAAAAGATAAATAAAAACAATGGTAAATTTTATTATATTGATTTTTTTACTTTATAGTTCGGTCAAATTTGATTAAAATATAGGGGTGAGGTTACAAAATTTCCGACTAGGCTGACAATTGGTAGGATCGTTCAATACACTATTATAAAGGAAATGTGAAAAGTCCTCACCGATCGACCAACCGGCGCGTGCAAAAAAAATTACTCGAGGTCAAAGGTCACAAAAACGGGTTTTTCGCGATTTTCAGCAAAACAGTAAGTTTTATCATAAAATTAGCTCAGAAAAAAATTGTAGATTAGATAATTATCTATAAAAAATGTCTCTATACTTTTTTCCTAAGAGCCACCGTTTTTAGATATAACGATGCAGAACAAAGTTTTTTTTTTTAATAAAGATAGGCGTACGTTTGACTGCAATCTCACCTGATCGTAAGCGACGATGCGGTCGACGGTGTAGCACGCTTGCCTATAAGAAACCTGTTCACTCTCCTCTTGAAGACCCCTAAATTATAATGTTTGGGAAACACAGACGCTGGCAAAGAATTCCACTTTTTGGCGGTTCGCATGATGAATGTGGAAGCAAAACGCTTTGTGCGGATAGGGGGCATGTCGACCATAAATGGGTGGCGCATTGCCGTACGTCTGGTTGTCCTGTGATGGAAGGGAGACGGAGGAATTAAGTTGTGTAATTCCGCCGCACACTCTCCGAAATGTATCCTGTAAAACACCGAGATATGAATGTAGCCAATATTACCCCAAGAGTATATCATATGACGATATGAGTATACATGTTATATTATTGTTGTAGCCGTCGTACGACGGTAGACTGTTAGAACGGTGAGACTAACATTCGCTTCTCCCAGAGTCCGGCGAGTTAATTCGATTTCTTCCAGATATACCAATACCAGATGAGGGTATATATTTCTTATACTGGATCTGGATATACTGGACTAATAGCTATGCGTCCATTTCACAACATTCGCTTTTATGGCTTTACTTTCAAAATAATTTCAGAACAAAGTAAATTAATTCCAAGAACATTTATACTTCAACAAATACGTGACATTGTGAATATTTTATAAACTTTTACTTAGCGATAAACATTTTGTAATTTATTTTTATTTCGAACAAACTTAGACTTCTTAGTACATCTATTCAGGTGGAATACTTAAAACTCTTCAGCGAGTTACAATTTTCTTCGCGTGACTTACTTGTTTTATGTTTTCAAATAAACAATGTTTCAAATGAGTTTACAACATATCTGAGTGTTTTTGTGGTGAGACTTGTTTAGCTTTGTGATTTGAAAATTCAATGAAAGGAAAAAGCGATACCAAAAATAGAAACATAATAAACAGGATACAAATATTCTATCTCTTCTAATATATATGAATATGATGTTTTGCATTAAAATATATAAAATATTAGAACTCGGTACTAACTACGAACTTCTTCTTCATCCAAGCGTTGTATCCCGGTTGCAACCTAAATTTCTGTTTCGGTGCCCGGGGTCCGCTTTCCGAATTTTTCTACTCCACTTCACATGGTCTTCAGCATCCCTGGTAGTGAGCCCATTGGCACACATATCAACCTTTACGACGTCCAGCCAGCACTTTTTGGGTCTACCTCTCCTGCTGGGGCCCGGCGGAGGCGACATGGCCAGACATTTGTTTCCCACGTAAGCACCTGGTGAACTTCGATATTTGTGTAAAATGTGGTCAAAAATTAAGCCGAACAAAACGAATTATAGGGCTAAACTACATAAAAGTGAAGCACAAATTGACATCAAAAGGGAAATTAGTCACTTCATCACTCTCGGAGGGAGTTATCCAGTTTTACATTAGTAGAAGATATAGGTAGAAAACAATTCTTCTGACTACCTACTTCAAACTACCAAATGTGCATTAGAAATAAATCATCAATTTTTATTGTATATATTATATACGTGTCTCTAATGGTTTTTGCAGCGCATCCCAGAATAGCTCGCAGATGGCAGATATATATGAATATATGTATAAATATATGTATAGAATCTGTCCCATTTCCGGAAACCAATGAATGCAGAGGCTCTGGTAGTGGTACCAATGGGGTCAATTTGACTTTACCGCTCGCGCAACACAATCCATTCAGGCTTCATTTTTAAACTTAAATGCTTTACAATATTGACGCACAACCTTTATTGATCCAATAGCAACGATTTGCTGTGAATTGTAATCGATTTCCACGTTATAATTAATTATGATTAATTAATTAATTATGCATTTAAATGCAGCTCGATAAGGGTTAAAAGCAACATTTCTATGCTGTTGATTTCGATTCCATCGATTCCGTTCAACTTCATTCCGCGTTTCGCGTTGCTCGTCAGTTTGACGTGCTCTTATGTCTTTCACTTGCAGCATTGCGAGTTCTGCGATTTATGTTTGTCCGTCTAATTGCTGGCATTTTTAAAAACTAAAATTTCACTGAAAATTAAAAAAAAATATTATTAATATTGTATTCTTCTTTATAACAAGCCAATCAAAACAGACTATTAAAACCTACCAAAATCTCTATATTAAATTGAACTTTGAATATTAGGCGTGATTGCACTTAACTTACCGTGATGAATAAACACTTCTCAGAAACTCACTGTATAATTGAAATGAAACTACAGGAAATGATAAATTAATTATTTATCAACGTAGGTATCCATCTGTGTTAAACGATATTTGCAGCGCGCATTCTGTCAATCGTTGACAGTTATTTCAAACAACTGACACTTATGTAAAATTAATATTGATATTTTTAGTAAATTAATATTTTTATTAAATTTTCTAATGTTCCGCTCAACTTTCTTAATTTTTTCTTCCATAAGAACCTTCTCCTGACATTAATAAATACAACAAATAAAGAATTAGCGAAATTACCAAGGGAAATAGAGATTCATTTATTTCATTTATATATATATATATATATATATATATATATATATATATATATATATATATATATATATATATATATATATATATATATATATATATATATGTAGTTATTTACAAATGAGAAGTAACACATACACACATATGCTCTCTTCTGTTGCCTTAGGCGCTTGATGGCGCTGTGTGATTTGTCTCCATATTTATTATTTAATGAATATTTCTATTTAGGTTTGATGTGAATTTTTTATGAGCCTCATCTCGATTATTTTTAGAGAATGAAAGGGCACGTATTAAGAATTGGCAAATCTGAAAGTTTGAACCTCAAGTAGGGACAGACTTCAATTCCTCAAGATATGACGACCAAAGAACTAAAGAATACTTTGTTTGAAAGTTTCAAAAGTATGAATAATAAATATACCTACCTGAATTATTTTAAAACTAAAATATAATTCATATACAGTCGTATACGGTACATTCCGAAGATAAAAGCTTCTTCCTATATAATTAATTCTACTATTTACGAATAAAAAAAAAACATAATTTCGTATAATAGCGGAATTTATCAATATCCATTGCATCCCTTTATCGTGCCTTTACGTACTATTGTTTTGTTGATGTTACAGCTTGTGACCGGAAAACGTTCGAAGGACATTTATTATCAAACTTAATTGAAATTTTTAAACCAGTTTCACAGAATGGATTGATAAAAATAAATGTAGCCCGCTTCCGGTTTATGATTTCGTAATGTAGCATACCAGCCAGATAGAACTCTGGGGATCTAGACTCGAATTGTGAGAAAGCATGTTTATATATTTTTTTACGTAGAAAATTATCCAAATCACGAAAAAAAATAGTAGTCCACTGGAGTAAAATCTTGCAAGTGTGGTGAACAACGTATTGTTTTTAACTACAACTCCAGTAGAGTTATAATGGTTTCTCGTGCAGTGTGAAGTCTTGCGTTATCATGCCGCAATGGTCAAGTCGGGGCTCTTTCACTACCAGTTTCGCCATCATTGTTCAAAATTCGGCACAGTAAACCTCTGCCGTTATTGCTTGACCAGATCTGAGAAAGCCATAGTGAATAACACCATGAAGAGACCACCAAACAGTTACAATTACCTTTTTATTGGTAAGCTTTGCTTTAGGTTTAGAGCACTGTTACGGCGTTTGACCAGCGGTCAGCCATTGCATTTTTCGCTTACAGTTATCGTAAATAATTCACTTTTAATCACATGTTACAATTCGATCCAATATTTCTTCATTTCTGTACCATTTTTTTTTGGTCTCGGGGAAAAAACTCTCTTGACGGGTTCCCCCGCCCCGGGGGGACCGAGGGATATGTGGGACTCCGGAAAAGATGCTCGACCATCCGACTACCCACTAAAAAACCCCGCTGTTCTCCTATCGCCTACGCCCGGGCCCACGGATATATGGCCTGCCGATCTCGTGGCCCGGGCCGGCGCCGGCCCGCCCTTTGTCTTAAGGCGGGCCACTTCTAGATTGTTGGCGCGGGGGGTCAGGATTTCGTCCCCCGGCGCTCTCCTGGATCAACAGTTGAGGGGTGGCCGCAGAACAGCACGCGGCCCTCTCCCTCGCGGCAATAGTGCGGGCGGCGGGTCCTCCTCCGAGGGGCCGCCCGCGGCCGCTTGGAGGAGGACCCGGCACCGCCGGCGTGGCCTGCGTTGGCGGGAGGGGAGTGTGGTGGTCGACTCCCGCTCCCGCTCTGCCGCCTCCTTTGCGGACATGACTGCCTCGCAGAAGGAGGCGACAGCCGTCCATCCAGGATCGCCCCCGACCATGGACAAGGCAACACAAGTTTCAAAGCGCATTTCTTTCTGCAGATCATGATACACCCATTTTTTGTATTTTTTATCTTATTGATTTGATGCAAATGAGTCAGTATTGTAGGTAGGGTAACGTTATATGTCATGCCGCTAATCCCTCGGTAGTTTGACTCGGATCGGCTTCCTCAATTTCCTTCAATTCAGCATTATTCACCTGTGTGGGCGGTCTTCCATGTGGTTCGTTCATCAAGTCGAAGTTTCCATTACGTAAGTCTTTAAACCAAAAACGCACGGTGCGTTCATTAGCAGACTCCTCTTCACACGCAGCGTTGAAATTGCGAGGTTTTTCTGTCGCGTTAGTTCCGCTTCGGAACTTGTATGCCCCCGCAATTGACAAGGGGACACACGTTGCTATTATATCCAGTAATCTACCCAGATACCAGATCCTGGATCACGGTGGCGGCGGAGGTCCGAAATACGATGATGTCAGACTTGTACTGCGCTACCCCAAGACCCACCGACCGGATTCGATCGACCACTTGCTCCACCTCGAGAACTGCCCGTGGCGACGCTTCTTTTTGAACCTGACGTACTGGTGGCGTGCGGACACACGCCTTGCGCATCATATAAAATTTTGTTTTTCGATCAGTATTGCCAGGTTTGGCATCTACATCGCTGACAGCGGGGGTACCTCTCCTTTTCCGTTTTCCAGTACACCATCAAAACCTCCGTGAACTATGTCCGCCTTCGTTATGTTCCAGCGCGGCTCTACCTTTTATTGGAAGTGGCCGGACTTGAGCGTCCGAGTTAAGGGCGGAAACGTTGAATTTGATGAAGAGACGACCCTATAGCGACTCCAATCCCTCGAAGATCCTCCACCTGTATTATGAACCGTGTGACGTCAGGAGTAGCGAACGATAAATCCACGATGGATCCTCCTTGCCGGCGAACCCCAATTTGGCCGTGCTCTGTTTGAGAATGAGCCGGCCCCCTTCCATATCTCAGCACGTTGTCAGAGACACGGGAATTCCTCAATGCGGTTTTCACGTTGAAGTCACCGATCGCCAACACGGAACGTGATGGAGAGGTGCAACGAAGGTGAATTCGGTTAGCGAAGTCACGGCCAATCGTAATGTCTTGATTTGTACGAGAGCACCAGCGGCTGAACAGCTGATGATGGCCATTAAGCCGTCCAGGTTACAGATCCTGGGTCTTGGCGTCATGGTTTATGTTATTCTGGAAGATGCGGAGTGGGCGTAAATTAATTATTGGATTGCCTTAGCTTCGGCACCCTCAGTGCTTTCCTCTACGAAGGCTACCCCGCCTGTTTGGGGGGACAAGACTCATAGACACCGCCTCCGAGTCAGTTCTTGGCTAGCCTGTTTGCCTCTTTAGAAGCAACAATGCGGAGTCACAGAATGGAGGTAGCGACCCGAAGGGCGCAACAACCGCAACAAATGCATTTGTCGCTGCGGTCTTCATTCGAAAGAGTTACCTAGTGCAGGAAAGGTTCTAAGAGAAATCTTAAATTAAAAAAAAAATTCGCGCATAACGAATACACTAAGTCGTGGTGGACATAAACAACATAAACCGGTCAACGACCGAAAACGTCATGACAAGAATAAATATTAAGAATTAACGGACATTCACCACCGAGCTCGAGTGGATGCTAGCATCTACTAGTGTGCCTTAACATACGCAGGGATTCGGTCATTCACAGTAGTATTTACGTTAGTATCAGTTTTGCACTTTACATTGTAATTCCTTTTATTGGTATATTCTATGCTCGTAATCTATTTCTCCTATTACTATGCATATGAGACTTCGTTACGTGTTCCGGTATGACAGCTATACAATATTTTATACGTTTTTGTGTTTGCTCTGCCATCACGTTTACTGTTATTGTGTAAACAAAAATAGCAAAATATAATATAATGATAGGTTTGGTATTTTGTGGTCTTACATGTAGTTTTTAGCTCGTTTTTGATTAGATCTAAGCTATGAGTGAATAATCCAGTTGTAATTCCCCTTTTGCTCTCCTCTCCCTGTAAAAAGTTACAAAAAAATATTGTAGGAGAAATCTAATAGTCGGAATTCTTATGTCTGGACCACACACCACAATATTAAAGTATTTCTGCGATAAAAATGTTTACTTTTACAATGCGTTAGGGAAATATCTCTGACCTTTTTGTTGATTTCCTTAATTAAATACGACCTCAGACCGATATAAAAAGTTTATCTAGAAAGGACCTGATCTGCTTAATGTATAAATATTTACTTTCAATATGCCTAAATTAGAAAAGGGGTATACATAGCTAGGAAGCTTCGAACGGTATTGATAACAAGACAGAGCTTTTTGTCAATGTCGTTATTTCAAGTTAAATACAATTACTTAGTATTTTTCCAAATAAGTTCTAAGGCAACTAGGTATTGTTAATACCATCTCATATACTTAAGGATTTTTGCTCTTCATTTATTGTTAAGTGAACTGGAATTTTCGACGCGTAACTTCTACAAGGTATTAATTTTTTAAACTGGGTAGGTAGCTTCTTAGCACCGTAGTCTTCTTCTGCAAAATAGTCATGTTCTCGAAGGCGACAGAGAGGGAGCGGGGGCTTTCCGTAGGGCTACTCGTTGGTAATGGACCGGAGGTCACACGTTTTCCTCGTACACTATGTTCATTATCGTATAATTGCCACGTACCGACAGTGCAAGGAAACGTCGTGAGATAACTTGCATAAGCGTGAGGGGTATACTGTCCTTTCCCTCGAAGGGAGGCCCGTGCCCTACAGTTGGACGCTATGGGCTGTTATTATGATTTGATGACCTCCATGGATTTACGGTTAACATCACCGTTTCGATTCCTGTCTCGCGCCTGGGTGTTTATCTACAATTTTTTTATGCTGAGGAACAGCAAACCTATGGATGTATGCCATGCCAGGGGCATCGCGCCTGCTGTCCCCTAAGAGTACAGGAACCTGGGTCACTAATGCCGGAACACAACACAAGGTTATTATAACGGCATACTTTAGACCAAGAGTGGTTGCTATCCCGACGGATTTAGGGCCGTACCACTTAGCTAGGGTTGTTTTGTTGCCCTTTATGACAGGCCGACCCCGGCCGCACGGGTTGGTTCGCCCTTGGACGGGGTGAAAATATGCATTTATTTATAAAATATAAGTATATATGTAAATATTCGTTATCTAGTACCCATAACAAATGTTGTGCTACTTACTCCGGGATTAGATGGCGCTGTGAATTGTCCCAATACATTTATTTATTGTCTAATTTTAATTCATTCGTTCGTAAAACTTCTTTGATTGAAAAAAAAAATTTCAACTGACCCTTTTTGTTATTTAGGGCTTTCAAATACGTATACATGGTTCGCTGAAATTAGAAACCCGTTTATTTCCCGAGCTGGTTCCACGTACCGCCAAGTGTATAAGTTGGCAACTGGTACCTAACAACCGTTACGTAGATAGACCTTCTCTCACGTCATTAGAAACCCGCTACATTACGACACAATTATATTGCCATATGTACGTCGCTTTATCTTTCATAGAGTAATTATTTTTACAAGCACCATTTTCAGAAGGGGCAGTCCTTATAAATAAATATAAATCTATATTTACTAAGAACATTTATTAATAAGGGAAATATACAATTAGTTTATTCGTTTAGCGCTCATAACACAAATACTCGTCTGCTTACTTTGAACTAAATAGCGATATATGAATCAAAGTAAATTTATTTATATAATATTAATTTGAAGAAGCTCATACAATCTCTTAATTATTTTCTTCTATCTACAACTTAAAGTTAAAATTAGTTTCCAACATATTCAAACTAAATATACAGTGAAGGAAAGAAACTAATTGTTGATATACAAAAATCGATTGAACTTTTTTTATATAATCAGCAATTAACCACGTACCAATTTTTTCTGAGATCACGTAAGTTTTATACAAGCGCATTATTATTCGATTGTATGAGTTAAGGCAAGGAATAATATTAAAAAGAAAGAGTCATACTAAGACTGCTTCCAGCTATTGCATCAGAGAGGATAATAAGCTAAATGGCAAAAGAAATTTCCATCATATTATACAGGGTTATTGGTAATTCGACGTAATTCCCGTTAGGACCTGATAGGGGTGACTATTTGCGATAATTTTAACCCCCATATTAATTATGTAAAGTGAACCATTTTTGAGTTATCATGTTATTTAGCATTTTTCAAAATAAGTCAAAAATGCAACATCAAAATTTTATTAAAAAAAAAAGAATTAATTTAAATCTCATTTTTTCTTTTGATTTATAAAAACGATTAAATACTGGCTATTTATCAATATGAAAACAACAATTATCGGTCCAAATTTAAAAATGCGAGACAAAAAACGATATAATTTCAATATTTTTTAGAGATTTTCTTCCACTAAAATTCCTTAAAAACAAAAAAAAACGTTATGAGACTTTGCTTGCAGATAATTGTGTAAACATAATCGTTTTCTAATCTCCCCAACAATGCATAACAACTAGGAACTTATTTCAACGAAACTGAAAAAGAATGATCACAAAGAAAGCAGGCGGAAATTCGTATACGTAATAAACTTAAAGCGGTTCTTTAAAAATTCCATAAAATTAATTAAAAATAATAACCATTGTAAATAAAATAAATTTAAAATAAAATTTAGAACCAGTAACAACAGTTTTGTAGTAATAACAATTACCAGTTAATAATAAGTAACAATTAATACATTTTGTAATTTAGCCTAATTAAAGTTCTTGCTCTAAGTGACTTCCCCTGTTGCGTACGTAAAGTCGCATTCTTTTTCTGAGTTGTAACTTAATTACCGAAGTAGTCAAATTGCTTCAAAAAAATGCTTCACTTTGCATAATTCATAGGGGGGTTAAAATGATCACAAATAGTCACCCCTATCACCGCCTAACGGGAATACGTCGAATTACCAATAACCCTGTATTAAGGTTGTCTGGAAGAAATCGATAAGGCTACCATTCGTACAGCCCCAGCTATTTGTTTCTCTCCTTTGCTGATTTTTTTTGTGTGTTATACAGAATACTTTTTATTATTTATAAGACAAAACAAAACAATTAATATCTAAATATACTAGAACAGAAACAATATATAGCAATATAATATAATAATAATAGGCAATATAATAATATCAAACAATATAATATAATAATAGCAAGTAATATAATATAATAATTTTTAATTTTTTTTTCCTATATGCTTCGGAAACGTGGACCCTGCGAGAAAGTGAGAAGAAGAAAATAGACGTTCTCGAGATGTGGTGCTGGAGAAGAATGTTGAGAGTGTCCTGGAATCAATTCCGGACCAACAAGTCCATTCTAGAAGAACTCGGCATTAAGCAGCGTCTATCTTCCATCGTACAGGCTCGAATTCTCACTTTCTTTGGTCACGTGACTAGGCGTGACGATGTCTCCATCGAACGTCTGGTTGTCCAAGGGAGGATAGAAGGAACAAGACCTCGCGGCAGATCGCCTATGAGATGGACGGACCTAGTAAAGGCTGCAGTGGACGTCCCAGTACACGTGTGCTCCCGAAAAGCAGCTGTCCGGGAGGAATGGAGACGGATTGTCAGGCGTGTGACTGAAAAATGATGACCACGACCGCTCTGACAAGAGCGCAACGAAAGAGAAGAAATATAATATAATAATAGCAATAACCAGTGACATTGGTCAGTAAGTGCTCGGTCAGGTATATATTATGTGGATTCCATTCTAGCTAATTGTGTATATACATATTTATTTATACAAGAAACGTGTTACTATACAGCAGTCTAGTAATCAATACCAGCGGAAGAATTGTTTAATTTGGAATCAGATTGAGCTGTGAATTGTCACAGTATGTTTATGATGAGAATAATTTGTTCCAGACGGTATTATGTTTGGGAATAAAACATAGCAGTGATGTTTAAAAAAAGTGCGTGCGTACAAAGTACACATGTCAGTGAAACTTCTTTGCCAAACTAATTTATTGAACTCAAGACAGCCATGAATCGGCGTCTTACAGATTTCGACAATCCAAGTTTAATAAGTGAACTGCGCTTCGGACGGAAATGTTTGGTATAATAATATAATATTATAAGGAGGAAAGATTTGTTTGTTTATTCTTTCTTTCTTATATAACTTTTTGAATTATTCAATTCGGACATTCCATTCGAAAGATATCACGAGTTTAAAAATGTAAGTCTTAGAAAAAAACGTTTCACATCTTCGTGACGCTAATTTGCGTTTCATCCGTAACGTGACCCTATTCACGTTTCATGCGCCCAAAGAAGTTTCACTCCAAAAATACACTTGTAATTTGTTGGTACTACGTATATAACGTGGTGGTTCTAATCTATCTACTCATTGGACGTGAGCTAGAAAGGTTGGTACATTTTTCGTGGTTGTCTATGGAGTGAAAGTACTATACCTATGTTATGTGTTGTGAACAAGCTTTTTGGCAATGCCAAATTGTATTGAGCTGCAGGCACCGCATGGCAACGGACCGGTGTTCTTCTACACACGGATTTACCTCTATTTCGTGACGTAGTATTTTAATAGTTATTCCACATATAACTTAGGAATTCAAATGGATTCATATATTTTTATACAACAGAGTTAATAGAATTTTATTGCTTTAATCTTTTGTTAGGTCAATTATATATTGTACTTCTTTTTATTAGAATAATAATTTCACGTTCGCATTTCACTGTTTTAACTCACTGACGCTAACTTACTGATCTTGAGGAAAAAATCATGTAGACAGGGATACTGAAATGAATATTATTCAAATATAATCCAAAAATATGAACCCGGGATATTGAAAATGTAGAATATGAACTTATGGACGCCGCTGTAGGTACTCGATGCTCTTCTACTATTGTTTACATATTATTAGACTCTCTACTATCTGCTTTCAACGTGTTCTCAGTTACTTTAGCCACATTGCTTGAAGAGATCCAGATAACCACGAAAAGCTAATGGCAGTTGGTAAAGTTGACGGAATGAGGCCATGTAGGCGATATCCGCCGTTACGATGGACAGACCTAATAAGATCCCTAAATTCCCTAACCGGCATGCTAGCTGCAAAGGCCATGAGATCGGCATAAAATAGGAGTACCTGGCAATGTTTAATACGGTGAGTGATGGTGGCCCCTAAAGACTAGACACGACCTTTATTAAGTAAAGTAGACGACTAGAAAGAAGAAGATCTAGTTTATTTCTAGTTTATTTTAGGGATGCAGTTAGTCAATCCCCTAATTTAGTGTTGTATATCGATGTGGTTTACGTCCAATTAAAACACACTTATTCGCTCGTATATTATTGTACTTTCATAATTCTTGTATTTTAAATAAGAATAAACAACAACGTTTCCAAGTTACATTCATGAACACGTTTAATATTAGAAAATTCGGAACAGATGTTCATGACGAGGAGTTTTAAGAAAGAAGGGAGAAATGGTACCGCCATTTATTATACATTATAATTTAAAGATATTTGTTTGTGCCAATGTTCTCATCAGCCCTGTAAAGTACAGAGCAAAAATATGAATAGTTATTAAGAAACCAAAAAGTATTTAGACACCAAATGCCAGCATGATAATAAAAAGGCTTCGCCCAAAATATACAATTTTCCACATTGCGGGAAAACCATATTCAACGTTAAAGTAAATTTGAAATTTAAAAAAATGAAAATATAAAAAGTGTATGCGACCTGAGGTGATATAATAAAGTGCCAAATCTTACTTAGTAACAGGGAGTTCCCTCCTTTGTCGTTGTAACTGCTGAAGCAAGGAATGAGGACGATGCGGACGGTGACCGCGGCTCGGTCAAATATTACCTTCGAGGAATTTCGCAATACTTCTATCCTATTTCTACATTAATAGTAGCATAATTATATCTCTTTCTAGCACGTTTCACCTCCAAATTTGGCTCCAGACGAGACCATACGCCATACCCGTTGAACAGGTTTTTAAAAATAGTAGAAACGGCTAATTTTTGAGTATACCCAAAGGCATAGCCATAATTCTATCAACAAGCATTTTATTTAAAGACCTTTTTAGAAGTATTCTTTATGCTAAATATGGTAATTGTTATAATTATAGTAATGGAATATAGCATACATAACGTGGTTTCAAATTTCCGTGTAAATGGAATATTTAAAAACAAAAACGACGTCCCGTTAAAGCAATTTGAACCGGCTTGACAAAGTTTATTTCCGTTATAAGTATTTGATGATTTGATATTATTTGAATGTGACAATATGCAGATATGTCTACTGAAATTTGTTATGGTTTAGCGTTTATTTAATTATATTTATAATTTTGTAAACTTTATTGATTTTGACTTTGATTTTTTAATGTAATTGTAATGTATGGGACTTGTTTCTGAAATAATAATAATTATTATTATTTATTTTAATTGAGTTTCGTTAGGAAAAAAATATATTTACTCTAAGTATCAATTTAAAACAATACGAGATATTCCGATTTAACAAAACGATACATTCTCCTAACAAGTTTCACCTCGCTTAAATTTTTTCTACTAGTACTAAGTACTACATAATAATGAATTTTATTGTTCTTAAAATAAATAACATATATTTTGTGACTTTATTATATGTATAATTTTAAAGAATACAGAGATTCTAATATTGTTTATATTTTTTTAATTTTTTGGAGTAACAACTCTTATTGACTCGAACCATAAATTTTAGTTGTTTTGAATGAATGCATGAATATAATTATATAAGCATTAATAAAAGAAAACAAACACACACAAAAACAATCTCTATTAGGAAAGCTCTTTTGATTGGATTTGACGAAAATAAACTTACAATTATACTTTATTTAGGAATTGGCCAAAGTCCACCGAGTTAAAAAAAAATAGATTTATAAATACAAATTAGATACACCATTGTCACAAAATTCAAATATTTAACATTTATGTTTAGAAACACAGAAATTCATTTACACTGTGAAATATGCTCTTCAGCTTAGGGTTTAAGTATTTTTTTTTTAATTTCTAGCAGTTTAAACCTTCGTAAAACTCATCATAAATTATGTCACGATTTATGTGCTATAATAAAAAAAAAAAATTAAATTGTTTTAAAATTACACACGGCAATAATGCCGTCGCATAATATCATGCAAGTATTATTAAAATAAAATTATACCTAGGTAAGAGTTGCTCATAATTCATGCGTATGACCTCGGTTAGCAAACATAGTTCCATGTACACACGATGAAGGTTATGCAGCTACGCCTACCCGCGGTCCCTACTCTTGATTAATACAACCTGTGGTTTGAAACAGCCTTTGAAACAGCCGAATTTCCTCACAAGCCTTTGAAGCCCTTCCATTAAAGCTTTCACATCCGTGTCAAAATTACAAACTAGTTTCAACCGGCTAGGCGTTACAAAATTATTATAATAGCGTGCAATAAACTATTTTTACCACGCTTTATATTAATTTGACCTGTATGTATCTACCTGTGTTACGGACTTTTCGGGCTCGATTTTTACCTACTTTGAACGATAAAAAATTTAAAAATTTTGCACACTTGACAATAAATTTAATCATTTCATCATCACGATTAACGTATTCTTTTCCTTCTGCCGGAAGATGGCGTTAGATTTAATAAAAACATTTACCGATTGGGAACTGACAAAAAAATTTAAATTGAAAAAAAAAACTACCAAACACGCTTTTATAGTTAATCAAACTAAAAAGTAAAAAATAATTCTAAACATAAGAATAAAATTATCGACGAGCAAATTGATGTCAGTGTTCTTAAAAGCGTGGAGTGCTCGATATTTATCGTGATAAATATTTTTTTAATAGTTTTCTTCAATGAGTGTTTGTTCAGTGAATGCAATATTTTATGAACTTAGTAGAATTTTATGAATAACCCTTTATTATATGAGAATTGCACTGTTTGCTACATTGTTAATATAATAAGTTCCTTTATATTTGAACATGTTACAAGCATTATTATGGAAGATAAACAAAACATCATCCTTGGTTCTTAGAATATTAAAAAAATGATAACAATATAACAATGAAATTCTATGTGTAAATTAATTCTGTGAATTTAAAACATTTCACAATATATCATTTTGTAGGACTACATGACTTACAATATTAAAACATATTAAGTACTTAAAATTACTTATACATTTATTAATTTCTGAGGAACAGCATGCAGGCTGACGGCCCACTTAATAATAAGCAGTTACCGTGGCCTATGGATGTATGCGACGCTGGGGGCACTGTGAACACGCTGCTGTCCTATAGATGTACAGTAATCTGGGTCACTAATGTCGGAACACAAAACTTTTTTATTTAAGCGGCATACTTATGACGTTGCCATCCGGACGAGTTTGGAGCTCTACCATGTAGCTCGAGTTGTTATGTCGTCTTTTACGACGGTCCGACATTTTAATTTATTAACTTTAACTTAGTGATTGCTATAGGCACTTATAACAGAATCAGATGATAAATTTGAAAGAATAATTACATTAGATCTCATATGGTATCATAACCCAAGGGTATAACATTAATTACCTCTATTAAGATACGACATGTCAGTAATTACTACATACTACAAGACCTACACGAGGCTAGTATAACAATTGAGTACAATATTAGTTTTTCTCCGCCGCAACTACAATCTCTAATGGTCAATTCACAGTTATTTTGTTTCAATTTTAATTAAGGTGATTTATTTGGTTTATGATACAAAAACTGAACGGAACTGACTAATTCTTCAACAACCTCCTCTCATAGCTTGCAGTCACAGAACTAGTAATAAAAATGTAATACAAGCTTACTAGTAAAGTACTCAACAACATGGAGCTTGTCTAAATATAACGATTTAAGATCAACAATGTCAATTAGTCTAATTATTTTCAAGTTTAATATAAATTATAACAAAATTCCGATAAATGCTCAAGAGAGCTTTTGATTTAAAATATATTTCAAGTATCACTATTAATAGCAGAACCCTGAGCCACCCCACCTGTAAAATTACATTTGTGAATAAAAAACTGTTCTAAAATGCCGGATGCATAATCAGATTGCTGCCAACAACCAATGGAGATGACAAAAAGCAATGACTTTTAAAAGCGTAAACTAGGGTGTGTTCACAGGTTTTCATGATACTGTACAGTCATTTAATTGCGATTTTTTTAAAGTTCAGTCAACAGAGACTATATAACAGAGACAATATTTTTTTTTTTTTTTTTTTTTTTTTTTTTTTTTTTTTTTTTTTTTTGGTCTCGGGGAAAAACCTCTCTTGACGGGTTCCCCCGGCCCGGGGGGACCGAGGGATATGTGGGACTCCGGGAAAGATGATTGGCCATCCGACTACCCACTAAAAAACCCCGCTGTTCTCCTATCGCCTACGCCCGGGCCCACGGATATATGGCCTGCCGATCTCGTGGCCCGGGCCGGCGCCGGCCCGCCCTTTGTCTTGAGGCGGGCCCCTTCTAAAGTGTTGGCGCCAGGGGGTCAGGGTTTCCCCCCCCCCGGCGCTCTCCTAACAACTCTAGGAGTTGAGGGGGCCGCGGAACAGCACGCAGCCCTCACCCTCGCGGCAATAGTGCGGGCGGCGGGTCCTCCCCCGAGGGGCCGCCCGCGGCCGCTTTTTACGGCGGCCGGAGGTCGTTACTGGCCCTCCGGCGCCACCGGCGTGGCCTGCGTTGGCGGGAGGGGAGTGTGGTGGTCGACTCCCGCTCCCGCTCCGCCGCCTCCTTTGCGGACATGACTGCCTCGCAGAAGGAGGCGACGGCCGTCCATCCAAGATCGCCCCCGACCATGGACAGAACCAGGGCCGGGAGCGACAGGTCCACGCCGATTTGGGCGACGAGGGCGCGGCGCTCCTCGCGCCACGCAGGGCACACGGCGACAGTGTGGTTCACCGTGTCCTCCTCGTCGCCCGCGCCACAGTGGTGGCACCCTGACGTCATCTCCCGCCCTATGCGACACAGGTACCTCCCGAAGCAACCGTGCCCCGAGAGGACCTGCGTCAGGCGGAAGGTCAGGGCGCCGTGGCGCCTTTCCAACCATTCAGCCAGGACGGGCCTCACCGCTTCGATGGTGGCGAGGCCCGCGCTGGGGTGCGCGAGGCGCTCCTTCCACTCCACCATGAGCACCTCGTCGCGCAGCTCCGCGCGCTTCACCTCAGTTTCACGAGGCGTGGGGCGAGAGCCACGCTCGGCCGCGCCCCGGCGCCACTGGTACAACAGCGCCAGGACCCGGGCCTCGAGGTCCCATGGTGGGGATCCGGCCAGCAGGGAGGCCGCTTCGAAGGACACCGTGCGGTATCCTCTTATCGCCCTGACGGCCAGGACGCGCTGCGACCTGCGAAGCAGCGCCGTCGTTTTGGTTGTCAGGCGATCCGCCCAGATCGGGGCCCCGTAAAGGGCCATCGACCGCACGGTTCCCTCAAAGAGCCTGCGGCACACTGCGCCCGGCCCGCCGATATTCGGCAGCAGACGGGAGAGTCCCGCCGCCGCCCGAACTAGCCTCGGCGCCAGGCGCTCGAAGTGTGCCGCGAAGTCCCATCGCCCGTCGAGCACCAGTCCAAGATAATTCATGGACGGCCCGACGGCGATGTGGACGCCTCCTACCGTTATGCGCAGGCCCGGTGGCGGCCTCTGACGGGGCCCGTAAAATATCACGGCCTCCGTCTTGTTCAAGGCCACCTCCAGGCCTAGTCGCCGGATTCTTGCCACTGTGTGCGCCACCCCAGCCGTGCCCAGAAGGCACGCCTGGCGGGGGTTCCTCCCGCGCGCTGTGACGAGCGTGTCGTCGGCGTAACAGATGACGCCGACGCCGGGGAGGAGTGCCCCCCTCAGGACCCAGTCGTATGCGATGTTCCACAGCAGGGGGCCCAGGACCGACCCCTGTGGAACACCGCACACGACGTCTCGCCGACTTTGCCCACCCTGGACCGGATAGACGACGGCACGATCACTCAAATATGCCCCAACTATGCGACGGAGGTAGGGAGGCACCCGATGGTACTTGAGCGCCTCCCGCACGCAGCTCCACGGCAGGGTGTTGAAGGCATTGGCGATGTCGAGTGACACCGCCAATAGCACCCCACCTCGAGCCACTGCGTCCCCCGCCTGGCTCCTCAGACGCGTGATCGCGTCAATAGTGGAGCGCCCCTGGCGGAATCCGAACTGTTCGTCTGCCAGGTTCGGCCCCTCTGTCTCTAGGTGCCGGACGAGGCGGTCTGCGAGGATCCTTTCGAAGATCTTCCCCACCTCGTCCAGCAGCACAATGGGCCGATAGGCAGACGGTGAGTCCGCCGGGCGCCCCTCCTTCGCGATAAGGACCAGCCTCCCCGTCTTCCATCTGAGGGGAAACCGGCCCGATCGCAGACACGCGTCGAAGAGCCTCAATAGTCGGGGCTCCAGGACGTCGTGGGACAGAACCCACGCACGCCCCGGTATGCCATCGAGGCCGGGGGCCGTGTTCTTGGCCTTCAGCCGCAACATCGCTGCCCCCAGCTCTGCCCGGTCCACGTCGGGCACGGGGTCGTCGTCCGCGCTAGGGTCCCTCTCATCCCAATGAGGCGGGACCATGGCAGGAGGCGAGTGCTCAGCCCTCGTGGGGAACAGAGCGCCGACAAAACCATCCACCTGGCGCGGGGGGAGACTCTCGGTCAGCGGGGGCGCCCACGGGCGGAGCTTGCCCCGCACCGTTTTGTAGGGTCGCCCCCAAGGATCTTGATCTAAGCTGGCCAAGAGCTCCTCCCACGCCGCCAACAGAGACAATATGCTATAACGTACAAGATGTACGCGTAATTAAATATGAACTTGTGATATTTGAAAAAATTTAATATTATTATTTAATTTTTTTTTCTAAATTTAGAAACATATAATGCTTAATTGTGTGTGGTGTCGCACCAGAATAGGTGCTATCACCACCCCATCTCCTCCCATGGGTGTCGTAAGAGGCGACTAAGGGATACAAAGAACGGAGGATGGGCAGCAGCATCTTTCCGTGAGAGCATCACCAACTGCGAACACTGCGATCGCTAACCCGCCTGCCAAGCGTGGCGATTATGACAAAAACCCCCTAAAATGACAGATACACACAGGCCCCGGCCCCTAGTCCCCGGTGTCCACGGTAGCAGCCACGTAAGCGACGGGGCAGGGGGTGCGAAGAATCCCCGGGTTCGGATTCGCTACCAAAAATGACGACCTTTGGCCCTGGCAACATACAGCGTCAAAACACTGCGGACCGACGAGAAGTTGGAGGAACTGGAGGAAGTTTTGAGCAGACTGCGATGGGATGTTGTGGGGTTATCTGAAGTCCGAAGACAGGGAGAAGACTCAATAATCCTAAATTCCGGAAACCTGCTCTACTTCCGGGAGGGCGACCAACTGTCCCAAGGTGGTGTCGGGTTTCTCGTTCACAAGTCTCTTGTGAACAACGTTACTGAGGTGGGGAGTGTGTCGACTAGGGTAGCGTACCTAATACTCAGAATTACCAAACGGTATTCGTTGAAGGTCATTCAGGTTTACGCTCCGACTTCGACACATCCCGACGAGGACATCTCAACAGCCATCTACACTTCTAAGACCCACTTTAACGTTGTCATGGGAGACTTCAACACAAAATTGAGGAAACGTAGCGGCGATGAGTTGAGAGTGGGGCAATTTGGGTTCGGAAATTGAAAAACCGGAGGCCAGATGCTGGCCGACTTCATGGAGAAGGAGGACCTGTATATGATGAACTCCTTCTTCATGAAGCCGGAACAACGCAAATGGACTTGGATCAGTCCCGATAGAGCCACCATTTTGAGACGTCAAATGACCCTTCAGTCCCCGGACGATACTTCCCAGTATAGGCAGCTAAATAGAAAGATCTCCAAGTCCTTGACTCGCGATATTCGCCGCGATAACATAGACTGTGTAAAGGCGGCTATAGAGCGTAACAAGGGCTCTAAAGTATTCACGCGAGACTTGTTTATTGGGCAGAGCCAACTGACGAAGCTGAAGACCGATGACGGCAGGGTTGTTTTGTCTAAACCCGAACTTTTGAGGGAAGTCGAGAAGTTCTATGGACAGCTATACACCACCATACGGGCACTTGTTAACAACAAGACTAAAGACCCAAAAGCTAAATTAACCCGACACTATACCGTAGATATCCCAGACGTCAGTCTGTACGAGATTAGTATGGCCCTCAAACAGCTTAAAAACAACAAGGCGCCGGGTGATGATGGAATTACAGCCGAGCTTCTGAGAGTTGCTCCTATGCTTAAAATCCTCCAGAAGCTATTCAATTCCGTCATCCTCGAGGGCAAAACGACGCAGGCATGGCACGGAAGTGTAGTGGTGCTGTTCTTCAAAAAGGGCGACAAAACCCTTTTGAAGAACTTTAGACCGATATCACTTCTGAGCCATGTTTACAAGCTGTTTCAAGGGTCATCACAAATCGTCTCGCGCGCAGATTTGACGATTTTCAGCCTCCCGAACAAGCCGGATTCCGAAAAGGTTTTAGCACCATAGACCACATACATACGCTGCGGCAGGTTATATAGAAGACGGAGAAGTATAACCAGCCACTATGCTTGGAGTTCGTGTACTATGAGAAAGCCTTTGATAAGATTGAGACCTGGGCGATGCTTCAGTCTCTCCAGAGGTGCCACATTGACTATCGATATATCAAAGCGTTGAAGTGTTTGTATGAAAACGCCACCATGTCAGTCCGTCTCCAGGCTCAGAACTCGAAGCCTATCCGACTGCAGCGGGGAGTCAGACAAGACGATGTCATATCGCCGATGCTGTTCACCGCTGCGTTGGAAGATGTCTTCAAGCTTCTGGACTGGAACGGACTGGGTATCAAGATCAACGGCGAGTACATCACTCACCTTAAATTCGCAGATGATATCGTAGTCATGGCTGAGACCATGGAAGACTTCAGCCTGATGGCCTCAATACAGCTTCCCAAGGAGTAGGTCTCAAAATGAACATGGACAAGACGAAGATCATGTCTGATGAAGTGGCAGTGGGCTGGGCACATAGCTCGAAGGACTGATGGCCGTTGGGGCAGAAAAGTCCTCGAATGGCGACCGCGTACTGGAAGACTCAATGTTGGTAGGCCCCCCACAAGATGGACCGATGATCTGGTCAAGATCGCCGGAATAGGTTGGATGAGGGCAGCGCAGGACCGATCATCGGGGAGATCTTTGGGGGAGGCCTTTGGCCAGCAGTGGGCGTCTTCCGGCTGAAATGATGATGATGATGATGAATGCTTAAAAATAGTTTTGCATTATTTCAAAAATTGCAACTTCACAATATGGTATATATAGATTAAATCAAATTTATGTGTGTAGTAATGTTGAAATCAATTTACATCACCATTGTGTACGTAATGAGCTGTCGATGAAAATTTAATGCGTTTGTCTGCACTTCATTTAAAAGGCTTTCAATGGCGACACGCAGCAAATTGCTATTCCTGCGCTTGACACCTAAAGCTCTTGGACTTAATAGTGTTTTTCAATATTATGAAAATAGTTTACCATAATTTTTGTACAACAAGGACAAGTATCTACATAAGTTATTGTAAAAAAATCTCGAGTTCCTCTTTACAAAGTTTGTGGAATTATTATGTAACTTGACTTGGCATTAGTTATAGATACTGGCATTAGAGTCAAACAAGTCTTGTTTATAGAGCTTTTTTTAACGCACACACACACGGAATGTAAAACAAGCTTATTATGGCAGCATACTTATAGACCAAGGGTGGATGCCATCTAGATGGGCTTGGTGTCTTACCACGTAGTTAGTGTTTTCGTCGCCTTTTACAACAGGCCGACACAGGACGCTGGAGTAACAGTATTCTTACGCCGCATCTGCATAGGCAAAATTGTAATTCATGTTACTTGTTACAAAATATAACTCTGTTATAGTTCAATAACTATTTCATTTTACTTCCATATATGGATTTATATCTACGACACAATTAAATCTCACACGAGCCATTGCGGTCGTGTGGTATATTCGCAAAGCAAACGTTTGCACTATGGAATGCCTTTATGCCATCGCCCAGCCAGTCAATTAAATGAGTATCAAGTTCCGATATTTCCTTTTATATTGGTTATCGATCGGTTTCATTTTTGTGTTAAGTACAAATCTATACATCTATACATGTATACTCTATACAAATAAATAAAATTGGAGGGTCTTTAATACTAAAATAACCGCTTTTTACTAAGTGCAATCGCACGTATACACGGTACATATACCAAAACAACATTTTTTTACAATTTTTCTCTGTCTGTCTGTCTGTCTATCTGTTTGTTCCGGCTAATCTCTGAAATGGCTGCACCGATTTTGACGGGACTTTCACTGGCAGATAGCTGATGTAACAGGGAGTAACTTAGGCTATTTTTATTTTAGAAAAAAAAATAGTTTTGTTAAAAATGATAAGTTTCGGAAATTTTATTTTCCAATTTAAGTTGACCTCAGATTTATATCAGCAATCATATGAAATAGGGTGCAGCTGATGCTTGCGAATGTGAATTGTGCACGGATCCCGTAAAAGTCGGCGACCCGGCAAAAGTACCACCCTGTACACCCAAACCGACCCTCGGGTGTTGTTTACTCATGAAGAAACCAATAAAAGTGTCGCTTGAGGATATATTAGATGATTGATAACGAAATTTCGTGTCCTACTTTCAACGTGACGAGAAAAATAATTTAAATAAGAATGTTGACAGATTTTCCCCCAATAAGGGGTTAACGTCAGGCAGGCGGCCGGTTGCAAAAACTAAGCCACAACTATTACAACATGTATCATGTTGTGCCGATCCCATATAATGCGGGATAAGGGCAGGAGAAAGAAAAAAAATATGGTTTGGATATAAAATATTTATGTATATTTCAGTAGACATATTTGGAAATAACTTATATTTGTTTCAGTGTTCAGTTCAGGCAATTGAAAAAGAAACAAATTAGAGAGGACAAGGAATCTATATTTTTTTTATAGCTAGAGTTCAGCAGACAGGCAGACGGCCCACCATGGCAAGTGGTCACCGTCGCCTATGGACGTTTGCAGCACCAGAGGCAATACCAACGCGCTGCTGGCCTCGAAGAAATTTTATAACGCCTTTTTTGAAGAACCCCATATCGTAGCGCGCTGAGTAAACCTCAGCCGGAAGCTCATTCCAGAGACTGAGAGTACGCAGCAAGAACGTTCTAGAGAAACGTTTCGTACAAGAACGAAGAGGCTCCAAGAAATGGGGATGAACACCCAGCCGATGGCGGGCAGTGCGGTGGTAGAAAGACGACGAGGGCACCATTCTAAATAGTTCTTCCGAACACTCCCCGTTGTATATTTAGATAAAGAATAAATAAATATACTGTCACACAGTCACACACATCTAGTCCGAAAATAAACAGCAGAACGTTCATCATTTTAGCGTTAAGCAACCAGTTGCGACTCAAACTTTCGCTTCGGTACCCGGAGTCCGCTTTCCAAATTTTCCTTATCCACTTCGCACGATGTTCTGTGTTCGTGGGTGAGTCCACTTAAGTAGCCGGTTAACGTTAACCGGTAAAACAGCAGAACGGTATAGCTACTAAACATACACATATACATTTCTTTGTAAATACATATTATATGTATTTTTCCTCTATGCAAGGACGGAGTAGGAATACTGTGATCCCTGCGGCCGGGGGCGGTCTGCCGTAAAATACGACGAAACAAGGGTTTGTTTTCAACAAGAAGAGGTTGCCATCCTATACAGCTGGGTAGCTGTATAGGATGGCAACCTCTTCTGGTCTATAAATATGGCGCCATAATAACATCGTGTTGTGCTCATAAGTGACTCAGGTGCTACCTAGTTCCTCTCCGTGGACTGCAGTTTGTTAGCAGTGCCCCTGGCCTCGAAAACATCCATAGACGACGATAACTGCTTACTATTATTATTAACCTACTATATTAATATATTATTAACCATCAGCCTGCCGTTTCACAGAACAAAAAAAAGTTCGTGCGTACAAAGTATACATGTCAGAAATGAAACTTCTTTGACAAACTAATTTTTAAACCTTCTAAAGCCATCTAATAAATTTAGAAAAGAGAATTTATGAAATGTTATTATTTTATATCTTATTAAACAAAACTCAACTGTATTTTATTGCAATAAAGTCGCAATTCGAATAGATATGTATAAGTAATGCAATTATTAAAGTTTAAAAATTAAATTATAGAATAAGCCTTAAGCTGTTTGTTATTAATAAGATTGGTATTACTAGAGCAAAAAATTCAAGTGTATTTCATTGTATTATAGTCGCAATTCGAATAGATATGTATAAATAATGCAATTATTTAAAATTACATTATAGAATAAGCCTTAAGCAGTTATTAATAAGGTTAATATTACTGGAGCAAAAAAAAAAACGTTTCACATCTTCGTGACGCTAATATTGCGTTTCATCAGTAAAATTTTTCCCCTCATGCGCGCAAAGAAGTTTCACTTCAATATTTTTCATTTTCAACATCGATGCAACAGTTTTTTGTATAGATAGCAAATATGAACTAATAACAGCAAAGCGTAATTAATAGTATTACTTCCAATAGCTGGCTTCTAGCATCTCTTTGAACATTTATCGAGAATATGCAAATATTATCCACGTGGATAGTACTATGCACTTCATTTAATAATATGCTCCGTCGGATGTTTTGCCCTTACTACAATGGTTTTATTATAAAATATATCTTTACATACAATACCTATTGGTCTACATCCGCGTTTCGTAGATTATTAAAAAAACGGATGTTTAGCAATATTAACCGAGAACCAAACGATCTTTATTTTCCATTTTTTATTGCTGTAGGACAGCAAACAGGCTAACGGCCCGCTTAGAATTTAACAGTTACCGTCGCCTATGGTTGTTTACAACGCCAGTGGCATCGCGAACACGTTGCTGTCCTTTAAGGGTACAGGAACTTGAGTCACTAATGCCGGAACACAACACAGTTATTATGGCGGCATAATAAGAACAAAGATGGTCGCCATCCAGACGGGCTTGGGGCCCTACTCGAAGCTAGGGTGGGTTGTTTTGTCGCCTTTTACGACAGGCCAACCCCGGCCGCAGAGGTCAGTATTCTTTCTCCGCCCCTGCACGGGTACAATACACGGATTTCCTGCCTCTGAGATATCAGAGGCTGTAATTAATTTCACTCTTAAAACTCCTTAGAGGTGATCAAATTCAGTAGTCGTAACAATCGGTGATGTTTGAGGAACAAATTCAGCCGGGACCTTTGATGTTGGTCAATATAACCGATATTCCAAATGATGTCACCACATTGATAATAACAATTAATGTTTAATGTTACAAATGAGTTATGTTTTATAATAATACCTAAGTAGTACGGCAATTGCGATATCGAATAATACATTCCTTACTTTATTCATATTTCATTTCCTGTGTTGTATTGTGTGCGCTGATATTACGATTTGATGCAAGTGAAATTTATCGTCGATTTGATTGCATATAAATAATAAATAAGATCTAATCCAAGATGCTTAGCATCTCATAAATTTTTTAAATGTTTATAAATATGTAAACTATTCTGAATTTAACTTATTTTCAGCGGAACAATGAAACATTTTTCAAAAGGGGAATGACCTTATTTGTTTTTGCTGATACGCATAAACATGAAAACAATACTATATTTTTTACTTTTGGACACTTGGTAATTTAAATGTAACTCGTGAATATAACCGTTAGGTATATAATATAAAATGTATTCGGTTATAACTTTAAATTAATATCGAATCGTCTTTTTAGGATTTGTAACTACGTCGACTGGAAAATGAATTTGTTTTTTAGAATTTAACATCTAATGAAAGTGGCTGTATATAATTTTTAAAGTGCTTCTAATAATGCTATAAATGAATTGTATGAATCAGAGTGCTATGCCATAAAGGGGAGGTATGAAAGGATGTTATATGCTTCGGAAATGCCAATGCTGAGCTGAATATGTGGAGTTACGAAAATGGATAAAGTTAGAATTAGTGTGAAAATAGCGTCAATGATTGGAAAACTACAAGGTGAAAGGTTAGTGTAGTTTGACCATATAATGAGAAGTGAAGAATGAAATGTAATAAGGAAAATCATGGAACTGAGACTGGATGGATACAGGAGGATGGATACAGACTAAAGGAAAGATGGATTAGGTACAATGCAATATGGTGAAAAAGGTGCGAATGTTGAGATGATGACTAATAGAGAAGAGTGAAATGACAGACTATGTCGTGCCAACCCCATATCATTTGGGATAAAAGCAGTAAGAAAAAGAAAAATACGCATAATCGAAAAGCATTCCAAAATTTCCAACACGTTAATAATAATTAATAAATATATTGGGACATTACACACAACCCAATCTAGTCCCAAACTAAGTTGCATAGCACTTGTGCCCACCATGGGACCTCTAAGCCCGAGTTCTGGCGCTATTGTACCAATGGCGCCGGGATGCGGCCGAGCGTGGCTCTCGCCCCGTGCCTCGCGAAGTGGAGGTAAAGCGGGCGCAGCTGCGCGACGAGGTGGAGCGGAAGGAGTGCCTCGCGCACCCCAGCGCGGGCCTCGCCACCATCGAAGCGGTGAGGCCCATCCTGGCCGAATGGCTGGAAAGGCGCCACGGCGCCCTGACCTTCCGCCTGACGCAGATCCTCTCGGGGCACGGTTGCTTCGGGAGGTACCTGTGTCGCATAGGGCGGGAGATGACGTCGGTGTGCTACCACTGCGGTGGACCACACTGTCGCCGTGTGCTCTGCGTGGCGCGAGGAGCGCCGTGCCCTCGTCGCCCAAATCGGCGCGGACCTGTCGCTCCTGGCCCTGGTTCTGTCCATAGTCGGGGGCGATCCTGGATGGACGGCCGTCGCCTCATTTATAACAAAACTTATATTCAAATATTTTCTTAAAGTTTTTTATGGCTTTAAATATGTTTACTTTAAATGTGATAGGTATCACTATATTGTAAAATATGTTTGAAACGCAGCAAAACTTTTCATTGGGGCAGTTAAGATGCGACTAACGAGAAAAAGAGAGCCACATTTCATTTTTAATGCCAAGTGACACCATTAAAGAATGAAATGGAGAAAAATACGATGCAGACGTTTGGGTTGCGACCGGGATTTACCACTAAGATAATGATGCTCATTTAATTCTTCGCACGTCGTAGGTTACAAATGATACTTTTTTGCAAGCTTTGCATACACAGGTAACAAAGGAAAAGCAAGATTCAGTTATTATTTTCAAGGTAACTTAGTAATATTTATTCCGTGTATTTTCTTGTGTCATGTCATGTAGGTATGGACAAGAAAAGCATTTGTAACAGAAGTGTACGAATAATGCACATTACGTCTTTCAGTTGTTGCGTCACCGTTGAGGTAGCTATTCTCATTAAATATTTGTACTCATCATTAAGATATTAATTAAGAAGTATTTCTGAGGATCTGGATATTTTATTTATATTAGTAAAAAAAGAATTGGATTTGTAGATATATATTTTTTAATTTGTATAAAATATTTAAATTATTTTAAATATATTAAAATTAATATTAAAAATACACTAATTATCAAAAATAAAAACATAAAAATTATAAATAATATAATTAATCCAGATAGATCACTTTCACTTATATCATTTGTACAAATGAAATAAAAATTTTACTTAAGAAAAATGTGGCAGATTGATAGATATTTCATTCATGCAGATTAATTACATATTTCATAAAGCGTCGTTTATTATTTTGAGATGGTGAGGAATTGTTCTTACTATATATACGTAAATAAAACAACTACAATCAATATACTTATTTTATTTAAATAAATAATTAGTTTTTTTTTTTACTTTTTATAATAATATATAATAATATTATAAAAAATAACAATAATATTTTTGCGCCTATTTAGATACTACCTTATAATATATTATAATATCCAGACAATGTTTTTCAATCATCTCATTAAGTTTTATTCTCGTTTATTAAAAAAATAAAGAAGTTATTAAATACTAACTGACCCGGCAAACGTTGTTCAGACTTATAAATAAAAAAATATTGTGTATGTCCTTCTCCATGCTCTAATCTATCTCTGAAATTCATCAAAATTGGTTAAGCGGTTAAAGTGTGAAAATGTATATAACAGATAGACAGTTAGTTTCATATTTATAATATTAGTATAGATATCATTTATAGTCATATGTATTGTATTGGTAAATTTCTTTATATTGTATATTATGGTACCAGTGTCAAGGTACCTAGAAGCTTAGTGATATTATACTAGCACATTCTAGGTTCTGAATTCGAATACCACGAAACATATTAAGATCACCGGCATGCGTAAAGGTATGATTCCGAACTACTCTGCACGCAGCAGTGCTGCCCCGACACTGCTGCCGCGACACTACCGGTCCCCATACAATCTCTATAAGCTTATATGAGAGTACATTCCGAGCTAGGCAGCAACGCAGCGGCAGCAATGCAGCGGCAGCAGTGTCGCGACAGCAATGCAGCGGCAGCAATGCAGCGGCAGCAATGCAGCGGCAGCAATGCAGCGGCAGCAATGCAGCGGCAGCAATGCAGCGGCAGCAATGCAGCGGCAGCAATGCAGCGGCAGCAATGTAGCAGAAGCAACGCAGCGGCAGCAACGCAGCGGCAGCAACGCAGCGGCAGCAACGCAGCGGCAGCAACGCAGCGGCAGCAACGCAGCGGCAGCAACGCAGCGGCAGCAACGCAGCGGCAGCAACGCAGCGGCAGCAACGCAGCGGCAGCAACGCAGCGGCAGCAACGCAGCGGCAGCAACGCAGCGGCAGCAGCGCAGCGGTAGCAATGCAGCGGCAGCAATGCAGCGGCAGCAGTGTCGCGGCAGCACTGCTGCATGCAGCGTAGTTCGGAATCATACTTTACCCGCCAATAAGCCTTGGACAAGCATGGACCGTCCGTTCTTTCTAAAGGGAGGTCCAAGCCTGTCAGTGGGATGTTATGGGTTGTTATTCTTCTTCCTGCTCTTTTCCCACATTAAATGGTATCAGCACATCTTCTCTCCTTTACTCTCGTTTGTTAGCCGTCATCTCAACATTCACCCTTTTTCATAATATCACTTTTTACGCAATCCATCTATGTTTTCTTTGGTCTACCTTTACTATACGAAAGCAGCAGTCTTTTCAATTGTTTTGGATGATGTGTTGGTACAACAGGTATACTTGTTGTTGCAAAATCAAAATGTATACATAATTTAAAACATAAATGTGATTATTGTACCTGTGAACTTGTAACACAACATGTTAAAGCAAATAAATATATGTTACATCTTACCTCTGCTTCTGTATCAATCTACTCCTCTCATTTCTATGATTTTCATTGTTATATGGCTTTATTTCTTTTAATACATGGGGTTTAGCCACGCTAGTCTGCTACTTTTAAGTTCTTCAACCAATTTACTTTACTTTCACACTTCCTTTAATATACTCATTTCTAATTTTATCCATTTTCGTAACTCGACACATCCATCTCAGCATTCGCGTCTTCGCAGCATGTTCGCAGCATCCCTTTCATCGCTCCCCTTTGTGGCCAGAATTCAGGTCCTGCATTAGCAGGAAATTAGGAAAAAAATATTAATTTT
This sequence comes from Malacosoma neustria, assembly GCA_963693495.1. Lineage (NCBI taxonomy): Eukaryota > Metazoa > Arthropoda > Insecta > Lepidoptera > Lasiocampidae > Malacosoma > Malacosoma neustria. The sequence goes on from OY856371.1 coordinate 11,239,515, forward strand.
TTTCCTACTTTTTCTATCGATCTGAAGGTTGCCTGCCAGAAATTGTTAATAAGTAACTAGATGCATCCCTAATTTTAAACACAAATGTGTAATAAAGATTATCTATCTACATTGAGATTTTTCTTTAAAAGAACACGATGTCTACATTTCCAATTTGCAGGGGATTTGTGTGTCTGTGGAATTGCAAATAGCTTCACGTGAGAGATTTTACTGCGTTGGTACCACCATCGGCTCGGCTTCGAATCTTTAAAAACCAGCTGCCTTTTAGCGAATCAAATCTAAGAAACCATTATAAAATTTAACATTTAAAATTTTAAAACTATAATTAGAGAAGTGAAAACATAATTATTAAAGTATTGAAAAAAAATACTAAGTCGTTCAAAATATTTTAAAACAATTATTTTCCGTCAATCCAATCAATACATATGATTCAAATTAGGTTGTCCACTTTAATGTGAAAAGACTAATAATAAAAATCAATAATGTGATTTTCTAATGCCGTAAATTGTTTAGACGGTAAAGAGCTTGTAACGGAAAAGACCTTATAAAGTACTATATGCGATCCCCCGAATCGCATAATTTCAAATGACGAGTCTTTAATGAATAAAAAAATATATATTTTACATACTGAGACAATTACAGCGGCATCTAGTTCCAAAACAAGACGAATGTTACGGATACTAGACAACTGATACTCATATAATGTTTTCTAAATAGATACTTCTAAACGTAACCCAGATTCGGATCGAAATTTAACCGCATGAACGTGTTTTAACTACGTGCGTTTTTAGGCAATGTATATTTTAATTTTTAATTGACCTGAAATCGTTATTATATCCAACCTTCTAAGAATACTTAATAAATATCGATTTTAGCAAAGATTCTTTGGAAAGCTAAATTTATCCAATACTTAATTATTGAAGAGGCAATACTTCTCGACTTTTGGAAGTAGGTAATACTTGCTTGTTGAGACTAGTAATTAGTTTTGGACTTCAATATAGTTATTATTTTTATTAAAAAATAAAAACTAATAAAGAACGATAGATAAAAATAATTTACGAAATAGAAATGTCATTGTGTGATTAATAAATAAAACAAATATATGAAAGAGTATTATATAATTACTATTTTAGGGGCAGGGATTAACGGAGGTAAAACCAAATTTCATCATTTTTATTTGGTTTTTTCTATGCACAACGGAATGTCATGAAATGTAAACGTTTCGTTCCCTTTAGACTTGAGGCTCTGATAGTCATTCTTGTAAATATTTCACCTATTTCCTAGTAACTATAATGAAATGAACTGTGCAAATGTGTGTGTATGTGTGTGCGAATTTATATATGTTATAAATGTAAGGTATGAAACCATTCTCAGGGGAGTAAAAGACAGCAGGGTGCGCCAACTTGCAGATGCTGAATAAAGGACGAAGAACTGAAGATGGTTTTCCCTTTGTGGTTGGGGGTTCATACGGCAGTCGCTGTTGTAAAAGCCAAATTCAAGCGGACCCCGGGTATAGGACCAGGCTAAGCGGTATTTTGGATTGTAACTGGGATTTAGTAGGTACTTCGATGATAATGATGAAACAATTCTAAGACGAAGAAGCGAATATTACGGTCAATGCTCGCTGGGATTTGACACATATATTCTTTTAGAAACGCGTCTGTAGGAAATACCTACCTACATGTCCCTTGGGTGGTGCTAAACGAGTTTCAAAGCCGTACATCGGATGGCGGATAAAATGACCTTATGCCAGCCTTGCCAGGCCACTTCGATGCCCGCGGGGACTAAATTTCCTCTAAAAGACTAATGTGGAAAAGAATACTTCTACTATTTCCGAAGTAAATAATGGTATTAATCCCATAGACGCTTAATCACGTTCCTTGACCAATTATAGCCCGTTTAGTTTCCATTATTTTTAATACTAAGATATAGTACTATTTTTATCGTTAGTTCGTAATAGCCAACTGGTTATCACACTCGTATATGTTAGAGGTTACGAGTGGCAGTGAACGAGGTGTACCAAATGGCAAGATATGTAGATTTAAGAAACAGAGGTCTTGGTGTAACTAACTGAACTGATCCTAATCCAATGTTGGTTTAGTTTATAGTATATGGCTCCATTGGCATTGGTTTTGCCGAAATCGTAGAAAGAGATGTCAGGTGATAGAATAGCAAAAATTTCATTAGAAAGTCGAATTTCGTTTCTGATAACTTAAGGACAAGATGACATAAGTTAAACTGGTTACAAATATCAAGGAAAGCAAAGAACTTAGGTACATGAAATATTTATAGATTTGGGTCGAGTTGAGCGAGGAAGAAGTTTAAATTAACCATCGGGCAGGTCAAAAATGATTGTGGCAATTTACTATAGAGTGAAGTGAAATTTTGAGGCAGTGAAAAAATGAATTAGGTTAGTTTCGGAGACAAGATTTTGACACAATGAAATAGAAATGTCATATTTTAATCATAGAAAAAAGGGAAAAATTGAGTTTGTCCGTTTAAGGATATATATACTACTTTAATTGATACTCCTGTTTAGAAATTACATTTTCCTAAGAAATTTGAAATTAATATATGTAATTAGAAATATATGTATTGTAATTATAATCGTCGTAGTCGTAGAATAGTGAAGGATCTGACATATATTAAACTTTACAGGACAGCCATTTTGAAAATACAAAGCGTTATTTTACTGTGAGAGTCTATCATATCCGTCACTTTACCGACTGCTTAATTTGAAATCTAAAACACGTGTAATTTTTCTTTAAATATAGCAATAATATTTAGACAATGTAGTTTCCAAATATGGTAAAAAGTGAATTTTGGATTTTTTTTCAAATCCGACGCTATTCTATGATCACGACGTATATATATATATATATATATATATATATATATATATATATATATATATATATATATATATATATATATATATATATATATAGAAAAATGACATATACAAGGAAAATGCTAGAAATGAGAGTGGATGGATAGAAAAAGAGTAGACAAAAGAAAAGATGGACGGATTGTGTAAAGGATGATATGGCAAAAAAAAGGTGTGAATGTTGAGATAACTAATAGAGGAAAGTAAAAGGAGAAAGCATGTTGTGCCGATCCCACATAGTTGAGGTAAGGGCAGGAAAAAGAAGACCCTATGTTATGCTTAAAATGCAAAGTTATAAAATCAAATAGTTTTTGTTGCAACTGGGATTTAAGTCAGATTACTAATGAATCCCCAAAAAGCCCAAACAGTATACGAGTTGTTTACTATTTTTAATATAAAAAAGTAATTTAACTTATTTAATTAATCGTACTAAAACTATTGTATTGCCTGGTTTAAAGCGAAACCTCTATTTTGGTACCTGGGGTCTGCTATGTGAATTCTCTTTAATCTCTTTCATTACTTTCGATATCATGCAAGTTACATCGTTTAACAAAAAAAAAAAAAACTTAAAAAAACATACTACCATTTTCTTCTCTTTCGAGAAAACCTATGGTTAATTATTTTAGTTATTAAATTAATTTGAATAAAGGGCTCAACTACATATATTCATCTATTACCGGTATTAATATCCCTATATTTATTTTTATTATTAGGTATAATTGTCTAAAATATAGATAGATAATTAGAAAACATAAAACATAAAAAGAAAATACTCGCTAATTGCATTAAATGAAAAAAGTGAATGAAAAATTTTGAAATAAATTAAAACATAGAAAAAGGGATGGATGCCTATTTGTTCGCTCAGCACAAATATTTTTTTTTTTCTATGTATTATAGAGACAGTTTGAGTGGAAGGAACGAAGGAAGTACGAGTACTTGATTGGTCGATAAATACGGGGGCGGCGCGGTGCACGGGCAAGGGCTGAGTCCGCCACCGTCATCGCCTTCTAATAATGTCAGGTAGCTGTTTTTGTCCATCCACCAAGCCATTTATATAATGTCCTGTTCAGCCTATGTACCTATATGGGTGTAATAAAAGACAAAATAGAATTTATTAATTATTTTACAAATCGCAAAGCAGTTTATATTGTAATAGATAATAATAAAAAAATAAAAATATTCAATCGCATTTCGCAAAGTGGGATGAAATAAATAAAACGGTTTTCGTAATCTTCCGGCATAGTCCGCGAGTAACAGTGCATAAGAGTGGGGAGCAAGTGAACGCGGTGGTGGGACATCCGCTCGGTTGCGGATTGCCCAATTCCCGCGTTGGCGCGCCGGTGAGCCGCGCCAACGATTATGTTCATTCCGTCATATCAGTACAATGACTCAAACCGAACGATTACGAAACAGATATTTGCGAACACAGGCAGGCTCCTTTAACACGACGTGGCAGTTGATACCGTGTCTTATGCAGAAAATCCGGAGACATCGCAGCGGAAAAAAATTGCAGCATGCGTTATCTCCGATGTTCACTGCTGACACAGGGAAATATGCAGCGAAGGTTAAACACGGTCACTTTCTTCAGCGATGACTCAGCTCCAGTCGCATCGGCTGCATCGACAATCGTAAATTAAATGCTAACCATATAGGAGAGAGAAAAAGACTGACTGGTCGTAAACAAAGTCGAGCCATTTCCTCCCCCCGACACGACTAACATATTTTTCATTATTCTTCATAACTTCTTTGATGAACGTCTTGAGCATCAACTGCAAGTAAAACTATTTTAACTAATCGACAAACGGAGCGCTCTGACAACTACGTGTCACATGACGAAACTAAAAAAAAATTGTGACTAATTATTGCTTTAGAGTCGCACAACTATACGTGAAGCGTGATATAAATTTTTTTAACAGTATTAAAAATCACAAAACGACTGAATCTACAACTAATATTTAAATTACGAAAGTTAACAAATATACGACTCAAGCTTAAAGTTGCAAAATTCCTTAAAAGTCGGCAAAAGTTTAATAATTCCAATGAAAATCACTGCCAATACTTCACAAAAAATTCCTAACACTTGCCAATAAATAAATTAAAATGATTGACGCGCAAAACTAAGTTAATAAAATTCTATCAAACTTGTAAACTTCACTGTTCGCTATGGTATATTGGGAAAACGACCGAAGCTGTCGACGGCTCGAATACGAATGGTAGTTGGTAGCACGTAACGGAGATTCATGGCGTATTGTGGCTATAGGCGCGAGGGGGGGCACTGAGGAGGGCACGGGACGTGCTGCGCGCGCAGAGAAAGGACGCGAGTGCTGATGTAATCGCGATCGATGCACTCGCCTCTGACGAGAGTCACAACTGTCGACTGAACCGAGCTCGAGTCGACTGCCGCACTCCGTCAGGCGACTGAGGCCACAACCGTTTGCTGAATGCTGATTCGAAACTGTACGTTCGACTAGATGACGCTATTGTCGCCGAGAGATGCGCGATTTGGCTATGCTCGCAATGTATTCAGGTGGAAATAAAAGCGAACACCGAACGTTGATTAATAGTATTAGTAACTCCTATTATTTCATTAGGCATTTGAGAGGAGGGCGCGGTGGGATTTACACGATACAGGTCATTGACCCTCATATTAACTCATGTTCTGATACACGTGGATAGAGTACTGATTAAGTACAGTTATATTGGTATGGTATCTATGAAGTCGCCTACGTATAGGTCATTGATGTAGTGTAACGTCAGTTTAGAACGGAAATCGTACATTGCTCGACGTAATACAGCTCATGTTGAAGAAAATTGGTCACCAAACTGATACTGAATTCAAAGAGCGCGGGCGCTCATGATCCGCCACTGTTTCGTGAGTTTCCGCAGGTACTCGGCTCTTAACTAGGTCACACGTGTAAGCGTTATCCCCACCACGCCGGCCTTGGCTTACTTTGGCCAAACGGCGACGACGCCTCCCCTTCGCTTGCTTCGTACTCCTTCTTAGTTTATTGCTGGAAGTGCCTCTCCCCAAGTTTACTTCCCCAACCGGGTAGCGGACTGCGGGTGGAGAGGGTGATGTCAGCGGACCTTGCCTTATTTATGTCTCTCTCGATCAAATCATCGACGTAGCTGATTATGCATAATATACTTAATATTACGACAGACGATAGTGACGTAAATAAAATATTCGTATAAATAATTTGATAGTCATTAAGCAGTATAGTACCTATAGTGGACACACACTCATGTTTTTTATCGCATTTTTTGTATTAACTTGTTTTGACTTACGTACTATCATACCTTACCTACTCGATTCATTCAATTATGTAGACATTATCTTCTTGTAAAATACCGCATATATGAATGAATTCAAAAACGGAATATATAAGGAGTTTCTTAAACAATGTTAGAAATGTTTCTGGGCAATGTTGAAACGTTGACTAACACTTGTATAAAATGGCTAATAGTTTCTAATAGAATTAGTGGAACGAGTGAGCGGCGGCGAACTATCTAAGTCGGCGTGTACGACGAGGTCGCGCAGCCCAGCGAGGCCCCATCGAATAAAACTCGCTGTGGTGATGATGAAAACAGCGTTATGACCTCGTTTGAAACTAGGACAGCACCCGAAATAACTAGGGCACCGTTACTGCGCAGTCGCTAACGCAACTCGTAGTTTGGAACGATCACCACTGTACGCTGAGCCGCGTCCAATCGAACTGGTATGCCGTTCTTAGCTATGCCACGCACGAGACCGCGGAGCAGGGTCGACCGGTGTGTAACGGCGTGCCGAGTTGCCGAAATTGTGCACTCACAAAACATGGTTGCCTATCTCAATCAATATCCAGCTTGGAACGTGTTGCGAATAAATCATTGGGCAACGTAATTAACGCGACTGAAATAATTTCATTTCGTCAATTTGGAGTAGTCAAATACGTCACCCAAGCTGATGTTGCTGATGACCCTTACGTACGTTTTTAACTATACAATAGCCATTTATACAAAACGGCTGGTACAAAGCAAACGCTAGTTAATTAAAAAAGGATTTCAAGGAAAACCATCCACCTGACTGTACCTACACACAATTCGTAAAGCGAAATAATATAAAATTATTCGATCTCTTAATATATTTATTCAGCGTTAAAGTAAAAAACTTACAGTTGATATTTTAAAATGGTTTAAATGCTATTTAATTCTATTTACCGTGTGGTCTTAGTTTAAAAGAAGAATAGCCGTCTCTCTCTTATCTTATCTCTCTTATCTAGTTTTATAGACAATAATGACTTTCATGCTCTTAAAGGAAATACGCCATACTATCCCAGCAAACGTTGTTCTGCCATATAAATAAAAAAAGTAGCCGATGTCCTTCCCCGAGATCAAAACTATCTCTGTCCCGAAATTCATCGAAATTGGTCCAGCAGTTGAAACGTTACAGATCGACAGATTTATCGGATTCGGGTGTTATTAATAACAGCACAAAACTGTGAATACTATTATGTCATGTCTTCAGGGAGCCCACGGGGGATGGATATGAGAAGGATGCGGGGATGAATGAGTAAAGTGGATTTTTTTTAATTACCCTCCATGCAGTTATTTATCCATGCGGATAACCGGAGAAAGAATACTGACCTTTGCGGCCAGGGTCGGCCTATCGTAAAAGGCGACAAAACAACCTACCATAGCTACGTGGTAGGGCCTCAAGCCCGTCTGGATGGCGACCACCTTTGTTCTTAAGTATGCCGCCATAATAACCATGTGTTGTGTGCTAAATTCCAAGCGGGCCATCAATCAGCCTATCTGCTGTCCTACAGCAATAAAAAAATTATTTACTAAAAAAACTACATATGTAGTGTATCAGTAATGTAGGAACCATAACACAGCTCTTCTTCAGTTTCATTGGTTCGAAGATTCTGAACGCGTCTTGCGTCGCGCGTGCGACGGCCTATATTTTGACGCCTCACTGCTGGCATTTTCTTATCGATAATAATGAATATCACTATGATAAAACTCTAAATACACGAAACATTTCGAAGCATTGATGTATCAGTTTGAAGTCACTTGTCACAGTTTGAAGTCAACTGTCACTTGATCTGTTATCATGAGTACGACTATGTTGTATAATAATAACATTAAAATAATTAATATAAAATACATTTTTATAATTTTCATGTTATACAAACCTTGTCCTAACAATAACGAATATATAAAACAAAGAATCATCCAATTTGGTGCAGTCATTCGAATGTAATGAGCGTACACATACATTTCGAAGATCCATTTTTACTTTATATATATATATATATATATATATATATATATATATATATATATATATATATATATATATATATATATATATATATATATATATATATATATATATATATATATATATACTAGCAGCCCGTCCCAGCTTCGCATGGGTATTTAACAAAAAATTAAACCCTTCTATTTTTTTTCGGTCTCGGGGAAAAACCTCTCTTGACGGGTTCCCCCGGCCCGGGGGGACCGAGGGATATAAGGGACTCCGGAAAAGATGTTTGACCATCCGACTACCCACTAAAAAACCCCGCTGTTCTCCTATCGCCTACGCCCGGGCCCACGGATATATGGCCTGCCGATCTCGTGGCCCGGGCCGGCGCCGGCCCACGCTTTGTCTTAAAGCGGGCCCCTTCTAAAGTGCTGGCGCCAGGGGGTCAGGCTTTCGTCCCCCCGGCGCTCTCTTGTAACAACTCTATGAGTTGAGGGGGGCTGCGGAACAGCACGCGGCCTTTTCCCTCACGGCAATAGTGCGGGCGGCGGATCCTCCCCCGAGGGGCCGCCCGCGGCCGCTTTCTACGGCGGCCGGAGATCGTTGCCCACCCTCCGGCGCCGACGATGCGGCCTACGTTGGCGGGAGGGGAGTGCGGTGGCGGACTCCCGCTCCCGTTCCGCCGCCTCCCTTGCAGACACTACTGCCTCGCAAAAGGAGGCGACGGCCGTCCATCCAGGATCGCCCCCGACCATGGACAGAACCAGGGCCGGGAGCGACAGGTCCGCGGCCAATTCCGGACGGGACTCGCATCCCCGTTGCGTGCTAGTCAGGCGTGTGTACGACTACCAGACGACACTCCAGAAAAAGCAGAGTCGCCTGACGTCGTAGCCGGCCCAGCAAGACCAACCGACAGCGAGGATGCAATTCCCGCCCCGGGAACACTCTCTGTGCAGGCGCAGTCGAAATAGGCATGGTTTTGACTACCAAATCAGGTCCCATGGTAGAACCCGGGACCCCAATCAGTATTCGCAACCATCCCATCGGGGACCATGCCACGAACAGAGAGCTAAGTTGGAAAGGATGTAAGAGGTAGACGGAAAGAAAGGTAGGACTCTGTCGCCTCGAACGGAGAGGGGAGTGAAGCGACGGATGCTCGGGCACCTCGGGTACGCACACCCGTGCACTCCTCGGACAGAGGAGCGCCCCTGGGGGCAAACCGTTCTATTTGCGTCAGGTTACTAAAAAAATAAAATTATAAAGAAAGTTTGAATATTATTATTTCTATGAGCTTTTATTTTAATGATTTTTTTTGCTATTACTTTTTATTTATTTTTCGGTATTTTTTAATAAGTATTCTAATTTTTGTAAAAACCCCAGTGACGCACGCCTACATTGCATAAGGTGCTGCCTAGCTAGCCGAACAGGGTGAGCGGCTACCACGCAACATTTTTCTAATACTTACATTTTAAAACTCGTGATATCTTTCGAATGGAATATCCGAATTGAATAATTCAAAAAGTTATATAAAGGTATTGAAACAGTTTTGAATATGAAGTAATTTATTTTGATAAGGATTAATACCAAGATCCAAATAAAGAGCCTTTTCTAGGGGCGGCATTTCAATTAATTTTTTAAAATAAAAGAACACTTATTGTGGCATAACTATAATAGTTAGACATATGCTGTCGCGACACTTTTTGTAAATAATGATGTGTTCTGCAAAGTTGTAGTACATTATTTTATTCTATCATCAATAGTTTTCGCAACGCACGCGATTTAAATAATATTTTAGGTAATTTTTTTACACTTTGGGTTACATTATTAGAGTTTTAGTAAGGATCCCTAATTTTTTTGAAAATATAATATAGCCTATGTCACCCGGGGATAGTGTAGCTTCCCAACAATGAAAGAATTTTTTAAATCGGGTCAGTAGTTTCGGAGCCTATTCAAAGCAAACAAACAAACAAACAAACAAACAAACAATCAAATCTTTCCTCTTTATAATAGTAGTATAGATATAGATATACATCAAAAAAGTCTAAGCAACATGCATGATATTACAAATTTACCATTTCTACTAATTAATTTCTAAGTCTTTACTCACTCAAAGTGAGTAGGTATGTAAACTTTTTTGTTATTGATGACATACTGGCTGGTTGTAAAAAAAAATTCGATTATGTTTTGTTTTCTTCATAAAATTAAATGAAAGGAAATTTGTTTGAATTTAAGTGCGTTTTTATTGCTACGTTTAGTCTTGATTTTATAATTTTACCAACTATTTAAATAAATTTAGCGACAAAATTGAATTGTTAGATATTCTTTACGTCATGGAGCGACGTCATTTAACGGCAAATGAAATGCAAAGAGCTGTAGGGATGTTGCAAGCGGGAAGTAATCAATCTCAGGTATCTCGGCATTTTGGCATTCATAGAAGTGTTATTTGTCGTTTTTAGCAGCGCTACAATAATACAAGGGAACCCGCTGAACAGCATCCACGTCTTAAAAGGAGTACAACCACTCGGCAAGACCGGTACATACAGCTGACCGCAAGACGCCAGCCGATGTTAACCGCTCGAGAGATAAGTTTGAGGCTACAAAATTCAAGTGGTGTTGATGTAAGTCCCCAAACTGTGCGAAATCGACTGCATGAGTACGGCCTACGAGCTCGACGCCCAATTAGGTGCTCACCGATACGTCATGGGAATCGCGCTCGTCGAAATGAATGGTGTAGAGAACGTAGAACATCGACCCAGGAACAATGGGATAAAATTATGTTTTCCGATGAGTCGCGATTCGGGTTTAGGCCTGATACAAGAAGGGTGCGAGTGTACCGTCGGCCCGGAAATGCTGAAAGGCTCAGGTGCATTCAGAAAGTTCATCCATACAACGGCTCATCCATCATCCTAAAATTTAATTTAGTTCATGTTGTTTAGACTTTTTTGATGTGTATATATTTAAATTATATTTATTAGATATCGTAACATCGATAGTTTTAGTTTTTTATTATCGAGTATCGATATATCTTGTCCAAAAAATATCGATAGAATACATCAATACTTTTTATATTCTAAATAAGTTCCGTCCAATCAAAGGAGTTTTTATAAAATGTTTGCTTTAAATTATGTTCGTATCGACCAGGAAAATCTTAGTATCGATATATCTTAGATGTAATTAAAAGCAAATTAAAAAAAATACAAAATACATTCCGACTTTAGGATTACAATTTACCTTTTTTTTTATACCGAGGAAAACTGTTGGGAAGGCCGGTGGGTGGATTACAATTTACCTTTAACAACAATACTTAAGTCCATATTATGGGATTGTTGCAGAACAAAGGACGTCAATATATTTAATTATGTAGCTTCCGTTAACTATTTAAATCATAATATTTATGTACCCAAAAACAACTATTATACGTGATACTTGGACTAAGAGAAGATTTATAAAATATCTATCACCTTTGGTCTTATGTGTGCCGCCATAACATACCTATTTGTGTTGTGTTCCGGCATTAGTAACCCAAGTTACTATATCCTTATGGAACAGCGTGTTCACGATGCCACTGGCGTTGCAAACACACATGCAGGTGACGGTAACCGCTAAATTCTAAAATAGTCTAAATCAGGGGTAAGCAACCTTTATAATCAATGGGTCAATTTAAATTTAATTTTTTTTTGCGCGCCGCACATTGATTACTTGTTATTAATAATTTACGAAACTTTATTTACAATAAATATTAGATTAAAAAAATATAAAACTAAAAAGTAAAGATTTCATAAACAAATTTTAATGCAAGATAAAAATAAACAAGAAAAGAATAGAAAAACGAATTTACTTGAAATTTGGCACTGAGTTTTCTAATGAAAGATTGGCAAAAATCACAATTTTATAGCAATATAATAATGGAGAAAGTCGATAAAATAAATTCAATTTTAGAAATGCTTGGCGGGCCGCATAAACATGTACTTAAAACGGGCCGCAAGCGGCCCGGGGGCCGCGTGTTGCACATCCTTGGTCTATGTATTACCGTTTTCGAGTTACTAAATATTTATAAACTTGTATAAGCTAAATTATCAAGAAAAACAAAAAGAAAAATGTTTTAAATATATATTTGTCATCATAATCAGTTATATCAATTAAAATTTTAATTAAGAATATATTATACACATATAAATCCATTAATATACTATAATTATCCATTAATATAATATAATTCACAGGGCTTTGTTCTTTGTTTTCATAAAAAGACTAGGTATTGTTTTCTAACGTGCAAAAAATTTCTTAACCTTCGTATTTATAATAATTATTATCATATGATTAGTTCTTATTAACATTGTCTTTATAAGTAAAACCTTCAACGTGTGCCATGTATAAAGTTATCTAATTAAAATATGATTTTATACAATAGTAGATATGTATTCTTTTTTTTGAAAATAATGTTAAGCGGTCTTGTCATTTATTATTAATTGTCATGTAATTATTTATTAATTTTATTTATATATTTAACAATCTTCTACAGTCATACATTAAAACAGTTAAATATTTTGAAATAAATATTCAAACTATATTTATTAATTTTTTTCATGATAATAATAAACTATTTGTCGCTAGTTAACTATCATATCGGAAAACGTAGTATAGGACGCCCTCGGTTCGATGGGGATCGGGACCCCGTGTAGTAGATACTAGAGGAAGCCTATGCTCAGCAGTGGACTGCGAAGACGAAGTATCATACAAAGCGTAATGTAATTAATTAGGTGATACGGCCCCGAGTAAACATGCTTGCTTTGTTGCAACAATCAAAAAAGTCGAGTCGCAACCAATAAATACGGGTAACCAAATCACCAATAATGAACCATATTGATCGTATTTTTTAAATGAGTTTCATGCGCCTTTTGAGTAAATCGATAATAAATAACTTGCGATAACTGTTTTGTGAATGAATATGGAATACTGTATTAAAAATTCCAACGTTTATTAAGGAAGTTATGTAGATCAAGGTCGTGTGCCGGTTTGTGGTCTTTCTGAGGTGTAATTAAGGCTAAAGTGTTCAAACAGATCGGGCAAAGTAGGCCGGGAACGCTGTTAAAGTGATTGAAATTCCCTTTGCTATTTTGATGAACAAATTTTACGTTTATATCGAGTTGGTTATAATTTATTAATGGATTTGTATGTATATAATATTTTTTTTTACTTATACTTTTTAAATCGATTTTTCATATGATCTCTGAATTATTAAGCTTCTTTAGTATAGTGTTCTTTTAAAATTTATTAGTAAATAGTTATTCAATAATTTTAATTTATTCGAATATTAAATTTATATCGTTTATTTAGTTAATAGATCAAACTAGGGCAATTTTTAGACATACAAGACAATTTTTAAGGTACAGTTTTGACACAAAAGTTCGCTTCCGGGGTTGGGTAAGGCGGTAGCCCCTTTAAAAACCAAATGTAGTCAAATCTATTTTATAAGCTATTTACCCTATAGGCAAACAAAATGGATTAGTTCCCCCACATGAAAGTACGCTGCGGTGGTTAGGCCTCAAAGTAAAAGCTTGAATACAACCAAAATTAATATGATGAAGATGAAAGAAAATTTAGTAATTTATTCCATATTAAAATATATTTTTAATTCATTTAATACGTATAGATAATAAATATTTTACCAGTATGCAAAGAAAAACATCGATGTATTACGTTCAACTATGTTTAATGCGGGAAAATATTAAATGGTTAAATAAAATAAATAAAAAAGGGTTCTGTGCACATTTTTGTTCATATCACAATCTTATCGTGCGGTCAACCTGATAATAATTGATAATAGTATCTATGTACCATGATGATAACTCGTGAATATTAGTTTAATAACTGAGTCTTGTAAATTAATAAAAAAAATTGATCAAGATCCACCCATCCCACGCGGATGTCCCAATTAAATCTAATTACGGTAGTACGAACTCTCAGAAAAAAATAAAGAATATAACATAAAATAACGTATGCGAAATGCGAAACAAAAGTCAACGATACCTTGGGTGTCGCAAGCAAAAAGTTAAAAGGGAAACGCAAAGAAACACGCACAGCGGGACTCACCTGCGGGAGACGTTTCGCACGACCGCACGACGATTCTGGCTTCGGTCTTGCGGTATTATGCCAGTGACGGTTGCCATTGCCATGTTTTGTATATTTGTGACGGCTGCAGCGCTGCGGCTAGTACGCTGGCGCGGTACCACGTCGAAACAGACCGATGCCGCATTGTGTTCTATTTTCTATAAGTATACCCGTATACACTATACACGCCTTTGAGTTCCCCTCGCGCGCGTCTTGCACACTTCTGTGTTGACAGCGGCAGATTAAGACAATATAAAAATTCCGATTCAAAACAACTACTTACAATAATTCGTTTTACATTACAAATTGATCTAATTAGCTTGGGTTGTTGTATTTTCTATTTGTAATAAATTAATCAGATCAGAGCAATTATAATAAACTAATTACATTATTTTTTATCTGAATTACTTAATAATAAAAAATTAATTATATGATGAGCAGTATTAGATAACTGTAAGAATTTGTGTTAGAAATATAGTAAAATTGATTTGATTTTTTAGATACTAAACGCAACTTGCGTTTTACTAAACTAATAAAACGCAAAACCTTATTTACTGACTGAATAAAAGAATGTTATGAATATGTAGAAATGAAAAAATACTTTAAATATGAATAAACAGTAATTCGTGCAAGTATTAGTTTTAAGCCCGAATGGCAACCACCCTTGGTCTTAAATATGCCACCATAATAGCTTCGTATTGTGTTCCGGCATTAGTGACACAGATTCCTGTACCCCAATAGGACAGCAGAGTGTTCGCAGTGTTAACTTTGTAAAGATCTATAGGCCACGGAAGTAGGCCGCCAGCCTGTCTGTTGTTCCTCAGCAATAAAAAAACCTATATGAAACACAAATAAGAAACATTAAAATGTTACAGGTGGCATACTATATGTAGCCATATATTTAACTGGCTGAAATGTAATTCTTGAGATTTGTGTTATAAAAGTTAAAAAAATAAAGAAAAATAATTTGAAAATAGAAACTGCAATATTTGTTGCCCGCTAGAGGCCCGCTAGAGCGAGACAGCGTCAGTTGCGATCGCGACCTGACTAGTTCGTCACGGCCTGGGCACTCAAGACGTGCGAAGGAATACTGGGCTGCTTTTAGTACCCACTAAGGTGTACCAATGACGTGCGTCCCCCAGTTTAGAGAAAGGGACGTACGGGCGCATAGCACAAGAAGTCTGACACTACCCTACAGCCCGATCCCACGTAGTGGGACGACGATACCCCACTAATATAATATAGAAAATAATCGTAATAAAGGGTTTTTGGGAGGTCCTAAAAACCCTTTATTACGATTATTTTCTGTAGATGACAGACACAGATAATATGCAAATAAATTTATTTATAATTTACGAAGTCCCCAAGCAATGTCTACCATAATTTTATACTTCGACTAAAGTTTATACGAATAAAGTTACATGTCACATGGTCCAGTCCTAAGAACAACCACAACCGAATTTATTTATTAAGGTAAAATTCCACAAAGGGTTACTCATCGGTTCGTTATTTGAGACATCAAAGGTCACACAACTACGTATTAAGTGGTGCACCCGAAACCAAAGGGCTCAGTTCCCACAATTACATGCACCTCTTAGACAAATTTTGTCTGACTTGACTTAATATGCGTATTGTAACATAGTTATCACGTAATGATGATAAAGAAAAATATCGTGAAGAAATCTGCACGTTTCCTTAACTAAGATACCCGGCATGTGTAACCCGCCGGTCCGCTTTAGATGTGTGGCGTTTAACTACCTTTTTCTAAAGGTGTGAGCCAAGCAGTGGCAACTTACAGATTGTTATTAAGGTCAGACTGACGTCCTTGTAAAAGTAACATTCATGCCAATTTAATGCAGATTTTTGCTATGCACATAAATACAATAAAATAATTCACCATGGAGAGCCCTGATTAACAGATGGCGCAACCGGAGCACACAGTAGTTTCGCCATATGATAATGTATATTAATACAACAGCAAACCTTCCGTGACTTTTATACATATATTATACATACAGTTGCATGAGAATGATAAAGCCGCGCAAGTCTTTGTGTTTAACTATATCAACACGACACATGCGTCCAGCAGCGGATAACAAAGAGGAAAAATTTCAAAGTAATTTTGTATAGTACAAAACAATACTTTTAAAATTATTTCAGACAAATATATACTTGACATCGTATATATTATACGGGCAGGTGAGCAATTAGTATACGGAGTGGACATTTTGGCAGATGTGCCCTGGTTTAAACAGGTGCTACACGTCACACTTAGTGTTGCCGAAAGTAATAATGCTTCGCAGTGGACTCACATTACTGTGAACCACCTAACTCGTTTTGCAGTTATTACTTAAACACTATTTTAACAAAGCGAAACTGAGTTTATAATATTTCAAGACATTGCGAAATGTCCGTGCACGTAATAGGTTGCTTTGAACTAAAATTGTGAATAGTTTAGACTAAAATTGTGATAGACTGAGACCTAGTCGTCAATTAAATTCGACCTCTCGCTTGCCGC
The DNA here is from genome assembly GCA_963693495.1 of Malacosoma neustria. Classification (NCBI taxonomy): domain Eukaryota; kingdom Metazoa; phylum Arthropoda; class Insecta; order Lepidoptera; family Lasiocampidae; genus Malacosoma; species Malacosoma neustria. Next base: position 11,256,279 of record OY856371.1, read on the forward strand.
CAACGTCCTTGCGACATTCAGTAGCTAACCCGGATGAGAAGGCCACACCACCATCTGAGAGACAGTCCTATCCGCGAAAAAGGTGGCACAGGGGAAATAGGGGAGTGACATGCGCTATTTCTGATTACCCAGGCCCACACATAACCCGTGGTTGACAGTCGACCTACGGTCCCTGTAGTGTTAATTTATATGTAAGGACACTCAAAGCCGTAGGCCGCCATAATGCAAGGTTGCGGGTGGTCACCTCGAGGTTAGGGTAAGCAGCACTGGCCTCTGAGACAAGGGTAGGGGACATGTTTTTAGTGGGTATACGGCACGCGTTATTCAAAACTGGTACAATGCTGAATTCGCACAGCATGTAGTATGCATTTTTACGGCATTTTTCCTCCTCCTGTGTTCCTTCATGCCACGTCAGATTTGAAAAGGTCAGTGAAAGCGAGCCGGCGCCAGTCGGGGGCGCAACGTGAGTTTGACATTCCATACAAACGAAGGAATACTGGGGTGATTTCAGCTGGTTTAGCAGCAGTCCATACCCTAGGTGCAATGCATGGGGAGTAGCCCAATACAATGCTACGCGTTTGTCAAGCGCCGAGGAGTGAGAAAAGTATTTGCACCACAACAAAAAAAGTCAAAAAGTTTCCGACGCAATAAACAATGAACCCCGGGTTCCAAAGAGAAAACTTAAATATCGGGGTTGAAAATAAAATGTTGTTTATAATACTAAAATTATTATAAGGTTATATGTTAACTAAATTAAAAACAAATGGTTTTTCACTTACTTTGAAGAAGCCTTCTAACTTGCCGTAAGAAGTATGCATGATATGTGATTTTAAATTATATATTGTGTTAAATGATATGCCATTGTAAAAGTTAGTGTAATATTTTAAAAGTATTTATAAATTTGAGGTAAATTGTCGGTATGTATTATTTTAATTGTTTATAGTATAAATTATTTTTTTTAATAATTTTACATTCCTTTTACAAACAAAGAATTGTGACATACTTGACATACAGGATGAAATGTTTAGCTATTTTCTTGCTGTTACGCCAAAGAAATATACGAGTAACTACTTACATGCGTACTTAAGTTCATAAAACCTTGTTATTATTTATAGTATTCCACTCTTCTTCTCAGTCGCTCTAAACTAAGCTGTTACCTTGGATTCATCTAAAACTTTTGGGAGCAGTCGATTAAATATTTTGAGGTATAATCTCTTTTGTTTAAAGTAGAAACTGAGATGAGATACAGCAGACAACCTGACAGTCCAATTAATAGTAAGGAGTTACCGTCGCCTATGGATGTTTGGGACGCCAGGGGCACCGCAAACACGCTGCTGTTTACATATGGGAAATAGAACCTGAGTCAGTTATGCCAAAACACAACACATGGTTATTATATTATGACGGCATATTTATACACCAGGGGTGGTTGTTTACCACCTAGTTAGGGTTGTTTTGTCGCCTTTTACGACAAACCGACCCCGGCCGCAAGGATTAGTATTCTTACTCCGCCCCTGCACGGAGAGAAAATTACAGTAAAAATAGATCTTTGAAAAAAAAAATCCAACTGAAAATGAGCACGCTGCAGCGGCGCGGTTAGTGACAATTTAGAAATGCGAGAAAAAGGAAAAAATAGACATGATAGCTTGAGATACTTATGATGCAGCAGGCGGTGGACGAACGGAAAAAAGTGGCTTAAGTAAGGACTCAAGAACATCTAACTATGGAGTGGCAACTATATTCACAAAGAAATCTGTATCTACAAGTGAGCGAGTATTAAAAATAAATATCAAATCTACTGTTACTAATGCTTGTGTACATGAAAACAGAAACAAAAAAATATATAGGTACTGAAATTCATTTATATTTAGGTTATTTATTTATATTTTTCAAATAGTCAATATTATAAAAAAAACTCGAACAAATGAACTCCACCTAGTCCCAAAGTAGGTAGCATACCAATTGTGTTATTGGTACTAGGCAACTGATATACTATATACTTTTGAAAAAAATTCATACATAGACAACTAGATGCGGTGGGAATCGAACCCGTGACCTCCACTAGCGTTCCGACATGCGTCAGCCGGAACTCCACGGAGATCATTTTAAATACCTACATTTATCCAAATCCAAATTAATCCAAAATGTCTGGTTATGCCTCCTCCGCCGGGCCCCGGCAGGAGGAGTAGACTCAAAAAGTGCTGGCTTGACGTCGTAAAGGGTGATATGCGTGCCAATGGGCTCACTACCAGGGATGCTGAAGACCGTGCGAAGTGGAGAAGAAAAAGTCGGAAAGAAGAAAAACCGGGATATAACGCAAAGATGATGATGGTGATGATGATGATTCAAATACTGATTATACATTTAAAACTATATATACATAATTTTTATTTTTCCATTGCCTACATTATTTACGTACGCCTTGTTTTCACTGACTCGACATATTGTTACCCCAAAAATAAGTATTCAAAGTAAAATAAAAATTGGGCTCCTCAGTCATGTTCTACTGCTTTTTTTAATAACTTACATACAAAGTACGCAGTTTGTTGTATTCTTTAGCGTCAATAACAATTATTCTTTGGGGGTCAATCAACAATCGACTTGTGACTGTACGGTGCCAAGTTGCAAATTTTAAACAGCATTAGCTTGGGTGATGTTGATGAACTGGTTCTGTTCGCTTTAAACTAACAGTAAACTTACTTTTTATAATAAGAAATACATAACACGAAAAAGTGTTTTAAGAAGTGAATAATTAGTATTACCTACCTATCATCATCATCATCATCATCTCAGCGATGAATCCCGGTTGCAGCCCAAACTCTCGCTTCGGCGCCCGGGGTCCGCTTTCCGACTTTTTCTTCTCCACTTCGCACGGTCTTCAGCATCCCTGGTAGTGAGACCATTGGCACGCATATCACCCTTTACGACGTCAAGCCAGCACTTTTTGGGTCTACCCCTCCTGCCGGGGCCCGGCGGAAGCGGCATGGCCAGACATTTGTTTCCCACGTAAGCATCCGGTTGCCGTAGAACGTGGCCATACCATCGGAGCCGACACTTCTGCAATTTATCCGCAATGTCACGGACATGAAGGCTGCCGCGAATGCGGGTGTTCCTAACGCGGTCCTTCCGCGTCACTCCACACATCCACCGCAGCATATTCATCTCCGTGACACGCAGCTCTTGCTTGTGTCGCTCTAACACCGGCCACGCTTCACAGCCGTATAAAAGGACAGGCCTAATGATGGTCTTATAAACCTGTCCCTTCAACTTTACCGGCATCTTGGGGTCACAAATGACTCCAATTACCTCACGCCATTTGGCCCACGCGGCAGCAATGCAGCAGCGTGCCTTGACGTCGCAATCGATGTCACCGGATGCATGAAACACAGATCCCAGGTATTTCACAAGGTCCGTGCGCTCGACCTTGTTGCCGTCTATGCGTACGGGTGTGGGATCTGTGGAGTTACAGGCCAAGTACTCGGTCTTCGCCACATTGAGCTTCAGACCACCGTTCTCAAGCGACTCTTTCCACGCCTTCACACGTCGCACCAGCCTACCCCTGTCCGAATCTGCCAGCGCGATATCATCAGCATACATGAGCAACCACGGGGGCTGCTCATGTGAGTTTCTGATGCTGTCTGACAATACGTCTAATACCACGCTAAACAGAAACGGACTAAGGACGGATCCTTGGTGCACCCCGACGGTGATGGGGAAAGGTTTGGTGTCGCCAACAGCGGTTCGAACTACGGAATCGGAGTCACGGTACATGTCTCGGATGATGTCAACATAGGCCTCTGGAATCCCTTTGGACCGCAATGCCCACCAGATTATCGCGCGAGGAATACAGTCGAAGGCCTTCTGCAAGTCGAGATTATTATATTAAATTATATTACCTACCTATCATAACTGGTTGTAATTATATAGTTTTATTTGACACTGCTGACTCACTAAGCAAGTGATCTGTATCTGTTGTCTTGTATATAGTTTCAATACCGCTCTGGTATGGGTGCATATTTAGATACAGTACACAATGTGAAAAATTTTCTTAAAAAAATATTATTTAGTATTAGACACCTCCACAGTAAAACCATGGTGAAATGCTCTAAAATTGAAATAAATAGGTCGCTGGGCCATATCGTCCCCTGGGTGGGGTGTTTTCGCGTTGGCAGGGGCAGGCGACGTCGGCCCCGCGTATAACTAGGTGGCCTACATGGCCACGGAAGCAGAAACCCACTCGGTTGCACAGCGCTATTTAACAAGCTTCAGCACTGTAAATGAATCCAAGAGCTCGCCCTGTGGCTTAATACGCTTAAATTACAGTCAGAAATGCACACAGAATAAAGTTTAAGGTTGTTTCATATGAAAAGTTGCGAACAGAGGCATGCACCTAAATCAGAACAAACAATTTTTTTATTACTGGAATTTAAGCAATCAGATATACAACAGCAGGAGCATTGCCAGCGCGCTACCACAATGCATACAACAACTTTTATAATACATTTTTTAAAACCCTATAACGTACGCAATAGGAAAACTTCAGCCGGAAGCTCATTCCAAATCCGATGAGTACGTAAAATGAAAATTCCTCTGCTGCTTATTGAACGATAATTAAGAAGCTGACTTAAGGTGTAAGGGATGAACTTAAACATTGTAAAAATCTACTGTAAGATCTGCAATAATCCAAGCTACAAAGAAATATTCATTACGATTTTATAAAATGATGAATCTAAAAATACTGTTGAACACAAGGTAGCAAAAGATTGGTGAATTCAAACATACAAAGAATAAAAATCAGCTACTTCTAAATACTTAAAATTAAAAGCCTTGACATTTTAGTAAAGGAGTGCGGGGTTTGCACAAACAATGCTGGCCTTAGTAGCTAGCCAGTTTACGTAAACAACTTTTCATTCCTGTCACTAATTGGGATTGAAAGAATGAACAGGAAATACTTAGACTTTTAATCATTAGAGGTAATGGACATTAGGGAATCATTAACTTTTTTTAAATGGCTTTTTTTCTTTATTTCCAGCTTATCCTGAGGGCATAAGTGCTCTTAATGATTTGCTGTTAAAATTTGACTTGTTTTTAGTTATAATTTATGTCTATTTTCCATTAAGGGAAATACTTATAAATACTTATAAATTTAAATGATTGAGATTTGACTATACGTCTATTACGTAGGAGTCAGAAAATGTCTCAATTACAATTATCTATGAAGAGATATTAGAATAAATGTAAATTAAAAGAATTTAATTTCTAATAAAACCAGACACTTAATTTGTAAATTATATTGAACGCCTGCTATGTGTTGTCACAGTAATAATTTTGATTTCGTTCATTTATTCAGAAATGTATTTATTAAGTAAAAAAAAAGCTCCAGTTAGGCCTTAGCAGGAGTAAAAATATTTTTTCTATCTCTCTATCTACATTTCCAACAGGAACATTCATCCAGCAAAAAGGACAATTCTTTTATCACTCCTACACTTTCCACCTAATCACTATAAGAAGAAATATTTAATATATTTTATATATTCATATCATCAAGAAATAATATAATATTTATATTTCAGGACATGTTTTTCAATTATGGTTTAAATGAATAAAATACACATATGTTATACAATACATAGCTAAATGTTATGAGATTTGTTTGTTAAATTTTTGCATGATTTACACAAAAATAACATTTTTCTCTGTACTGACAAAATGTCCCTATCTAGGTGATAGGGCTTTAGACGTGTTCCTGCAAATGTTTCCTATTACATAATTGCCCTACGCATACGGTAGTGTGTTAGCGATGCCCCTGGCGTCGCAAACAACAACAAGCTTGCTGGTAATTGAGCTGCCAACCTTCTGTTTCATAACATTATAAAACTATATTACACCATATGTTTAAAACAATACATTTTTACCCTTATATTATAATAACGAAAGTTAGATTGTTTGTATGTTACGCTTTCATGCCTAAACCACTGAACCAGTTTTGATGAATTTCGGTATAGTCATAGATTGGACCTTGGAAAAGGACATCATAGGATACTTTTTTAAATTCATATGGCAGGACAACGTTTGCTGGGTCAACTAGTTTAATATAAGTCTCTTAACGGAGAATCTCAGCATCTGGTAGGAACCCGTCTTCCGAATATGGAATTGGTTTTCTTTAGCTGCATATTCTCAATTGTTACCTTTTACGAATCGATAGAACTTGGTGAAATTTGGTATGGAAATGAGATGAAAAATACAGACCTGATACTGCCTGCCACGACTGTCCTAGAAAGCTTGGGGTAATCGATTTATTTAAGCAAATAACGTAGCTAAATTGAGCTTATTGTTATCACACTACTGTTTCAACTATTGTAAAGAGCTCCCAAAATTGGAAATCTCCAAACTTAAGATTAAAATCAGTCGTAAATATGGGGCATTGATTATCTTTTCAAATAGCGTATGTAGCACGTTTATTCAAAGATGATAATTGGACGCAATTGAACTGAAACTAAGTTATTCCGATCCGAACAGAGATTAGCCGGAACAAACAGACAGACAGACAGACAAAAATTGTAAAAAATGTTGTTTTGGTATATGTACCGTGTATACATCCATATACACTTAGTAAAAAGCGGTTATTTTAATTACAAACAGACCCTCCAATTTTATTTATTTGTATAGATGTATTGTGATTGAATAGAATTAACTGCATAATAATAATCATGCCGGCAGCACACAACCCATAGGGCCATTTCTTGAATGAAATAACTATATCTACTATAAAGGTCTATAAAGTTGTGTGGTAAATAACTTACGAGCTTTTAGCGACAGAATAATTTTACATTTGTCAATAATAGAAATAGTATCCACAACGACAGTATGATATTTCGCAGTCTCTAGTTACACCTGTCCTTAGGGAACGTACTCACACTACGTGACCCGTTCAGTGGCGGAGGGAGGTTCTTAGAATACCACGCTTGATCACAGGGGCTTAGGTTTTCGTCATGTAGTCAATATCATCTAACGGAATGCTCCTGCTTTTTCCAGCTATATTCAATTATAGAACGCAGCATTTAGCGAGGTATAGAGAACACAAACAAATACAAAAACATTTGAAAACCGTATTTATAGGTATGAAATGCTACGTGAAAACTTGAGGAAGGTCTTCACATATAATATGGACGGTTACCAAGCGGAGGGAAGAGGCCAAAAATTAAGAAAAACAAGTCACGTAGTACGGGTATATTGACTTAGTTAAATAGTGGTTTGTATCCATTATTTTGATGCTAGCAGTTTGAGTTTCATGCAAAATAATTTCATATCAAAACCGCACCAGATTAGGCAGTGGGTTCGGAGTTGATAAACGAGTGACGACGTAAATGCGATAAGTCAAATAACCGTAAAGTCCAGATCAAATATACAATTTATTTCAGATAAGATAATTCGCATTACGTGTAAGTAATGCCGTCTCACCGATAATTTAGTGGGAGCCCAATGATTAATAATGGGCAATTGTGCACACGTGTACTCCCAGATAATTTGTGAACCGTACCAAAGGGTCCTTTCGAGCATTCAAAATCTTGTACAATATTAACACCTACTTCATGAGGCATACGATGCTACATAGGTATGTAGCATCGTATGCCTTATGAATACTTTTATGTAAAACACATTGTAAACCAGCCAAACGGGCATGTAAATTGATTTAGCACAAAGGCTCATTGTGAAGCTAATAGGAAAAGGGTATTATAATACATAACTATAATAATACATTGTTTTATTATTTTTTGCCACTTTGTAATCTAGAATTACAGGTCAAGTAGTTATTGTTTCTTTTTTCACAATTTTAAGTCTGATACGTTTATATGTATAGTCAAACTACAATCAAATAAAATTAGGCTGTGTTGATGCTTCTCGATGATTAGATCTACTTGAACAATAAAATAGAAGAAAGCCCGGCGACAAAATAGTAAAGCGATGAATTATGTAATAAAAGTTCTATATTTATTTATATGCGAAATACCACTCACCACGGGATCTCTAAAACTATACACCAGATTTGCTTGAAATTTAGCATAGTTACCTACTCAGTTCGCGATGTACTATTTTTTTTTTATTGCTGTAGGACAGCAGACAGGCTGACGGTCCGCTTAGAATTTAGCAGTTACCGCAGCCTATGGATGATTGCGACACCAGTGGCATCGCCAACACGCTGCTGTCGCATAAGGGTACAGGAAATTGGGTCACTAATGCCGGAACACAACACAAGGTTATTATGGCGGCATACTTCAGACCAAAGGTGGTCACCATCTAGACGGGCTTGGGGCCCTACCACGTAGCTAGGGTGGGTTGTTTTGTCGCCTTTTATGCCAGGCCGACCCCGGCCGCTGAGGTTAGTAATCTTTCTCCGCCTCTGCATGGATAAAAAGAAGAAAAAGCAGACTCTCACTAAGGACGGGGCGGGGCTATTGGAAATCCTATTAAAATTTTTTTAATGGCATCAATAAATAAATAATTTACAAAAATATTAAAACTTTGTGCACGTAACGTACCATTTAACGCACGTCGGAACGCCTGCACAGGTTAAGGGTTCGATTTCTGTCCCATGTCCGGGTGTTTATGTGTAATATGTATTTATTTACAAAAGAAAAGTATATAAACTGTATATTAGTTTCCTTGTACCCATAACACATAAGCTACTTAATTTGAGAATGTGAATTGGTTCAATATATTTATTATTATTATTTTATACTTCTTTACTTTCCATTTTATTTCTACAATACATATATATTTTTAACAAAAAACGAAATTAATGGTTTTATAGAAAAATCTATTCATGTTATTTTAGTGTATTAATTAACTCATATGGCCGTGTTTAGGCAAAAAGTTTTGTAGTAAAATAAGTTGTACTGTAACATTTTTTTCGTAATATGTATATTTTAACTCAAATAAAAATTACATTTTATAAAATATCATGACGATATATAATATTTTTATTAATCAAAGATGACTCCTATTTATTTGTTTTTTTCGCACAAATACGAAAATACATAATAAAAAAGTGCGTTAGATAAATATATTATATACATGTGGAAATATATATTATATAAAAAGTAGCGTCGAGTTTAATTAGTGGTCCGCAGTGCAGTCGAAGTTTCTTCATATTTCAGCGCATTCTATGTGAAAGAATTTACAATTAAGGTGCTGCCAGTGGATGATACGAGAAACACGTTGATAATTTCATATGAAGTCTGGAATTTACAGTGCGGTGTAGAATATTGCAAAAGTTTACACTATTTTTTAATTATTATTATTATTAATAAAAACCTACAATAATTTTATTTCATAAATGCAGAGTAATACAAACGAATATAATTGGCGTTAAACTAGTCTTATTAATCATCCGGCCCGGGCCACGAGATCGGCAGGCCATATATCCGTAGGCCCGGGCGTAGGTGATAGGAGAACAGCGGGGTTTTTTAGTGGGTAGTCGGATGTTTGAACATCGTTCCCGGAGTCCCACATATCCCTCGGTCCCCTCGGGCCGGGGGAACCCGTCAAGAGTGGTTTTCCCCGAGAACAAAACAAAAAGTCTTATTAATCATGCCGGCCCGGGCCACGAGATCGGCAGGCCACATATCCGTAGACCCGGGCGTAGGCGATAGGAGAACAGCGGGGTTTTTAGTGGGTAGTCGGATGGCTGAACATCTTCCCCGGAGTCCCCTGTCCCACATATCCCTCGGTCCCCCCAGGCCGGGGGAACCCGTCAAGAGAGGTTTTTCCCTGAGACAAAAAAAAGTCTTATTAATCATCATTCTGTATTTTATAGATTACCTTATTTATATTATAATGGGTTATAGTAAAAAATGGTATTGAATCCAAAAATACATCTACATTAGCTAGAATAGCATAAATGGAAGAAGATCAATCCCTACCTTTGTAATACTTCGTTATTTATTTAATGGACCCTGAATATAGAAGCGATTTAAACGTTATTTGGGAGAAAAATAAACATAATATTTACTAATTTTATCATTAAAATATAAAAATACTTCAAAACTAATGAATAGCAACTGTAGGAAATTGTTTATGTTTTATTTTTAGTCCTAATTTTTTTAACAGGTTTAGCGCAAGAGTAGGGGAAAGCGGACTATCCAATACAGTAGCGTAGCGTGGGTATTAGCCGCCCGGGGCGGAAGAAATATTTGCAGCCCTCTTACGTAGTAAGTATTTCAATTTATAAAACAATATACAATAAATAATACTGAAGAACTTTTCGGCACGAATAAATTTCCGCTCATTTCAATCGGTCCGAATCGTAGGTGCGGAAAAAATATGGTAAAAAAATTTACAATATATTATTACTATTTATTGTGAAATTTAGCCGCCCCCTAAAAAGTGCCGCCCGGGGTGACCCCCTCCCCTCCCCGCTTACGCTACGCCACTGATCCAATGATAAACGGTCATCGTTATCTATAAAAATTCTATGCTATGGGAGCAAAGATAATACGTACAAGCGGCGCAAAGAAAACAGAATAAAACTGCCAGTGTTTCATTCCACATTTTCAGAACAAAGAAACCATGAAATCAAAATCATTTATTTCAATATAACTTATTGAATGTCAAGAATCTACTACCGCTTCAAATTACACAAATTTCATATCCTTTCCCAAACAGACGTTGCATAACAGCGTTTTCAAATTGTTTGTTAAAAATCCTTGAATTCTCTCCGGGATTTTATTGTAAAAAAGTATACATTGACCAATAAAAGTCTACGGAGTCTACAAAAAATATGTAGTTTTTTTATTTCTTTGGGACAGCAGACAGGCTGACGGTCCGCTTAGAATTTAGCAGTTACCGTCGCCTATGGGTGTTTGCAAGACCACTGGCATCCCGAACACGCTGCTATCCCATAAGGGTACAGGAACTTGGGTCACTAATGCCGGAACACAACACAAGGTTATTATGGCAGCATACTTAAGACCAAAGGTGGTCGCCATCCAGACGGACTTGGGGCCCTACCACGTAGCTAGGGTGGGTTGTTTTGTCGCCTTTTACGACAGGCCGACCCTGGCCGCAGAGGTCAGTATTCTTTCTCCACCCCTGCACGGATAAAAATGTAAATGATATACTGAAACATGTAAAAACCATGAATCAAATTTTATATCAGCAAATGTCATCATCATCGTCGTTATCGTCATCAACAGATGAGATGTTGTAAGAAAGGAGGAGAAAGTGAGACGTGAAATAGGAAAAAGAAATATGTAATAATAGGACAGAGAAAAATACTGCGGTAGTAGCAAAAACATAGGAAACAAAGTTCAAAAAGAAAAGGATCACTGGAACGGTGAGTGGTACATTTTTTTTGCTACTAATGACTTCCTCTATGTATTACATATTGTAGAGTTAACATATGGCTATTAAAAATGAACTATTCCGACACAAATTTTTTTATTCATATTGGAGAATAATACCACAGATTACTGAATAAGAAACAGATACTTCACTCGGTAGAAAATTACCAATACCTACTGCTATAAAGCCTATACTCTGTCGCGTCAGCAACCGCTGCATGCTAAAATGTGCCTAAATGCTCAAGTGTACAATTGTGATTGCTTTGCACCGCGCGATCCCACAGCAATCGCAGGGCTGCCTCTTCGATAAAATTAAATTAACATAAAAAGCTATTTGTGTCTATTTTATTGACAACTATGAATATGTTCTGACTAGGTGGTAGTTTAAAAGTGTATCGTTTATAATATATTTGTTTTTATAAATTGGTGCTGACTGTGCAATCTATACAAATAAATAAAATTGGAGGGTCTGTTTGTAATATTAAAATAACCGCTTTTTTCTAAGTGCATTCGGATGTATACACGGTACATATACCAAAACAACATTTTTTACAATTTTTGTCTGTCTGTCTGTCTGTTTGTTCCGGCTAATCTAAACTTTCACTGGCAAATAGCTGATGTAAAAAGGAGTAACTTAGGCTATTTTTATTTAAGAAAAAAAATATAGTTTATGTTAAAAATTATGTTTCGGAAATTTAATATCCAACTTAAGTTGACCTCAGATTTATATAATCAATCATATGAAATAGGGTTCAGCTTAGGCTGGACTTTAGGTTGAATTTCCAATTTAAGTTCACCTCAGATTTATGTCAACAATCATATGATATAGGGTTTAGCTTAGGCTGGACTTTGTAGGTTCGAACGTACGTATTCCGGAGGCGCATGGCGTACAAGTTGCATTGGATAATACTAACTGTTTGCATGTTTCATTTATATTTTAGGGTTTATAGGGTTATAATCCAAAATAAACCATAAGATATATTCAAAAAAATCTGCCCAAAGTCACTATTCCACGCGGACGGAGACGTGGGCACAGCTAGTACATCTAATAAAATTGAACAATGTGCGTGCGCTGCACTGAATTTGGTCCGCAAACGGCCCGCGACCGCTTGGTCGTGCGGTAGGTAATTATCCTAGCTAGAAAATTCACACGTACACCCACCCACCCACACACACACACACACGTACGCACGCACGCACGCACGCACGCACGCACGCACGCACGCACGCACGCACGCACACACACACACACACACACACACACACACACACACACACACACACAGACAGAGACAGAGAGAGAGAGAGAGAGAGAGAGAGAGAGAGAGAGAGAGAGAGAGAGAGACGCAGACACACACACACAGACATACACACCGACACACACACACGCGCGCGCATGCACACAGGCAAGGATAGCCTTTGTTACCCAAACCAAGTTGAATGAGTAATCCATCACCTATATGACACCAATAAGTATCTAATCTTGTTGACCAGATACATAGCCTAATTTGTATTAGAAAAATAATCAAGTAATTATTAACACCCTCATTATCTCACATTTTTTAAGTTGTATTATTAAAAATTACTCTAAACATGGCTCAGTAAAATTGTAAACCTTCAATAAAATTACGTCTATCGTGTCGTTATCACACTGTTCATTGGACTTTAACGAGAAATTAACTACTGTGTAAAATAGTAGGATTATTTATTATTAATACTAGCTGACCCGGTAAGTGCCTAACAGTCAATGAATGAATATCTTCTTGTTGAACTAACGTAGGTAATAATGCAAAAGGATTTTTGAAAAAAAATATTTATTTTATACTTTAACGTATATTATATTAATAGTCGTTGCGAAAAACTCTGTTTTTTAAATTTAATTATAAAAAATTTAAAATTGATGACATTTTAAAAATAATTACGGGACTAGGAACGCGCCACGATTGATCACCCTGTTTGTGACGTCATATTAAAATAATTTTTTGACATTACAGTGTCAACAGCTACAGTGTCTACACCTAAATCGACTAATATATCCGAAATTTAGTGAAAAATAATTCTGATAAGTTTATTTATTCATGTGTGATAAAGGATAATTCCAATAATATACCTGATGTAGATATATATATATATATATATATATATATATATATATATATATATATATATATATATATATATATATATATATATATATATATATATATATATATATATATATATATATATATATATATATATATATATATATATATATATATATATATATATATATACAGGGTGACTGACAAACCCGTCCAAATTCACACAGAAAAATCTTTAGTAAAAGTTATGAGAGACATGTATTTTAGTTTAGTATCACATAGTACAAAAATGTGGAGTAATCAGCATCACAAAGTTATCCAAAGAACTCGCAATTTACATAATACGGCGCTAGAGTGTCAATGACCTCTCCATCTGACTTAGTAAAAGGCCGAGGACGGCGGTATTGAACCGGGCGAGCGAATACGCACTACTCATTTACGCGGGTGTGACAGAGACAGGTAATAACAGGTTAACGTACGCTGTTTGCACCATATGATTATTCTGTACGATTGAATTAATGATCCTATATGAAATATTTTATGGTGAAAATTTGACATATAATTTTTTTTGCAACAATTATATATAAATGACATTCGGTTCAATTCAGCTGAAGTTCGAGGTGCTAAATCATCAAGGTAAGTTTGTAAAAAAATCATATTGTAACTTAAAATATTAAACGATAAATTCTTTATCGAATACAATTAATAATTCATTTATTATTAGGGTATCACGCGAGAGTTTCGGTGGCAAGGCCATGGGTTATGTCCACTTGAACCGTAAGAACAGTAATTGAACAGTTTAAGGGCGTATACAGAACATCGAGTAAAGAGTAAAGGTTATTCAGTAACTTTAACTATTAAAGAAAGATTTAAAAAAAATAATGACGTCTAATGTCATGGCTGTGCAGCTTCATCAGGTAACAAATACTTTAATAAAAACATAAGTTGTTTAATATTCTGATAATAATAATCTTTTATATATTTATATTTGATGTACAGGTGTAAATATGCATTAGCATTACTTATAGGGACTCATCGGAGAAGTGAAGATCAAATACTGGAAAAGTCTCGATTATCAGGCAGTGGTATATCGAAGCTGAAAAACTGACAAAAATCTCTTCAGTTCCCAATGAAAACTTGCCACAAAATAGTACGTTTTTACAAGAAGTGATTCAATTTGCGAAAAATCAAAAAATCTTTTCTCAAATTCGACAATTTAATTTGACTTAGATCCCAAAAGAATATATGATTTATTGAGTTCTATTTACTATGGCGGTGAAAGAATACTAACCGCTTCGGCCGGGATCAGCCTGTCGTAAAAGGCGACAAAACAACCCCCCCTAGCTACGTGGTGGGGCCCCAGGCCCGTCTGGATGCCGACCACCTTTGATCTTAGGTATGCCGTCATAGTAACCTTGTGTTGTGTTCCGGCATTAGTGACCCAAGTTCCTGTACCCTTATGCGACAGCAGCGTGTTCGCGATGCCAATGGCGTTGCAAACACCCATGGACAACGGTAACTGCTAAATTCTAGCAATAAAAAAACATTTTTTTTATTACATAATTAATACTTACACCAAAATGATCTTCACAGCAAAAGAAATGAATTTGTTTTTGGATTAAGTCGTCACACTGCCTGGAACAACTTGTTTCGACGCTTAACATCTTGAGGAACATTGAAAAACATATTTTCGGGAGTTGTTTTTGTAGTATTCGTATATACGAATACTTATAATGGTACGAAGCAAGTACGATAACTTTTAAGGTTCACCTTTTAAGGTAACTGGAACTTAGGCCAGGAATTATGGAGGCATACATATTTAGAGACCATGGGTGGTAGCCATTCAGTCGGGCCTGGAGCCCTACCATCTTAGCTAGTGTTGTTTTGTCACTTTTTACGACAGGCTACCCCGGTCGCAGGTGTATTATACTTAATTATGTACTTTAACTTAACATTCCCATTATAATTTAATAGGAGAAGTGTTTCGGATAACCTCCTCTCAACTTAAAGTGTTGAAACAATATGTGTATAGGAGAACCTTTGTATCTATACAAAGCGATCAATTTTCGCACACTAGCATTAAGGCCACTTACCCAAGGGAACTTGTCAGTTCTCTTGTATCACATAAATTGAATGATTGACAAACAGCCCCGATTATCCAATAGCAGGACGATCTGCCGACACTAACACAGGTTTCTGATCGTAATTTGCACTAACTACACAAAAGAAAAAGAACAGAAATATCTTTAAATGATAAGCACTCGCTAACTGTGATGTAAGAGAAGTACCTACTGTCAGGGTAACAGTAACACCAACCACCATACCACAACGTACCCGCAACTACGTGACCCGACCTTTGGTCTTAAGGAGGGGGTGGGGTTTAGGTGTTCGTAACGCAGTCAAAATCCTCTAAAAGAAATCTTGAGTTTTTTCCAGCTACATTCAAATACTAGCTGACCCGGCAAACGTTCTTCTGCCTTAAAAATTAAAAATAACCTACGTTCTTCTCCAAAGTCCAATCTATCTCCATTACTAACTGCTAGGGTTGTTTTGTCGCCGTTTAAGACGAGCCGACCCCGGGCGCAGGGGTTCGTATTTTTACTCCGCCCCTGCACGGAAAAAACGAAATAGGTAGTATGGACACAATATGCAATATTGATATAAATATGAAGTATATACATGAAGTTTACTTCTGTACTCTATTGTTTTGTGTTGGTGTCCACGAAATATGTAGGTCGAGTACCTCGTCCTACTGTCAAAACGCACACACACAAATGGAACTACTATTTGTGTATACAAACAGATAGAAACAGTGACCTCGTCCGAGAACTAGGCCAACAAACTCGCACTTGCATTACGTTAGCGAATACAACAGCCTCATGTACCTGATTGAGCGCCCAGAAAAATATAATAAAAATTAATTTAACATAGGTATTTTTTGTTTGTATCTAACACTGACAGGAATCGATTCAGTAATATGGCAAAAAATTACAAACCTCAAGCGTGAGTATTGCTCGAAATTCAAAAACTACGCAGCGCCCATGGTGCAAATAAATAAATTGTATACCTACCTCATTCTAATAACAAAAAAAAAATCACCATACATTCGCCACCATTTTGAGTCAGCGAAATTTGTAATGTACCTACTCCAAACCCAAATAAAATAAGTTTTATAATAATGTATGAAATATTCAGTGGTACTTATTTTTAATTGAGGAAAAAACATGTACAATTACAACTACCAACGCTTTTTACAAGTAATCGGTTTTATGTAAATATGAGGTCTACTTATGACACGAAGTAAAAAAATAAACGAAACTAGTGATTTTTGACGACTTAACACAAACAAGATGTCCATGATTAATTTCTTATATTTGTTGAAATCGTCTACGTTTTCAACAAATATAAGAAATAAGCCACGGGCTACAGTGACCACCAGCAATGGTGGCAATGTTAGCAATCGGGTGGTCCCATTCGCTGTCTGCTTAACTCCAGCAATAAATAATAATATATGTTATTATTTGTACGTATTATAAATTGGCAAGCAATCTATTATTCACCCCCCATTATTCACATTCCCCTTTTCAAAATGTTAAAATATTCCGCTGAAAATTAGCCATATTCATTAGTCAACTACTAATACTAATAACCCGGCAAACGTTGTTCTGCCATATGAATTTATAAAAGAAAAAGTAGCCTATGTCCAAAGTCCAATCTATGACTATACCGAAATTCATCAAAATTGTTTAAGCGTTTTAGGCGTGAAAGCGTAACAAACAAACAAATTCACTTTCGGATTTATAATATTAGTTAGGATTAGGATAATTTACATAAACGGAATTAAAACATTTACAATTTTTTTTAAATATTTTATGAGATGCTAAGCAATCTCTTTTGATATGGATTTTCACCTTTTTTAGTAGTATATCTTTCGAAACTCACAACCTATAAACTCGAGTTTATTATTTATATGCAATGAAATCAGGGATAAATGCAGTTTCACTTGTCTTTTCAAATCATAAAATCAACGCACACATCAATAAAACATATAAACAGTAATATGAATAAAGTAAGGAAAGTACTTCTTAAGTATTTGCAATTATTATATTACAATAAAAAAATAACAGCTTTTTCACTTTCAACAGTAATTGCTAATGCATACTGCATTAACTTCTAAGCAAACTTAATAGAAGCGCTAAACCGAAATTTCTACGTATGAATTCTCCTTTCGCAATCCTCCTTTTGAGTTTTTTGACTAATTTTAAGCCATACTAGGGGTGTTTAATAAAAAAGTGATAATGATTATAACGCAATTATCTTTTATTAAATGATATTTTGTTTTTCGACGCAGTCACCTTTCATGTTTATACACTTTGTATAAATTTTATCTAAAGCTAAAATTCCCTTTTTAAAAAATCTTAAATGAATTAGTTAGAAATCATTAGGAGCAAGATCCGGTGAATATAGAGGATGCCATTAATTCGAAGCCAGCTTCTTGAATAACAGCCATCGCAACTCTGGACATGTGCGCGGGGGCGTTATCTTGGTGAAACAAAACAACTTTAGCGAGTTTGCCACACCGTTGCTTACGTGTTTCCTCACGCAACATTATTCTTTGTCCTGTGTACAAAGTTCCCGTAATAGTGGCCCCATTATTAAGGTATGCAATCATTGCTACCCCTTGGCTGTCCCAGAAAAAGAGACAAATTTTATATCACATTGTAATAAAATAAGATCATCGTGATATACAAATTGTTAACGTTTGGATAATAAAACATCCTAAAGTTTTTTTTATTTCTAAAGGACAGGTTGTCGGCTCATTTAGTTGTTAGCAGCTTTAGCATAGCTGTCACCTATGAATGTTTGCAGCGCCAGGGGTATAGTTAACATGCTGCTATCCGTGTACTGCTGGTATTTGTACTGTAATCTAGTCACTAATGCCGGTACACATACATACATATAATCACGCCTCTTTCCCGTAGGGTTAGGCAGCGACTACTTCTTTACCGGAACACTATACAAGGTACCTTAAGGTACCAAGGTACCTTGTATAGTGTTCCGGCATATTGAAAAACTAGGGGTATTCGCCATCCGGACAGGATTTGAGCCTTAACCTAACCTAACTTGGGTTTTAGTCTGTTCTTTCTCCACCCCTGCACGGATAAGAAGATTTTATAAAACTTGATACAATTAGAATATAATGTATTTAAAAAACATCTTACATTGCGTTTGACCATATCTTTGCACTGTCAGTAGTTTCTCTTAGAACGTTTCTTTGGTATTAGTAACAACGCCCCGCTGCTGTGCTTCGGCCTCTCCTTACAGGGAACAGACTGTACGCTTGTCTGAGGCAAATTGGCGGGTCACACATACCGGTGGTTTCTGTAATCGCGATGTTTTCCGGCATAAGTGACCCAGGTTCTTGTTCCCCATGGCAGCGTGTTAGCGGGGCTCACAAACATATATGCGACGGTAACTGTTTAATATTAAGTAGGCCATCAGGTTCAGTTAATGCAGCAGCAGCTAGTAAAAAACTGCTGGTACATAAAAGTCGAAAGGGTTGACTCAATTGACGCAAGTGGTCTGCTGCATGCCATCGCTTCCTTTTGCGAGATAGTCATGTCCACAAAAGAGGCGACGGGGTGGGAGCAAGAGCAGCTAGGTTAGGTTAGGCACACGTCGCCAGAGGTCAGCGAACGACCTTCGGCCACCATAGTGCGAAGTCGTGGATACCTCGGGGTACGGATTTGCCTGCGGATTGCCCTCGGTGGGGAAGTGCGTCGGGGCTCCGCGCACTTGCCCACCCTACGTGGGGTGAAGAAAAAGGGAACGTGATCAGGTCCTGACCGGGCGATTCATTTTCCGAATTTAAGAGCATGCAAAACCAAGCCATCATATCTGCTTTCTTTGTATATATTAGCATCATATTCCTTGTTATTATTTGGCATTGTCCACAACTATTATACGAATTCGCGGGAGATTTGGCATTAAATGGGTGCGTACCCACTTCTCATAATGTTCATAGTTCATATCATCGTGATCGTCGACGGTTTTCGTGCCTGACTTGATGTTAATAAAGCGGTTGGCACAAATCCATTCTCCGATCCGGCATCTACTATCAAGTCTCTTTGCCCTTTTGAAATAGGTTTTTTAAATCACTGAGTGGACTCATCTATCCAACCTTTCAGTGTTGTGTGTGTGGAATGAACATATGACTCATTTGTGTAAACAACTGGTCTGCTTTCTTGACGATATGTTCTTAGTTTTTGTAAGTAGTTTATTCTCAATAATAGGTCGTTGTTTCTATTAAAACTTTCCTGTTATTCTCCGTGGCTTGCCATTTGAACCAGAGTTCTTTAATAATTCGGCAAAGACTTTTTGCTAAACCTTGAAAATTTATATCTGAGCGTAATTTTGCACGAAGTTTACCAATGGTCGGTAATTCGTTTTCAGTTTTATGAAAATTGTAAAAATATCGTTTTATTACTCCCTTGTTGAAATCGTATATGCTTGTCATTGGTTTCATTCGTTATCTTTTTTTAAGACAGGTCCTAAACGCAACTATTAATTCTGAGCTTTTGCTTCCTCTTATAATCCTTTTAGCAGTAACTGTAGACAGTTTTTTGTAGCTTCGGCAGTTTTATTTTCAGAAACACTTATATTATTTTCTTTTAAAAAATAATTGTAAACGTCAAATATCATCTTTCTCGACTGTCTCTTTAAAGTTGGCTGGGGCCGAAAAATTTACGTGAATTTAAATTATCATAAATTTGATAGACTGAAGTCAAAAAAATGTGCGTGATTGTAAACAGGGAACGCGGGGGGCGTGCACGGATAACGCGGGGCTAGCGTCCTTACGTTGCTATGGATCCGCACGCCCCCTAACGTCTCACCCCATACCACCCACAATTGAGACCCAAAAATGTGTTACTACGCACAAGGTCATGATTCAACTTATAGGCCGCGATCTATAAATAAGTACAGTCTGATTGGCAACGAAGGATAACGTGACTTTGTGACGTCACACACACGATATGTTACTAAACTACTATTACAAAAACGTTTTTACGCGAGGTTTAAAATACGTTAATATTTTAAACACAACAGAAGTACTATGGCGTATTAATATTAAATTATTAGCCGACTGATTTGAACCTAGAAAAGCCAGAGGATATTACCATCCTCCTCGATCTCCGCTATATTCCTTCGATTATGTGTAGCCAGGTGACGGTGTGTATCAAGGTTCCTGACCAAGTCCAATAAGGACTTCGAGTCACTGAGCACAACCTTTTGCAGGATTACTGAGATAACCAGGTCATTGTCATTGGTTAATCACGGGTAACTTTGCCTGGAAGACCATGCACATTGACTCGAGCCTCATCGGCTTGGTCCGAACCTTGGACCACCCCGCCGAAACATGCAATAAAAAGCAGACAATGGAGAGAGCAGACAAAAATATTTTTGATTATCTTCTACACACAAAATAATAATTGGATTATGTGTTTTTTTGTTTGAAATAAGCTTTTGTTTGTTATCGAGTTGGTGATAAATTACAAACACCCCACCCCACGGGAACGTTGCGGTGGAGAAACTTACTGTGTAATGCCAGGTTGATATGTGACCTAGTTTCGCTGTAATTTATGAACATGGGAACTAGGAACTAGCAATAGGAGCGAATTAAACTTTCTTAAATAGGTCAACGATATTAAAATAAATAAATTTGCAATTTAACAAAGAAGATGCCTACACAGTGAAAATGTACCTATGTATGTCACTTTTTGGTCCACCAATATTGTTTGATCTTCTGCAATGCTCAAATCTGTTGTATACTGTTAAAAACTGGCAGGATAAAGAGGTCTTTATACACTGGAGTGTTTGGTGTTTAGTAAAATACACATTGTTTCGTTTAGGACAGATCTACACGGTTTCCAAATACCTTGTCCTTGATTCGGAGGAAAATCTGGCGACTACACCACTTTGTGCTGCGTGTTCAAAAGCTCGTGGGAATACGAGCGCCATCTTTCCTTCACCACGAGGTCCTCGAATAGCAACCGCCCACAGGATCTTTTACACAGCGGCACTTAGAAATGTCATGTGCCGCTTTTACCCTGGGACGCGCCAACTTATAGATGAGCTTCTGCCTCTTAGACGATTCCAACTTATCGTAAAGTGATTGTAAGTGGTCTCGTCTGGCTCTAGCAACAGCTCTCTTAGTGGTGCGCTTTACCACCCCGTACGTGTCGTGATCTTCAGGAGATCTGGACGCTTGCAACTTCCTAAAGAGGGCTTTTTTCGCTCTAGTATCCCTGTGGACTGTGCCGTTCCACCACCATGTCTACTTATCACACTTTCGAGCAACCTTAGACGACCCAAGCACCTCCTTCGCCAACCCAAGGATAGCCGCCTGAATCTTGTCTCAATAAACCTGAACTGATTAGCCCATACCACCGGCGAATTTGGTGCTGACAGCGCTCGGTGTGCGTGTCTTTAGGCTTAGCACAGAGGTCCATGACAAGAAGACGATGTTGTTCAGTGAGACTCTCACCGAGTATGACCTTGCAGTTGGCCACTTTGTTGATGTGGTGTCTCTTAGTGAGTAGGAAATCGATTTGGGTAGCATTCCTCCCGCTCTTGTAGGTGATAAGATGCTCGGATCTCTTTTTGAAATACATCTTCACGATGGCAAGGTCAACCGCACACGAATTGAGAAAGTCCTCTCCTTCCGTGTTACGGCTACCGTACCCAAATACACCGTGAACACGCTCAAATATCCCAAATACCTCACCCATATGACCGATCTCACCACCCCCATAACGATCTCCAGTGATAATGAGATTCCATGGAGCACTTCTCCGAGTAGATTCCAAAACGCTATTTTATCGGCGTCGTCACAACCGACCAGTGGCGCGTAAGCGCTTATCAAGTGAGTAACTACCTTATCCATAAGCACCCTAACGACCACAAGCCGGTCGCTATGACGTTACACTTCCAAAATATCGTTCTGGAACTCCTCCGAGGGCACTATGGCAACCCCATTCTCCCCACCAGGTGCACCTGTTTAGATCAGCTTGTAGCCATTCCCAATGAACCGGGATCTGCTGGCCTTCCACTGAATCTCCTATAGGAACGCCACGGCCACCCTCCGCCTGGAGAGCACATCGGCCAACTCTCTCGCGCGGTTGGTTAGCGTGCCTGTTTCATGTTGCGAAGCGGATCTTTCGAGATGTTTGGGCTGCGTCAGTTAGCCCTAACGTCATCAGCTCTGCCTGCCTATGACCGGTAGCCCTTGTCCACTTCTCACAAAAGCCGGGCAAAGCTATTGTGCCGTTATGTGTTGGCGCCCTAGCCCTTAGCCGATCCCGTAATCAATCTCTCCATTTTGATTTGGCTGATTTTGGCTTTTACGGGGGCGACTGCCATCTGACCCCCAGACCCCAAAAGAAAAGTCATCGTCAGGGCCTCGTCCGTTATTCAGCAGGGTGCGCCGACTTACATGTGAAGTTTATTGGGTCCTGAAGATGTTGGTAGGGCCCCTTACACCCCTAACATCGCAAGTCTTGATTAGTATTAAAATAACAATAATGAATGAACTGTGACTTGAATATAAATTATACCAAAAATTTCTTCGAAAATAATCTGTTACAAAAACATTATAACTGTAGATTGTGTTAAGTGTAAACAATTTAAGACTGTATATCATAGGTGCTATATTACTATCCCAGCGTACATCACGGCATCTGCTTCATGTAAATTCCGTGATTGTAAAAAATCAAGTATAAATATCAAAAAGAAAAAAACAGCAGGTTGGTGATAAAATCGATATTCCCGTCAATTATCTACCAGAAAGTATTGGCTTGCTAAGCACTTCGGGCGATATGACTTAGGATTTTACTCTCAAGGATATATTATATAGTTAGAGAAATTCATGCGAGGCGTCTTGACTTTTCGAATTTTTGCAAGGAAATTTCGGAACTTAAAGTTGAGTAATATTTTTTGTCTCAGTCGTATTGTAGAACTTGAGACTCGCATAGAAGCATTAGGAAAAAATACATTTGGTCAAAGTGAAGAACCACAACATAGAATGGATCTCAATGATAGTGACCAGTAGCTTCTTGGTAATGATCTAGAAATTCTGAATATTTCTGAAGAAATGCGGGAAAACCTCACCCAGCTGGTTATCACAATCACTACTATGTTAAGCGTATGTTTGGAAAACCGCGATATAGGTACTAAGTGCAGAGAGGAATGGAGGGAAATTTCCGAGCGCTGATATTTCTAAACAAATTATTAAACAGCGCCCCAGGATTCTCGTGGTACGACTGGCGAAGTGTGATTTGAGAGATGAATTCCTTCAAAAGGCCGAAGGGCGACGTAATATTGACACTCGATATGATAATATTGGCAGAAAGTCGCAACACTTCTTCGTGAATGAACGTCTGACCAAAATCAACAGGCTGTTGTTTTGGAAAGCACGTGATGCCGGACGTAATAATGGTAGGCAGTTTATATGGACCAAAACAGATCGTATTCTTGCACGATGCAAGCCCGGAGACCCAGTGGTCAAAATTCGAAGACTAGTGAACATTGATGTCTAATCTGAATATTTCATTTAAATATAATACTTAAATATATTCCCAAATATATTTTTAATAGAATATTAACTGTACACAATACATATTTTGCATAAAGTAAATTTAGTTTACTGTCATAGTGTAACAGTAATGTTTTCAATTGATAAATCATAAATAATGGCTCTTTGTATATAAAATATAAGTGCTTCTGAGTGTAAGAAAATGTATGTGTACATAAATATGCTGCATGGGTGTACTTAAATGATTGATAAGTAAAATGATGTATTTTTACGATCCATTTACTGTAGAAATAAATAATATTTATTTGCTCTTAGCTGATCTTAAAACTATACGAAACATTTAAGTGTTATGAATGTTTCGTAAAAAACTAATTATCGTTTTCTTGTAAAAAAAATGTTTAAATTGTTTCTTTCCTTCTTTTTAGTTTTTTTCAGTCCTTAGTTATTTACTTACTTAATTGTAATGTTTTGTATATCATATTATATATACATGCTTTGTCTTCTATTGAAAATTTACCGAAATGTATCTTATTACTAATTTAATTTTTTTTTTACTTTTTAAAATCTTTAATGAACATTTAATATGTGTTACATGTAATGTATTTTAGTTTTGGGTCTATTAAAATCAAACGGGGAGGTAGGCACTGAAAACCAGCGCTGTGTTGGTGATCCCCGGGCAGCATAATGGTGAGTTGTCGACCTCGTATGTCATTAACACAGCATTAATTGTGCATTATTCTCTCTTTATATTATGCTAAAGCTTCCCTTTCGATCTCGAAAGGGAATATCGATATTAGGAAAAAAGACGTGACCCGTGGAGGCTCGCCCTTAATAGAGCGCGCGTGTGTGTGTGTGTAATTATATTTATGCATGTGTTAAACCTCGCGGGGCCCGGATGGGTGATACACTCGGCAACGCACTTTCAGTGGCAGAAATTGTTTCATACATATTTCTTTACAGGAAATGAATCAAACAGAGTAAAGCGCAGATCCCTTTGATTAACATCGATAATACATGTCGGCGCCAAACCAAAGGAGGCTGGTATCAAAATAGAGACGCGCGAAATGTAAACAAACCAAACACGAAAACAAAGCAGCTGTTAGCAAAAAATATGTTTACGTTAAAAATATCTTTGTCGGCTGACATGTCGGCGCGTTATCAAAGGACAGCGGTATCAAAATAAAGTCTCACGAAACGTAAACAACTCTTTGTCGGCGTAATAGCGAAATACGGCGGCACCAAGATCAAATAGTATAATTATTTAACAAACACAAAAACATGTTTACATAAATATTATTTAGGGGAATAAGCCCATCTTTGAGAATACCGACTGGAAAATCCCGAGCACATATTGTTTACCTCAGAATTTCGTATAAATACGAGGTCTCTGGCAGTACACAGGGCAGTCAAGTACTAACCGCCGATACGAATCGTCACCTATACGCGCCTCAAAGAATCGGCTCTGGTAAATATTGTGAATAAACTACATACTAGTTACCAAGTTTGTGTTTTGCTTCACTCACCATGAATACCAACGATGTTGTCGAAGATAGTGGCGCCAGCTCTGCTGGTGCCACGCATTTTTAAAACATTATTATCACCGAGCACCCGTCATCAGAAGTGGGATTGAGACCACTCTCAATCCCAACCATTGCCTCATCGGTTCATCCATCTTCTGGAGATCAGCAGATACAACTGGCTGGACGAATACCGCTAGACGTGTCATCAAACTCCTCGACGGCGGGACCAGCAGCAGAACAAATTACAAGTTCCCGATTGCAATTGAGCATGCCGTACGTAATTCAACTGTGAGTGAAATACTACCACAATTTTTGATGTAATTAATGGAGACTATGCAGAAAATGGCAGAGCACTTATGTGCTTCGTCTACCAAAACAAAAATAAGGATCAAGGAGTATTTACCATAATTTGATCCGGACACCCACATCGGTATACGAAAATACTGCTAGCATATAGATCAAGTAATTGAAGTATACAAATTGAATAATTTTGATGATACAAATGTGAATTGATGGTCACTACTACAACGTGAAGAGATGCAAAAAAAAAAAGCAATCACCACCGTAATCAAGGTGATCAGTTGACTGTACTAACGGAAAAAGAATCACCTATGCATCAGGATCCTACCGCACAATCAACCGATGATATTACACCAAACTCGCGATTAGGATTGCAAATACAGCCAAACCACGATCTACTGGATGAAGACAATTCATCACAATAAAGTGTAAGTAAATTTGATAATTGTAAATAACACCACGAGAGCCTCTTATACAAATAAATCTACGAGAATCTTCGAGTATTCTACGAGAACCTTCGAGTATTCTACGAGAACTTTCGAGTATTCTACGAGAATCTCCAAAAACTCTACGAGAACCTTTTCAACCTTTATTTACCTTACTAGCATGGCTATCTCAAACTTACATGACAGTTCTGTTCGTGTAATAACTAAGACAAAGCAACGCAAGTTGCTTACAGATGCTCTACTCAGAGGAACTTCTTTCTATTTTCGCAGGTCAATGATAATCTACGAGAACCTACATGAATCTGCGAGGATCCTCAACAAATTACAAGAATCCATTACATCTGCTTTACCTGGAAAAAGAACCTTTGGGTTCTTAACTTCTTTCATTAACTACTAGAAGGGAATCGGTCAATTTCCTGCATTATCTTTGACCAAACTGGTGGCTATTACCACCATCGACGACATCCGAGTAGAAGAACTACACTTTTACAAACTGCCAGATAATCAAATGTCCACTAACGTTTTGGTCAACATGGATTTAATGTATGAAACAAACCTCAGCATTATTATCACATCAAGTAGAACAAAACTTATCCATCAGAAACCAGTCAATCATGTGAGCAACAACAATCCAGTGTTCAACGATTTAGATACTGCAATGCATGCTCTGTTTATCAACGATGTATCAACCGGGCACATCACCAATCCTTGGAACCATGGCGCAGGTATATGTTGATGACGTATTAAGCAAATATGCAGATTTTTACCAAGGATTGTCAAATCTCGAGGAAATTCTCATAACTCTACAAGACACATAATATCTGACGGACAAGTAAGACCAAGTTCACGAAATGGTGAAGCTCTCGTCAAGGAACCATTACCTAAAACCGTCAAATAAGTACGACAGTTCAATGGTTTGGCGGGATATTTCAGAAAATATATTCCAGACTTCTTCAGAATTATGGCGCCTTTATATGAGTTGACAAAGCAAGGTGTCAAATGGAAATGGGAACACAAGCACGATAAAGCACGAAACATGATCATAGAATGTCTGACACCTACTACAGTACTATGTCCGAAGAAACTGCACCTATACAACTATATACTGACGCAAGTAGCCTTGGATTTGGCGCAGTGCTAGTTCAATTAATTAATGGACATCAACACGCAGTGGCATTTATGAGCATGAGGACCACTGAAGCGCAAAGCCGTTATCATTCATATGAACTAGAGACCTTAGCGGTAGTACGCGCTATAAAGCACTTACATCAATATCTTTATGGTCGTATATTCACCGTGATAACTAACTATAACGCACTTAAGGCATCGATACATAAAAAGGATCTACTACCAGGAATTCACCGCTGGTGGGCATTCTTACAAAACTATGATTTCGAAGTAGAATACCGTAAGGGCGAACGGCTACAACATGCTGATTTTTTCAGTCGAAAACCTAAGTGAACTAGCCGTTAACGTCATGGCAAAGGATTTTAACTAGCTAAAAGTTGAACAACGAAGGGACGAAGAACTACGACCAATAATGGACACTTTAAGAGAAGACAACCTAGTTGAAGGCTACACCTTAGAAAAAGACGTCTTAAAGAAAAAATAAAAGTTAATGACCCTATCACTGGACTTCAGCTTTGCACAGTAGTACCAAAAAGCTTTCAATGGAGCATCATTAATTCTTTTCACACTGCATTGAAACACCCTGGTTGGGAGAAAACACTGCAGAAAATCAAAGATACCTACTAGTTCAATAAAATGAGTTCTACAGTCCGAAGATTTGTCGACAACTGTGTGATATGCAGGACATCAAAAGGAACGCCAGGAACAGTTCAAGCACAACTACATCCAATACAGAAACCTGCCGCTTTCCAAGTGATTCATATGGATATAACAGGAAAACTAGGAACTCATAACGATATGTCATCGTTACTATTAACGCCTTCACAAAATATGTTTTATTTTATTTCACCATCAACAAAAAACCCACATAGCACACTTGCCGCTTTGAAACGCACAGTGTACCTGTTTGGAACTCCAACACAAATCATTATTGACGGAGGAAGAGAATTTCTTGGTGAGTTTAAGGATTATTGTGAATATACTGGAATAAATATTCACGCAATAGCACCAGGAATTAGCCGAGCGAACGGACAAGTGGAAAAAGTGGTAGTAACTACGAAGAATGCATTGAATATGATCAAGAATTTCGAAACAGAATCGTGGTACACTACTCTCGAAGAACTCCAGTTAGCTATGAATTGTACACCTCATCGCATTACCAAAGTAGCGCCGCTCACACTCATCACTCAGAGAAAACATTGCGCACCCCCTGAACTTCTGAATCTAGTAAATGTTGACAGCCAAAGTATCAAGATGGAAGCACTCACTCAGCATGTACAACAGAAGATGTCTCAAGCTAATGAACAGAACAGACTACGCTTTAACTTACGAAAAGCTAAGATACGTCCCTTTGAGATAGGAGACTATGTTTTAATTAAAAATAATCCACGTAATCAAAATACTTTAGATCTGAATTTCAGCGAACCTTATGAAGTTTCCAAGATATTGGAAAATGACTGCTATTTGGTAAAGATAGTCGTCGGCAGAGGACGTCCTAGGAAAGTTGCTCACGATCAACTCCATCGTGCCCCACAACCCGGTGATCAGGAAACCGAGTCGGCGCGAGATTGCTCACCAACTCCACAAGAAATCACTACAGTACCATCCTGTTTCAAGCCTTCTACACCATCTGCAGAGCCACCACCATCGAATGATAATGCAATTATTACTTCATATAATTAACATACAAACACAACGAGGCTGGTGCAGAGCACGCACCGCCTGTCAGTATGGCCGTGTCGGCGCCAAACCAAAGGAGGCTGGTATCAAAATAGAGACGCGCGAAATGTAAACAAACCAAACACGAAAACAAAGCAGCTGTTAGCAAAAAATATGTTTACGTTAAAAATATCTTTGTCGGCTGACATGTCGGCGCGTTATCAAAGGACAGCGGTATCAAAATAAAGTCTCACGAAACGTAAACAACTCTTTGTCGGCGTAATAGCGAAATACGGCGGCACCAAGATCAAATAGTATAATTATTTAACAAACACAAAAACATGTTTACATAAATATTATTTAGGGGAATAAGCCCATCTTTGAGAATACCGACTGGAAAATCCCGAGCACATATTGTTTACCTCAGAATTTCGTATAAATACGAGGTCTCTGGCAGTACACAGGGCAGTCAAGTACTAACCGCCGATACGAATCGTCACCTATACGCGCCTCAAAGAATCGGCTCTGGTAAATATTGTGAATAAACTACATACTAGTTACCAAGTTTGTGTTTTGCTTCACTCACCATGAATACCAACGATGTTGTCGAAGATAGTGGCGCCAGCTCTGCTGGTGCCACGCATTTTTAAAACATTATTATCACCGAGCACCCGTCATACATATTTGACGGTTAAAATAATATAATTATCCCGGCAGATAAGTCCCGAACTAATTTTGATACTTGTCTCATATTCTATGGTATTCGAAACTAGGTATGTAAGTTTTATTATTGAAGTATTTGATGTGTTCTAATAATGGTACGATTTATTTTATGTACGGCTTTCTCATATTTATCCAAACGCATCAACAAAAATATTTTTCTTTTCTAACTTAATGAAATCATTTAGTAGTTACTTTTAAGTATAAAACGGAGGGGACAAATGCAAAAAGTATATAGCCATTTTCTATGACAATATTAATTAATAGATAGAAGAAAGCTTTTGTATGCATTTTTTTTATTAATTAATCTACGGAATCATCAAATATGAAATTGTTTAAAGGCTGACAGATGCGCTAGCACCTGCTTTTGTAAGTTAAACCAAGAACAGTTAGCAATTAAACGAACATTTATTTAGTAAATTATTAAAACTATTAAACATTTTCGAATGCATTGTTCCTCGTGTTTTCCGTAAAGGGATAAAATTATTATTAACTTTCATGAAATGTTTTTCGAGATTGTGCTGGTGGGATAATTCTTGATTCATAGCGCAGAGCGGCTTAATAGCAGGAGAAACGGGCTGGTGACAGGCGTATTGCCTTTGTCAACATGGTCCAATTTCCGGTACTTTATATTATTATTATATCGTATAGTACAATGAATCCAAATAACAAAATAGACTGCGATATGAAAAAACAATTAATACAGAACGATCTAATGACTGGTTACACAAGCAATTCAAAAATTACCCACGGTAACCATTTAAGCTGAAAAGGAAATTTTTAAGACCTCTCGTACCATTTATTTATTACTAGCTGACCCGGCAAACGTTGTTCTGCTATATAAATAATAAAATGTCAAAAAATTAAAAAAAAATTTTTGGGGGTGGGTCACCCCTAACATTTAGGGGGATGAAAAATAGATGTTGGCCGATTCTCATAGATACCGGATAAGCACAAAAAATCACTAACTCAATTTAGTTATCTGCCTACTGCCTACCCCCTAAGAACGATGGCGTGATTATTTATAGCCTATGACCATTTCTAGGTTATCATCTATCACCATACCAAATTTCATCAAAATCCGTTCAGCCGTTTAGGCGTGAAAGAGGAACAGACAGACAGACAGACAGACAGAGTTACTTTCGCATTTATAATATTAGTATGGATTCGGATTGATTGGTTGTTTATAATTTTTGCTTACTACAATTCTCAGTCTGTTATTTATTTTACTAGTTAATAGTTATTAGAATAAAATTTAATTGTTATACTTTAAATAGCAAATAAATATTTAAATTTGGAAATATTATATTACCTCCATGCAGGGGCGAAGTGAGAATACTAACACCTGCGGCCGGGGTCGGCCTGTCGTAAAAGGCGACAAACTTAGCTACGTGGTAGGATCCCAAGCCCGTCTGGATGTCAATCACCCTTTGTCTAAAGTATGGATTCCGGTTGTGCATTAGGGACCAAGGTACCTGTACCTCTATGGGACAGCAGCGTGTTCGCGGCGATAGCGTCGCAAACATCTATAGGGCACGGTAACTGCTTACTATTAAGTGGTCCATTAGCCATAAATAATAAAAAAAAATGATAATTATGATTTCGCCATCAGTAATTTTCATTCAAAATTATCTGATTTTAATTTTTCGCTTTTCACAATATAGAAATCATATCATCATAGGATGATGATGATGGAAAAGAAATTACACACCTTCTAGAAATAAATTGCGCATTGAATAGTAAATACTACTATTTAAAAACTTATACAAGAGTTCGTATGCAAAATTTGGCTATCTTAAAACATTGACATTTTCGGAATAAAGAAAGAAAGAAAAATTGAATGTTGAATGTTGGGACATTTCACACAACGCCATCTAGTCCCAAACTAAGTTGCATAGCACTTGTGATATGGGTACTAGACAACTGATATACTATACATACATATATACTTTTCTTAAACACCCAGACGCTGGACGGGAATCGAACCCATGACCTCTGCGAGCGTACCGACGTGCGTTATACGTTACGCTAAGAGGTCGTCAGAAAGAAAAATTATTTATTAGGACAACTCATACAGTAAATTTATATAGAAATTATACTACAAATTACAGTTATATTGTCCTAAATAGGATCTAACTCAGCATTGATGCTGGTTCTTAAAAACTAACGCTGATCTTACGTTAAGCACTTAGAATGACATCACGGTATCTAACATAAAACAAAAAACTTATGTATGTACGAGAAATATTATATAATACACATTAAAGCCAATTATTGCACCACAACAATTAAAAACATATAAAAATAAATACAACAAACATAAAAAGTAAAACAATAAGATCTCTTTATTGAAACCGAATACTATTGCTATAAACTAAATAAAGTGTTCTTATGGGTCGTGTCATAAGAATGTTATGACGATTATTATTATCCCGATTATGTAATCGGTACTTTAAGATTTATGTATTTATGAAACTTAATGTACCCACTTAAAAATAAAGATGTGCATTTATAAGTATAAAGTTCATCTATTCAGTTGAGGAAACCCTCGTAAACGGATTAGAAACATTGAGTGGTGACCCAGAAACCTGTCCTAAATACCAACTATGCGAATGCCGTTAAAGCCTCAATCGATAGGGAAGGTTTCACTACAGAAAAATAATAATTTATTCAATATTTAAATCGAGGTCGGTTAAATTTTATTTGTGCTGTTTAGCGATGACGGGTGAATTTTTAAGTAATAATTTACGAATTTATTGTGAATTGTATCAGCCTAGTTTATACGCTGATAAGAGGCACGTTTTCGTTGTATGAGTTATACTCTTTTTCATTAGTGTAACACAGCAGACGGCACACTTAGTAAGTAGTTCGCGCTACATATAGATGTTTGCGACGCCAGGGGCACTTTTAATACGCTATCGTCCACGCAAGGGTTCTGGAACTTGGGTCATTAATACCGGAATACAAAACACAAGGTTATTATGGCGCCATATTTAGAGACCAGGGGTGGTCGCCATTCAGGTGGGATTGGAGCCGTACCGCCTAGCAAATAAAAAAATAAATAAAAAAATGCGTGCGTACAAAGTACACATGTCAGAAATGAAACTTCTTTGGCAAACTAATTTTTAAATCTTCTAATAAATCTAGAAAAGAGAATTTACGAAATATTATTTTATATCATATTAAACAAAACTCAACTGTATTTTATTGCAATAAAGTCACAATTCGAATAGATATGTATAAGTAATGCAATGCAATCATTTAAAAATTACATTATAGAATAAGCCTTAAGCCATTATTAATAAGGTTAGTATTACTCGAGCAAAAAAAAACGTTTTGCATCTTCGTGACGCGTATTGCGTTTATCCGTAAAAAATTTACCTTCATGCGCGCAACGATGTTTCACTTAAAAAATTCACCTGATATACCTATATACGAAGCATAATACAAAAATATAGATTATCAATACAAACACATTAATTGATAAATTGTGTGAAAATAATAGGTCTTTATCTATGAAATTGCCGTTCTGCAGTACTGGCCATTTCAAATCAAAATAATTTTTGTTTGGCTAAGAATTCTAATTTCAAATTAATTTTATTTTAAAAACATGGAATTCTTTTCCAAAAGTAGTCATTTGTTTATTGATTAGTGTTACATTTTCATCGCATTTCAACCTTTTTCTTCATCATGGATACGTTAAAAATTCGAGTAATTATGGAATATGAGTACTGTCGTGGCAGCAACGCGGCACAAGCGGCACGCAACATCAACGACGTTTACGGAGCTAACACTACAAACCAAACCAACGCACCACCGTTATTGGTTTGCTCGCTTCCGTTCTGGGAATTTCGACTTGAAAAATGAACCTCGCGGTCGTCCGAATACTTTGGTCGACAATGACGAATTAAAGGCGATTGTGAAAGCTGATGATACATAATCTACGGCTGAATTAGTAGCAGCTTTCGACGTTAGCGTCAAAATAACATTGGTCCATTTGCATCAAATTGGCAAGGTAAAAAAGCTTGACAAATGGGTGCCCCATGAACTCAATGATCGCCAGCGCAAAGTACGCGTCGAGACGTGCCTTGCACTGCTCAACAGACACACAAATGAAGGAATTTTGAACCGCATCGTTACCTGCGATGAAAAATGGATTCTGTTTGATAACCGCAAGCGCTCAGCAAGTTGGTTGGATCCTGGTTCAGCATCTAAACAATGCCCTAAACGAAAACTTACCCCTAGAAAAGTGATGGTCACTGTTTGGTGGTCTAGCGCCAGTGTGATTCATCACAGCTTCTTACCAAACGGGGTGAGCGTCACTGCAGATGTGTACTGTGAAGAATTGAACACATTGATGGAGAAGCTGGCACATCTCCAACCAGCATTGGTCAATCGCTCGTCTCCGCTGCTCCTGCACGACAACGCGCGACCTCATACTGCACAGCAGACGGTCTCCAAGTTGCAAGAACTGGGGTTTGAAGTTCTCCGTCATCCGCCCTACTCACCAGACCTTGCGCCTACAGACTACTACTTTTTCCAGAATTTGGATAACTTCTTGGCGGGAAAAAAATTCAATACCCGAGAGGCAGTACAAAATGCCTTTGAAGAATTTGTTGCCTCCCGTCCAGCTGATTTTTTTAAGAAGGGCATCAATAAACTGCCACTGCGTTAGCAAAGATGCATTGATTGCATGGGTAATTACTTCAATTAATACAAATAAAAAATACATGAAAAAAATTCGTTTAAATTTTTTCATACAAAACGGCAATTTCATAGGTAAAGGCCTAATATTACAATCGACACTCACATATTATTCTAGAAGTGCGAAGTGAGTGAAAACGGCTGAATTGTTTTTAAAATGTGAACAAACAATAGTTTAAACACTCATTTTAGATCTATGTGCAATTAGTGTTATTATAGTACTTGTTATTTTTAAAGGTAAATATTAAGAAATATGTTAAATTGAATTACTCCAGTATAATAGTTTAGACTTTACCTTTATATACGCAACTCAGTTGGCTTTTTATAACAACTCACGTTCAGCAGAAAACGTATTAATGTGATGTTCTTATTCTATCTCATTATTACTTTTTTCTTTTTTTAAATACCCTCACACTTTTTATCATTGGCAAGTGGACGACCCCTCACTAGCGCCATTCGTGCGATGCCACGTCTCCCAACTCCCAAAACGTTCTATTGACCTAATTTCTGTGTACTCTCATGCCCTAGCACTGACCCGGCAACGCTTGTTTATGCCTTTTCATCTCAGATAATCATAATAACCCAAATATTTCAGCTGCTCTTTTATTTAATCGTTATTATGATATTTATATATCAAAAGAATTAAGGAATATATAGAGACAATAATGAATGAATGCCAAAAGATTGCTTCTAGTAAAAATACTAATTAAACAAATAATCTACTAAAAATAATTCATAGTTGTAAATCATTATAATATAATATCATTATTATATTATACACGGCACATATTAAAAGGTGCAGGTTTCTTTATGAACCCTAGAATTACAACCTTATTTTTTAACCCGCAAACTACAAATTGGGGTATACTTATTAGGGGTTAAAAAGTATGAAAGCAATTTCATACTTACAAGTTGTTGAAAAATTGAGACTTGTTTTTTTCTAAGATGTATGTATAAAATATTTACCCTCGTTATCTATATACATATTGCTGCCATCTACATGGCAGTTCATTTGTGCCTTTACGATAGAACTCAGGGGATCTAGTTTCGACAAACTGTGTGGCAGCATTTTGTACTGCCTCCTGGGATGAAAAAATGTTACCACGTAGAAAAATGTCCAAATAAAAAATTCCGTGATCCGTTAGATCAAGGTTCACGTACGGTGGATGACGTATGGTTTCAACTGCAGTTAATGTAGAGTTACAATTGTTTCTCGTGTAGTGTGAATTATCACGGAGCAATAATGGTGAAGATCAATTCACGAGTTGGGGCTGTTTCACTGCCAGTTTCGCCATCATTGTACAAAGTTCGGCACAGTAAACAGCTGTTATTGCTTGATCATACTTGAGATGGCTATAGTGAATAACACTACGAAGATACCACCAAGTTACCATTTTTACCACCTTTTTATGGGTAAGCTTTACTTTAGGGCACTGCATTTTTCGCTTACGGTTACAAAAAAATCCACTTTTTTTCATGCCAGAGAATGCTGAATAGCAAATTCAATTGTACTATAGTTTAACCGGAGAAAATTCGATTTAAATAAATTGAAGTGCTGAGAAACTATCAAATCTTCATATAACGAACTACTAAACTGGGGTAGATATAAAACCTATTTAGAACCTAACGATACGGTCAAAATACACATACGTACTTTTCGAATCCCGTTGAAAATAAGACATTGAATATTTCTTTCATAACCATAAGAACTGAACTGAATATTTCTTTTTTAGTTTTTTTTTTCTTTTTTATATTTAAAAAAAAAGTTTGTGAATAAAACATGCGGCAGCAGTGAAAGTTCAGAAAAGTAGAGTAGTACATTATTAGTGTAGGTACAAAAGCTACGGAAGCCCAGACAAAAAGGAGATAAAGATTATATTAAATTAAATCCCGGAAACATTATATTAAATCCCGGTACCGTTAAATGCCGGTTGCAACCCAAACCGGGTTCACTTTCCGACTTTTTCTTCTCCACTTCGCACAACCTTCGGCATCCCTGGTAGTGAGTCCACTAACCAGGGAGCACCTGACACTTCGTTACCTTGGCCTTATCTTAATTATTTAAGGTCAGCACGGTATGTCTTTTATCTAAATTTTACATCCCAGCATTCTTCATCTGTTACTTCACAAATCCTCGTATCACACATTCTTTCCATCACTTCTTAGGTCTACTCCTACCCTTCTCTATCAACTTTCCTGTTCAACATTCCTTTGGTAACGTGGTCGGCATCCCTTCTTCGCCAGTCTACTTCCTCTCGATTTATATTGTGATACTTTTATATGTTGTCCATTCTAGTCACTTTACGAATACTTTAGTTGTCTAGTCTTTTCAAAACCAGTTTTAACAGTTTCATAATTTGTTGGACAAAGTACACTTTTTTACAATAGAATCCCAAGGAATTCAGACTTTCAACAAAAAAGTTTTGAAAAAACGTGTGCGTCTCGGGACGCCTGACAGAAGTGATAACTTAAACTAATCTAAGTTGAAGAACTATTTAGGGTCTCAAGCCCGTCTTTAAAGCGACCACCTTTGATCTTAAGTATGGCGCCATATTAAACTTGTATTGTGTTCCGGCATTAGTGGCCCAAGTTCCTGTACCCTTATTGGACAGCAGCGTGTTCGCGATGCCACTGGCGTTGCCAATTCCCATAGGCGACGGTAACTGCTAAATTCTAAGCAGGCCGTCAGCCTGCCTGCTGTCCTACAGTAATAAAAAAAATTCTTTACTTATGCATGTAATATCGTATGATGGATAAGCTCATATCTTTAAAAATGTAAGAGTAAGTGTTTAGATGCAATCTAGCGAAGTTTTCTAAACACCCAGATCAGCATTCAAACTCTGGAAGTGACAAGCTCGATATGTTTATGCCATTTACACAAGTCACTAACAATAACACCTAAATATCTAGATTCTCTAGTTTTACAAATTTCCAAACACATACAATGCTGAGACTACAGAATTACATGTATATTCAAATTATACTTCAATGCAGGATTGGGTGATAGCAAAGTTCATGTAATTGAGGTTAAGTGTTAGAAGATTCTGGTTCAATCATTTCTAGACAGAGGCTATTGTGCCTTGTTCAGCGTGTAAATAGAAGTCTTCCTATGTACGGGCAGCTGATAAGCTCGCATCCTAAGGTACTTAAAGAAAGAAAACTTGAGTTGTATATATTTTTTAATATAGCGTCCCTCAAGTGAAAAAAAAAGTTTCAATAAAATTAATTGGAAATTAGAATGGATACGCTATAATAATTAAGCAAAACTCTTTTAATTTGGTTCAGAATAGAATCAGGCAATCACATCGAGGCATTTCATTTTATTCCTGAACAGCAGACAGACTGACGGCTGTTAATAACTAATATACAAGTCCATAATAAGGCTTTTCGTATTGTATGAATCGGAATACACACACAGTGTTACATGCTGCGGAGATGGATGTGTGGAGTTATGAAAATGGATAAAATTAGAAAGAGGAAGTGTGAAAGTAGCGCCAGTGGTTGAAGAACTTAAAAGTAACAGACTAGCGTGGTTTGGCAATATAATGCCAAGGGAAGAATAACATATAACTATAAAATTATAGAAATGAGTGGATGTACAGAGAAGCAGAGGTAGACCAAAGAAAAGATGATATGGCGAAAAATGGTTGAAATAATGGCTAACAGAGAAGAGTGGAAGGAAAGAACATGTTGTGCTGATTCCACATAATTTGGGATAAGGGCAGAAAGAAGAAAAACCAGACAGACTGACGGCTGTACCAAGTAATAAGCAGTTACAGCGCCTACGGTTTTTTGCGGCGTGGTTGAAGTGGCCAGTATTACAGAACGGAATTTAATGGCTAAAGTATCACTTATGAAGTTCTCAATTTGTGTAGACAAATGTTGTAGAACAGCCGGAGTGAAATTTCTAGTTATTTCAATCATTGTCTCTAAAAGAAGCTGATGTAGTCATCTTTATTTCTGAAATCGTCACCATGAAAAGAAATGTAAAATTGAAGAAATAAAACACGAAAATGATATAAATGCATTTAATTAGTATGTTTACTTAGTGAAAGGACCGCAGCGGCTTTTACAATGTCGCCATTTGCTTTTGACAATTCATTAGAACACGACTCAAGAGCGACATCTCCCTCGACAGACAACTTGACACGCACCATTTTAATAGCTTGATGAACATTCCAGTCACATAATTCTAAGGCTTCTAAACATTCCACCGAAGTAACCTAGTAATGAAAAGCAGCAAATTTTAAAACAACACATACATTCAAACAACAATCACATTCCGATTATAAAATGGCCGCCAAATGTGTTACGTAATCAATACGTAATTGAATTACACGTAAATTAGTTTTTTATTATTAAACATTTTTAGATATTTTCCTATGATTATTCTCATTTAAATATATTATTATATAATTATGTTTTTAGACTAAGTATATAGTTTTTATTTAAGAGGAAAATATGGGAATATAATCGATTGATTTCTTTGGTAAAATTTAAAATAATAAATTAGATTCAGGTTATTTTAAGAAATTTTAGGAACTCTTTTTGCGTTATTTAAGGAAATAGAGAGTATATATGTATATTAGGGTGTGCGAAAAACGCGACATATTTTCTAGTGCTCCGCCCGAAACATCGCAGCGCGTGTCCAAATAAACATCTTGACAAAAGCGGAGCTTAAAATATCAATTTTAAAAGGGCCTTCATCGAATTTAAACTTTTTACGTTTAAATAACACAGAAAAGTGATTTTTTGCATTATTTATTCTTGCAAGCTAAGAAGAAATTTTTATATCATAAAATTAATGCCATGCACCTTATGAAGCATACATTATTTGATGTTTTATTAAGTATTGATTTTTTTTTAATTTTAGATTTTTTGAAAAAATTATTATATTAGAAAAATTAAAAATATTATTATAATAGATTTTGTGAAATATTAATGTAATCAAAAAAAATTAAAACAATTGATAAGATACACAATTATAATATTAAATTTAATTACTCGTTACTTTTGTAACTAATTTTTTCGGGTGAACTTTTTTTTTAATTTCCAGTATTCGAATGTTACTTCTAATATTGTTATTTCCATACCGTTGTTAAATTATTATCAAGAAAATACTTAAAGCACAGAGATTAGTTGTACATTGTATAAAAATGTTTAGTGCTTCACCGACCACAGTGATAAGTTCAAATGCACAGTTAAGATGTTTTAGAAAGTTAAGCAGAAACAATCATTTAGTCATATTTTAATATTGCATATTAAAAGTGTGAACAATAAAGACACTGACGTGCTAAGTTTAAGCAAGTTACAATTACGATATTAAATTTTTAGTGACGAAGAAGTAAGTAAACGAGAAATATGTAGTTCATTTTTCATTGGCATGGCAATACGAACTTGTTGTTTCAGTACTTTATTCATAATTCTAACTTCGTCCGACTCGACGCCTCTTTGCCGACCGCACGGTTTTTGATCTGCGAACTCTAGTAAATCCTCCACGGAAACATGATCTGAAAATGTAGAAAACTATAAAACCCAATATAATACTCGTCATATTAAACAATCATATCTGTGGTGATAATTAGAATCTAAATATCGATTAAGGACTATCATCCATCATTACTGAGTGGTTACATCCTTAGGGAAGATATAAGTTCACGCGGTTGCCGCGCTCTTGTTTCGTTGAATTTACAGTATACGTAAGGAGAAATGTATTGGACACCTTTCAAATGTATCAAGGTGGCACCAAAATCGCATCAGTGTAAATTTTAGAGGAAAGCACCTTTTAGTTATTACAGAGGGACTGAGAATTTTTAACTCGGCATACTTCAATTCATCATAGCTACATTCATAGCACTAGCGCCGCACTCTGGCGGGTTTATGTATAATTTACAGGGTACAAGTGGAAACTTTTTCAACTTCTTCCCCATATGATTCTCCTACCCTCCACAGATGAGGGGTTATACATTCACAGAATTAAGATAACCCATGAATAGTTGTGAATTATTTTTATCTAACAGTGGTAAATATTTTATAATGTAGTCACCTGTATTAAAACCAAACAGCGACCTTTGTTTTTATACACCTCTTTGCATAAAAAAAGCATATAATCCCAAATTAAACGTTTCTACATTGAATTAAATAGGGACTGGATATTCATGCAACAATTTGTAAAAAATAAAAAAATAAGGTATGTGTTTGCAATTTACATACCTACGCCAGAAGTGAAACAGCTTACAAGAAAATGGGATAAATATAGAATATTAGGAATATTAAGATAATTATAGGGTTTATTATTTTACAGTATTTTACCAAGGTCAGAAATGATTTTATATTTTAATGAAAAATATTACATTTCATATATTAGTGTATAAAAGCTACGAAAGCCCGAAAAAAGACGACGATGATAGGAAACACTGTATACTTGTATTATATCTCATTCTCTCGCAGGCTTAAATCCATTTTATGAATATGTTAGTCTCTTTTTGGTGTGGCTTCATCGAATTGACAAATCACAACGGTGCCAAAGAAGTTTCACTTCAAAAAACAACGCCGTCGGCTTCGACCCTTCTCCTCAATTCGGTGCGGAGAAATCAACTTTAAAGATAGTTTCAGTCAGTGATAAAAATATTCAATTTTAAGACTCCTAGAAAGTGACACATATATTTTGAAAGGAAAAGATTTGTTTTACTCCGATAATTCAAAACTACCGAATATTTTCTTTAAGGATTTCACCAATGGCTCTTCTATTAGAGTGTGATATATATTTACCAATTGAGCGAAGCCGAGGTTGCTATAATTTAATATAAAAAAGGCAAAATCATGGTAATCTTCGAATTAGGCGTGAAATATATTTGTGATCATAGTACGAGTCTATTAAAAATTTATATTCCACATAATGTCGGATGAAATCTAACTTGGCTTTATATTAAAATTTTAATATTGATTAGCAATTATTTAAAAAATATTAATCCTTCAAATATAATGCGACATATTATCATCATCATCCCAGCGTTGTATCCCGGTCACAACGTAAACTTCCGTTTCGGTGCCCGGGATCCGCTTTCCGATTTTTCTACTCCACTTCGCACTTCAGCATCCCTAATAGTGAACCCATTGGCACGCATATCACCCTTTACGACGTCAAGCCAGCACTTTTTGGGTCTACCCCTCCTGCCAGTACCCGGCGGAGGCGGCATGGCCAGACATTTGTTTCCCACGTAAGCATCCGGTTGCCGTAAAACGTGGTCGTACCATCAGAACCGACACTCCTGCAATTTATCCACAAGGTCACGGACATGAAGACTGCCGCGAATGGGGGAGTTCCTAACGCGGTCCTTCCGCGTTACTCCACACATCCACCGCAGCATATTCATCTTCGTGACACGCAGTTCTTGCTTGTATCGCTCTAACACCGGCCACGCTTCACAGCCGTATAAAAGGACAGGCCTAATGATGGTCTTATAGACCTGTCCCTTAAACTTTACCGGCATCTTGGGGTCACAAATGACACCAGTTACCTCACGCCATTTGGCCCACGCGGCAGCAATGAGTGCCTTGACGTCGCAATCGATGTCACCAGACGCGTATAAATATAATGCGACATATATTTTATAATAAATACCAAATAGATATATTTTAATTTTGTTAATAAAAATATAAGAAAGCTTCAAACAAGACGCTTAGTATTCACACAAATATGAAATTCAGTATTAAAATAAAATCACACATGTTAGTAACAAACGCAGTGTTTACACCGGCAGATTGCAACACGACGAAAACTATAAATTTTGCAGTTTAACGTGTTTGGAAATTAATCTATACTAGGCGAGGGCTGAGGGGTCTTCTTTCGAGCTTTAGTCAGATATGGCGCACAGCGTTTAGGGTCGAGTCGAATCTCATCTAATCTTACTTTGCGGAGGGGGGTCTCGGCAAATATCATGTAACTTTTTTTCGCAAACACAGAGTAATATTGTGAGGCGATATATTTTATTTAATTAAGATTTACTATGGACAAATCATATTCAATAATATTTAACGAGATTTTTAAAACGAGACTGTGCACGAGTCTCGCTGGACTGAATTAGATCGAATATTCTTTTATGAATCTTAGTAGTAACGACTTAAGTATTTTATTAGTTAATTTTCATTGTTTTTCTAGTCTATTTTCTCAGAAATCTTAAATAGTAGTCTTGATTAGTATTAAATAAAATTACTACTTTACCGGCACGCTATGATGGCCGTTTTGACATTTGTCCACTCATGAAGTTTCGTATTAATTAGTAATTACATTTGAAGAAGCAAATTGCTGTTCTTTATTGTCAATAGCGACGTGCAGTTATTGATGATAAAGAACAGCAATTTGCTCTTTCAAATATAATTACTAATTAATACGAAACTTCATGAGTGGACAAATGTCAAAACGGCCATCATCGCGTGCCGGTAGCATAAGCATTGTTTGCTTTTTAGAATAATACCGATGCATTTACGAGACACATGCATTCTGAAAAATCTCACGTGAAATTGGAGGATGGGGGAGGAGATTGAGCCAAATCACGAATAAATCTCACAAAATCAAAAAATCTCTTAAATCACCTCACGTAATTAACTCCCCAAGAAAAGTATTAATTTCATGAATTTCTTTGACTTGTTTACAAAAAGTATTATAACCCGTACTTATGAATTATTATGTAAATACTAGAGGGCGAGAGGGTAAAGGCTGTCAAAAATAGATCACGTGGTACTGGTATGTTCTTTTAAGTTGAGCAAATATTTTACAGCAACTCGCGCGCACTATATATAATAACTTGGCTGGTTACTGAATTAACACAAGCAGTCATAGGAACCCAATCCTAAAAAAATTCAATTTATTTGGAT
Organism: Malacosoma neustria; assembly: GCA_963693495.1. Classification (NCBI taxonomy): domain Eukaryota; kingdom Metazoa; phylum Arthropoda; class Insecta; order Lepidoptera; family Lasiocampidae; genus Malacosoma; species Malacosoma neustria. The sequence goes on from OY856371.1 coordinate 11,299,650, forward strand.
GAATTATCGGGACCGGGATATTAGATGGCTTCTATTTAAATAATAAAATGAGATTTATCTAATTTTTTAAATGATAGAAATACAATAAACAGAAAGTGGTGATGAATTTTGATATAAATTTCATTAAATTATTAACATGACTATTATAGTTTTAAGTGCCATTTTAATTTTTGGCAAGACATTTTGTCGATTTTTAAGACCTGATACAAACAGATCAAATAAACATTATTTGTCAAACTAATTTTGACATATGAAATCTGCTATATCATGCCCTTTTTTAATATACGAACTTATACATAATTGAAACCTATTTATAGTGTATAACCAAATTCAGACACATCTATAATATTTTTATACCTTTTTGTTCAGGAAAAGGAAGCGTCACAGAGAGCGCTCAAGGCAGATAGAGTTCCATATTTTTGCATTGATCCCAATTATATGTTAAAGTAATTGTTAAAATAAAAATTGGTTATATACACAAACACAAGCCTGGATAGCCAAGCAATACTATACCGTAAGCGTCCCGTCAGACACTAATATAAACTGGCAATACCTTTAACTAGAGTACCCTCTTTGACGGGTTCATTATCATTTTTATCGCCATCTTCGTCTTCATTATCATCACAGGTTATATCCACATCAATTTTGCCAGTATCCAAATAACAGTTGAACGGATTAACCGAATTCGGTTTGAAGGGATTCGTTTCCGGTTTTGGTACTGGCTTCCTTACGACTCTATCCATTCCGTCATGCACATCAATGTAGTGCTTATCAACAATGAAAGGAGTTGCGTTCTGGTATATGATTGTTCCGCTGGTGCTTGGTTCGTCTAGTTTTTGGGTATCAGGCAACTTCAATGGATATTTGCGGATATGGCGACGTTTGTCGATAAGTTTTGGTTTCGTACTGCGCGGTGGAAGTGGCAACTCGTTGATTGTCTGATAAAAAATAATACCCAGTAAGTTAAAGGATTAAGGAATCGGAACTCCGGGTTAAAATAACCTCACAGTTCGCGGATGATTCAACAAGGCTTCGGGGCAGAACATTTTTTATTATGAGGTGGAAAATGCTTAATGCATACACCGCTACCTGGAGGCTAGCGATTGGGTAGTGTGGGTATTCCGTGCAATGAGCCCGTACGCCCCCCACAGTTGATAAAGGGGATGCACGTCGCTGGTGTTCCCACTAAAAGCCACCCCAATGATCCTCTTCTGCCCGGGAGGTAGTGATATGCATTCGCCTGCGTCTCTCGCACGGGTAGTAGTGGAGGATACGAAACTCAAAATTTACTTCTATCAGAATATAGACACAAATGTGATTTAACACAAGATGACATACTTAAAAATGGTTTTAAAATGTGATGATGAATGCTTTTAAGCGAAGGTTAACTACGTTTGATCTCTATAATTCAAAATCTGCAAGTAGTTCGTTTTGGTTACATGGTAATCAATTATTTTCTCAGTGGCAATTATGTTTCAAAATACAATGTACAATGTACCTGATTTCCTATCGTATGCTGTAAATCGATTGCTTCTTTTATAATCTCACAGGCAAGTGAAGCGCACCGTTCAGGTTTCCGATTAGGACCTGATGTCTATTGATAATCATCATCATCATCTTAGCGTTGCAACCCACACTTTCGCTTCGATGCCCACTTTCCGACTTTTTTTTCTCTACTTCCACTAAGTCCATTAGCACGCTTATCATCTTTTACGACGTCCAGCCAACATTTTTTGAGTCTACCCCTCCGACCGGGACCTGAGGCATAGACTAAAAACGCCAAATGAATGGAAAACACGAGGCTATTTATAATAAAGAACATACTTCCAGGTTTCTTTAAGATATTATTTAAATATTTCATCATATGCAATTTACAATTGCATCAAATGCACTTATAATACATATATTTTGATATCAGAAATTAGTTTATCTGTAAATAAGTCTTTTATATTAAGTTAACCTTTTACCATTTACAATGCAGATACAAGAATTACAAGTTACCATTAAATAAGGGAAACGAAAATTAATGTCAATTATTCGTCTCTCTTTCACAACTTTGCTTTTATTTGGAATCAATTAAGTCACATTATTAAAAGTCAATTATTTTTAAGTAAATGAATGTCATTGGCATGTATCATACATAGAAGCGCACGCAGAGTATCCTAAGCACACTAAATTTAAAGAGAGGATATTCTCTCTACATACTTTACACACAATTATAACAGTGAATTTTTTTCTGTATTAGCTTTGTATATTACTTACCTCTTCTTTATTTTCAATGTCGTGGACTCCTGCAATGGTTACCCTGAAAGGTATAATATGAAATTATTAGATCATATGAGCTTAGTAGATTGTTTTCTCTTTTAGTTCCCAGGTTTGACGAGGAATCGTGTTAATTTTTACCCAGTTAATATTTTCTTCATTAATATGACATGGATTTTAAAATCAAGTCAAACCAATTCTAATTTTTGTACAATTATACATGTGATAATTTTTGATACATATTAAAATATTATATATATGTCGACATACTCCGTAGCGCAATGGTTTTAACATTAGAACACCTGCGGGCATTACTGGTTCGATTTTCGGCCCTGGTCTTGTTGTTTATGTATGGGGTATTTCATGCCAAGCGGACATACAAAAAAAAAATGACGTCGTGAATTTTGTTTGTACTCTGGTCAGTTACACTTTTGGTAGACGTGGATGTGTACACACAATTATTTTTCGTATGATGCTTTATTGCTGAGTTATGAGCTTTTATAAATTTACTAAGAATGAAGTCATGAATTTTTGGATGCTTTTTATTTGTATCAACTAATTTGTAAAAAAAATTAAAACGTATTGTTTCTTATAGTTAAAAAGTTGAAGTTTTTAATTTTTTTGTCGAATTCTAAATTTGAATTTTTTTACGTATAGTAAACCGGAAGTGAAAATTTCAAATCGATTTTTGAGTAACTTCGACACTTTTTTTAAATATTTTAACCTTGAATTAAAGCTTTAAATGTACTAATTCTTCACAAAAAAATTAAAACGTGATCGCCAATAGTTT
>OY856371.1:11307701-11530201 GCA_963693495.1 Malacosoma neustria
AAATAAATATATAAACACCCAAACGCGAAACAGGAATAGAATCCTCAACCACCGCTAGCGTACCAAAAAGTTAACCATTAGGTCACAGAGGTCGACATAGGGTCTATAATGGTTATAACGAGAAATGTGGATAAAAATAGTATGATCAATGGCTGACCTGAATATCAGGAACTCTGTTAGCTTCTTCACTGAAGTTACGACGTTCTTGCTTAACTGTAACAAAATAATAGTGTAAGATGAAAGATTTTTAACAATCTATGGATAAGTGGAAAAAGTTTTACATGAAAACTCATTCCTTCATATTACGAACAATTATCATGGCCAACTTGATTCGACGATAAAATATTTGAAAATGAGAATTGAAGAACGCGCGTCATAAATATAAGTTCAATAACCTTTCACCTTAAATAGGTAATATTGAAATATTACATATTTTGCATTTTAGTATATTATTATAAATTTAATTATACAAATTAACTTTTAAATATACCTTTATTTAATTCGCTCTACATTTCTAAATGGAATTTTTTTAATGCTGAGAACAAGTTACTTAATAGTAAGCAGTTATTGGCGCCGTAAACACGCTGTTATCTGTATAGATACTGGAACCTGGGTCACTAATTCATTTCCGCCGTGGTAGGCCCCAAACCCCTCTGGATGGCGACCACCTTTGATCTTAAATATGCCGCCATAATAAACCTTTTGTTGTGTCCCGGCATCAGTGACCCAAGTTCCCATAAGGGACAGCAGCGTGTTCGCGATGCCACTGGCGTTGCAAACACCCATAGGTGACGGTAACTGCTAAATCTTATGTGGGCCGTCAGCCTGTCTGCTGTTCTACAGCAGACAGGCTGACGGCTGCCATTCGTGGCAGTTCTCAATTGTCCCCATGCAGCAGTTAAGCCGGAAACGCACCTCTCGCGTCTCCAAGCACGCAGCCACAGCTGATCGACCACGCTCCTACGGGGTTGGAATGCCTTAACGTCCGTAGTCGCTGTCAAGTCGTCTGAGACTACAACAGCTTTAGCTTTATGAAAAAAAAAGCTCGCGCCATTCTTGGCTATGACATCGCGCTGTGTTTATGTGGTCGCGCTGTCGATCTATGCCCAAAGCCTCTTCCAATAAATGTAATGCATTTGAGGGCCATGCTTCAAGGCGTGGATAGTACATTCTCGCGACGTGGCCGACATTGATATAACCAAACAGTTCTTATCAGGGCTAATCCTTTTTTCCGTTTCCTATATCTATTATACGGTGGCTACAGCAGCAGCATACTTAGTGGTTGCCATCCAGACGAATTTAGAGTAATACCACCAAAACTAACAATTCTTTAAAAATGAATTGAATATAAAACAGCTTCCCACCCAAGATATATTACAAAGTATGATTCATTATTTACGGAAAAAATGCTGATTCGAAATTCTATGAAACGATAAGCGCATAAGAGCTCGCCAATAACAATAAATTCCAAGTAATGATTTGATATTAAAAAGACAATTAGTGCAAAATCTAACTGTGTGAACTATCTTCAAATCAAATATTTGACAGACTGGACTCAAAAAGGCGAAAAAGAAAGAGAAATATGTGTCTGAAATTCACATACGGCAGAAGTGGAAATTCAGGAAAACAGATTACTATTCATATATTAGTGTATAAAAGCTACGAAAGCTTGCTCGGGCAAATATTCTATCTCCTTCTCTCGCAGGCTAAATCCTTTTTATGAATGTTTGTCTATTTTAATTTCATCGAATTTTCAAATTACAACGGTTTTTTTATAGCTAGAGGAAAGCAGAAAAGCTGACGGCCCACTTAGAATTTAGCAGTTACCTTCACCTATGGATGTTTGCAACGCCAGTGGCATCGCGAACACGCTGCTGTCCCATAAGGGTACAGGAACTTGGGTCACTAATGCCGGAATACAACATAAGGTTATTATGGCGGCATACTTAAGACCAAAGGTGGTCGCCATTCAGACGGGCTTGGGGCCCTACCACGTAGCTAGGGTGGCTTGTTTTGTTGCCTTTTACGACAGGCCGACCGCGGCTGCAGAGGTAAGTATTATTTCTCCGCCCCTGTACGGATAAATTAAACGGTACTAAAGAAGTATCACTTGAATAACTAACTTGAACCATCTTTATGGTGAAGGCTGATTTGTGGAAACTTGAAATTGAACTTATTCCGATCATTAGGAGAACTTGGTTGTTTCTCTCCACCGAGGTCATTCATGGATCTGCAAAAATGAAATAAATACATAAGTCTTCGTTCTACATGACCATGGAGAAGTCTCTCAAGGCGAAAACATCGTGAGGAAATCTACATACTGAAATCACCAATATATCCAATCCGGTATTAGAAGAAAGAAAGAAAGAAAAAAATATTTATTTCTAAAAGCGACACATACAGATAGTAGGTTGACAAAAGTATACACAAAAACGCTATATGCAACAATTTGGAAATGAGGTTGGCACTCAGCATATTGCTGTGTCAAAACGTAGTTCGACACAACACTGATTTTCAGTATATCCAATCCAATATATTTACACTCCAACGGTAGTACGTCACAAATACACATTGGGGTGGATTTGGGCTCCAAATAACCGGAAATAACCGTAATGGCAATACTGAGCTTAATTCGACTTACTTGCTTGTTATTTCGTTGGCCATGGCCACAGCCGTTTCCAACGTCTTTTCGTCATGAGCTGACATGGGCTTCATGGTGCTAGTATCAAAAGACTTTTTCTTCTCCGTCTTGTTAAGGGTGTGAGCTCTAAAAAATAAAAATTGAAAACATTACTTAGTATTTTTACCGCTATTAAGAGTATTAATTTTTGTATTTTATCTGACATACAATAGAAAATATTAATTTCATATACTAACCTTACATTATTATCTTCAGAGTGTTTATTTGTAGAATGCTGTAAAATTAAAATGTGAATTGATAAAAAATAACTTATTAGAATCTAAATAAATTGTATTAAAGTTATAACGAGTTTAGAAAAGAAGACAACCAACTAAAAGAAGACATCTAAAAATATTTAAAAAATCAAATCGCATTCAGATCTTGCCACTTTGTATTTTTAATAATTTCAAAACTGACTTAAGTGTCAATATGATATAATATATATGTATATAATATAAAATCGTGCAAAACTAGTGTAGTAATATTAAAAACTAAACTTTGCTAAAATGATAATATATGTGTAAATGTTGTGATGAAACTACAATGTTGTGACTGAATGTGATATTTTCGCTGTTCAAGTCTAAATTGAATGGAGTACAATTATTTTATGGATCTATATTATATTTTAGTCTAGTACTAAATTCTATATGAATTTTTTAATGAGAATTCACTAAATAAATGAGTTTGTAAGTGTAATTTTATAAATGTAATTTTTTTAAATGTCTACGGAATATTATAAGCAAGGAATATTCAACAGGTTCCTCCCCTTACCGTGTCTCCCAGAATTGCCCCTACAAACGAAACGTTAGAAATAAAAATCACCCTTCTCAAATAATATTATAAATAGATCTACATATACGTATTTCTATATTGTATTGCATTTAATCCATATACTTAAATATCCTTATAACAATTCTGAAATACAATAAATAGTATATTATATAGTAATAAATCGTTAAATGTTTTTAACAAATTAAATAACAGTATAATAACAAATAATACAACTGTACATTCGCTAAAAAAATAGATAATTTTTAGTATTATATAATAATCAATATTATTATTCCTACCGTTTCATCCCGGCATCGCCCGTCTAAGTTTCGGAACATCGACTCCATTTCGTTAAGTAAACTTTGACTGAAGTCAGTGCAACTTTTCTATAACAAACGTGCCAAGGAATGTTTGATATTCTCTTACATATTCTTTATAAAATTTTAATTTACGCATTGACTAAAAGAAAAAAAAACACTCACAGGGAGTCCAGGACTTTCGGGTGCAAAATGTTCCAATCGAAGATTTTCAGCAATCATACTCTCCTGGAAAATATTCGTTAATTAGTTTATTCTAACATTAACAATTACCGTCGGAAAAATAATACATTATTATATGATATATATATCTCTACTCACCATCTCAGTGTCGGATATTTCATGATACTCGTGCACCTCATCGGTGTTGGAAACCAACGCTTCTTCATCTTTGCAACTTGATGTTGCATTTTTCACCTGCATCATAAATAAATAATGCACACATAACAAAAAATAAAATGTAAAATTTTTACATTAAAAAACAAATAATTCTATTAAAGAATTTTGCAGAGGTACGCGAAAACTCACTATTGTTACTCGATAAAATAAAATGATAATATGTAAACTACATAAAAGTTGAGAAATATTTAATTGAAAATAATATAAAGACAAAATTAAGTTACCTTATAAAATAAATAAGAAAATATCTTAATTATCTTAGAAGACATGTGCGATCCGTGCTGCGCAATAATTTGAACTAAACCGATCCAACTAGAGTGCACTCAAAAATGGTCCGATGATATCAATGATTTTTATATATTTCTAATTATTATATACTATATATTATTTTACACGAATATTTTTTTGAAATATGTGGTAAAGACAAAGTTTTGTTGATGAAGTGCAAAATGTTTGATACACACCCCACCGTTTGGGACTCCCGTGCAATGCGCCCGTACGTCCCCACAATTGACAATAGGAACATACGTCTGGTATACCCAATAAAACCATTCCAGTATTCCTCTACTGGCCGACAACCGGACACAGGGATTTGCTATCGCGTGCGCCTCCGATCCAGACCGGCTACACCGACCACGATGACGTAGATCGGCTTCTCCTGTGTCAGTCGGGGTCTATGTGACCTACCCCGACTACCTCTGGTTTCTCATAGAGGTGAGAGGGACACACGAAACGCGCTCTATCTCTGGCCCGCGGTCTTGTGATTCCTCACGGGAACACGGTAGCTGGCGATTTGTAACGGTACACCACCGCCATGGGCCCTGGCAGGATGCGGCGTCACTGCTACGCTCCCTTTCCAGCTCCGCTGCCTCCTTAGCGTTACAGTCTCGAGGAGGCGAAGCGTCACAGATCCGTTCGCCCCTGACCATGGCACTGATCAGAGCCGAGACGGACCGGCCCACTGCGACGACGAAGACACGGCACTCCTCATCCCAAGCGGAGCACGCTTGAAGTGTGTGCAGCGCCTCGTCCTCGACAGCTCATGCGCCACCCGATTCAGGAATCGGCCAAGGTTGTCGCGCGGAACGTCAGGCTGCCGTTTCCCTATACAGTCACTCTAGTCATAATAGACCTGACCGTCTCTATCGCAACGCGGCCATACTCTGGGTGCTATAGGCGGTTTCTCCACTCTACCTTCTGTGCAGCGATCTTCAGTAGAGCGCTAGTCTTCAGCTGCTAGCCTTCTTTTCTTTTATACGCACATACAAGGAGGTTAGTGTACGGTCGTATGAGTCACCTTCGAACCGACTAACGGAGTTGAAAACAAAACTATGCAGAAATTACTGACCTTATTTAGAATGCTTTTGCTTGTTGTGGGTTCTGAAATATTTTTCTGTATCTGTCTTTTCAACGACCTACTTTTCGGTTCTCCACCTACAAAATCAACATTAAATATTAATTTAATTTTTATATAGGTACAGCTATTTATAAATTTAGACCTCGATTAAAATTTAGCTTGAAATAAATCACATTCATAAAACATAATCTCTAATTCTTGATTCAGTTGTTTCATCCCAATTAAATCTAGGTACACAGCGAACACGTTGTCCCGTAGGGGTACAGGAACCTGAGTCACTAATGCCGGAACACTACACAAGGTTTTTATGATAGCATACTTTTAGACCAAGAGCCATCCAGACGGGGTCCTACCACATTGCTAGGGTTATTTTGTCACATTTTATAGATTGCAATTAACGCGTGTAATATGCGAGATTCAAAAATTTCTTAGAAAGAAAATCTCACGTCTGGATTGTACGACTAGTTTTGATTGCTACGTAAACAAATATCTTATCAACCTTAGGTTTTGTTGGGATAGAGTATCAAATGCTAACTCGACATTTCGAAAGATAATGAAATATAGTTCTCATCAAAAAATATCGATACACTACTGCAAGTATTATTTATTAAGGCGGCATTTAAATGAAAACCAGGATTGATATAAAAAAACGCCAATAAACTGCTATCAATAGTGTATCAGCGTGAACGGGAGACTGGTACGTTTACTCGCCGTCCAGGATCTGGTAGACATCGAATCACGTCTGAGCAAGATGACCGATATATTGTGTCAGTTTCTCTAAAAAATCGCCACTTTAACTCTATTCAACTGCAGCAGCGGCTCCTTGAGGTTCGAGGATTGACTGTAAGCGATTCTACTATAAGAAGAAGATTGGCGGAAAGTGGCATCAAACCTCATAAACCAGCTAATGGCCCAAAACTGACGGTAGATCACCGAAGAGCGAGCCTCGACTTTGCACTTGAGCACTTAAATTGGTCATACCTTCAATGAAGCAAAGTTTTCTTTTCTAACGAGAGTAAGATCATGCTGTATACTAATGACAGAAGAAAGAAGGTGTATCGAAGAGAGGGACCTACTCTAACTAGGGAGAGCGTTTTACACAGTACTCCATTGTAGAAAGAATCAGTTACAGTGGCGGTTCATGGACGGTTTGAGGGACATAAGCGCCGATAGAAAAACTGAACTTGCGTTTGTATCTGGACCTCGGTTACCGTCATTAAATGGGTCACGTTACATCGAAGACTATCTGAAGCCTCATGTGGTAACCTACGCACATTTTACTGGCGAATATTTCATTTTTATGCAGGGCAATACTAGGCCTCATTCCGCAGGTATTATAAATGAATACATAAGCGAAGTCGGTATTACGGTTATGAGCTGGCCAGCAAGCAGCCCGGATATAAATCCCATAGAACACTTATGGAATGAGTTGAATAGACGAGTCAGAGCGAAAGATCCTGCCCCGGAGACGCTTGGTCAACTTAAAACAGCCTAAATCAGAGGAGTGGGATGACATCCCACAAGATTGTGACGCTTATCCGTTCCATGAGGAATCGCATGGAAGTAGTGATAAGAGCCCGGGGAGGAAATACGAGATACTAAAGAAACTTTTTTAGATTTTTTCTGTTTTACATCTTTGTTTCTAACATTTAAGAATTTGTTCTTAAACGGTAAAAACATACATGTTAAATACACACAATAGCTAAAGAAATTTAATTATAATTTGAAACATTAATATTGGTTAAATGATACCTTATAATGTCCACAATTAACTGGCATTATATATATTTATATTTTTGGTTAAATGTAAAAAAAATGAAACTCATTCAAAACCAAACTTCAGGGGTGTTTCGATTTTTTTTGATGAGAAGTGTACATAATATATAATATTATATGATAACGATATACTTACATGACAAATCAACATCGTCGCATTCCGGTTTCACGTCACTCGAACTTAATAATGGATACGGTGTACAAGAAGCCCCCGAGAGATGGGAAGGTGAGTTCGGGTTGATTAGCGGCACTTGTTCCAAATCTTCGGAAGGTTTGTATGTAGTTGCGACTTGGCGTGGTGGCTGTGTAATACAAATAGTTTTGCACCACTTGTTCGTTCTAAATTATCATCAATTGCCAATGTGATGATAACTATATTTATCTATTTCTTATAGTTCTATATTAATATGTTGACAACAAATTCTACATTAATACCTTGGCTACAAATAAGAATACATCTACCCTATCACTTTTCTATGGAGTCGTAAAAGAGACAAATAGAATAGCAGTTTTCCTTTTGGGGTTAAAATACCAGAAGGCAGTTCACTTGCTTTTCATTTGCTCCGCAGTAAAAGGTTTTTATGCTAACGATTATAAAAGATATCTTAAGGAAATACAATTTAGACTTCTGTCTTGGAACATGGTAAACATTCGAACATGCAAAGGGGAATGCCCACCGACAATAGACACTTCGGCCCTAGGTGCACATACACAAACGCATATGGAAATGATAATATCTAATTTATAGAGTAAAATAGTAAAGGAATTGATTTACAAAAAGTCCGGATTTTTAAGTTATAAAATGGATTTAATTGTCACAAATAAGTATTATATTAACCATTTTGCTTAAATACAACATATACATTAATTTTTGATAAGATCTAATAGGCATTTTATGATCTTATACATCATTTGTATCTTATAAGATCAGTACATCATCCAGGAATTGAGCAGGCGGGAAAATATTTGTCTGATGCCGTACCCAACCCAAATACCATATTACTGTCATAACATGGGCACAGCATCCTACCGTTCGTCGGCCAACAATACAATTGATAAGAAAAGATAAAGATAAGAAAAACAGTTAAATTATGCAGTAGTTTTATTTATTATGATTTTTTATATTAGAAGTCATGGTTAATCACCTAGCGATAATAAATTGCTTGTTCAATCGACATAAAATCATAATAAGTATCGAATAAACAACGAATAATATTGGAATTAATTATATTATTTACATCATAGAAATCGAACAACATAAATAGTATCGATTATATTTTTGACGAAATTAGTACAAAATTGGCAACACTGCTTAGTGCATATTTTATCCACAAAACAATGAATTACGGATGTCCTTTCATTTTTATCATTCAGTACTTTTTTTGCACATAATATGTTGCAATCTTTTTTGGATAAATGAACACCGCGATTAATTATCATAAAATATGATGTTATTTTTTAACAAAATCATTTTGTTGGGCGTTTCTTGGCCAAAAATGGGCATCTCCCTTTGTAACAGAAAATTCTTTATAATTAATTCTTGTAATTCTATAGATCAGTTACATTTCTTTGAAACAGTTGAAACCACTCCGAAGTATAGAGGAGATTTTGTTGTTCAAAAGATATCTTAATACTAAATTGAAGACGGGAAATAGTTGTATTAGTTATTATATTTTAGGTTATCTTCAATTTTAGCTTGGGATTATATTTAAAATTAGCGTGATACAACCCTTGTTATTTAGGTTTCAAGTGGCCAGCTTTCTTTTCAAATTCCTAGCCACAATTCATAAATGACAGAAACCATGCTACAACCTTTGGTGACACGGTGTCAGTATTTCAGTGAGTCACCATTTGGGTTATAAATGAAATACCAGCGATGGTTATCTGAATCAATACTGAAGCTGTATTGAATACTGAATAATTTATTTCGAAATTTGTGCTTTTTATATATGATTTGGCCAGAGTTTGTCGACCAATCAGAAGCGTCAAAATGTAAACAAATGAAGATATTTGTACCCGAGACTAATTATTAGAAATTAAGCATTTCATCCTGGTTCGATTTGCGTTTGACACGAGACCAGCAATTCTACGAAATTGGTTGGGACTTCGTCCCGCGCGGCCGCCTCCGCAGGCGATGTTGCTCGCAGCGTTCTCCCTAGCGATGAGACATACTTGCAAAATTGAATACCAGGGCTTCTAAGTACGGGTACGGAAAAATACCAGGGTCAAAAACCAGGTTTTAAAAGTACTTGAAACTCAGCGCGCCGAGCCGTACGTACTGCTTGAGACGCCGCGGTGTTCAAATTTTAAAATACTTGCATAGGAATTCAACCCGTATTCCATGACGTATAAGGAGCAAAATCGTATAAATAAAAAAATACTTTGAAGTTCAAAGTAAAATACTTGTATAGGAATTCAACCTGTATTCCATGACGAATAAGGAGCAAAATCGTATAAATAAAAAATACTTTGAAGTTCAAAGTAAAATACTTGCATAGGAATTCAACCCGTATTGCGTGACTAATAAGGAGCAAAATCGTATAAATAAAAAAATACTTTGAAGTTCAATTATTTTTTGCTCGTACCAGGGCGCCGTACTTCGAAGTGAAAACCTGGTTTTAAAACCTGGTACCGTAAATACGCCTCATCTTTAGTTCTCCCGTCATTCCTGTCTGAGACGTCGCGCTGTGAGCATGTGGTCGCGATGTTGATATATGTACGCAGTTATTATTGTCGCCCGAAGTCTCTTCCGAGAAATGTAATGCAGTTGAGGGCGATGCTTCGTGGATAGTACATATACAACGTGGCCGACGAGTTTGTATGACTTTTCAGAGCTAATTCTTTTCCCTGTTCCTTATCAATATTATACGGTGGCTACAAACCTATTTAAAAAAGTATATATATCCTTAGAAGAAAATTAGACTTAGGGTAAAAAAGTAATTTAGGAGATTTACATGATTATCTGTTGTAACGGTGTAGTAGTAAATTAAAACATTATCAACATTTTAAATAATAAAATCATACCCCCTTCACCAAAATTGAAGTTACAAACCCAAAAAACCAAAAACTAACTAGGTTAGTTACCTTGGACTTTGTGGAAAATTAAAGTAAAAATAATGGTAAAAGCACGACGCAATGTAGACTACGATTTGGGATTTCGATTCTATTTATTTATTGCTATAAAATCTATATTTAAATTAAATTATCTTTATCCAATTAAAAAAACAATACGAAAAATCTTTCGTTATCTGTGTTGAAAGAACATTAAAAAATCCCAAACCGTGTTCCATGTTATGATTACTCACGCAACCGGCAGGATCCAAGAAGGATATGTCTCCAAAGTACGCTCCGTCGAGACCGACGTGGCCAGTGTGTTTCACATCCCCCTGGGGACTCGATATCATGCTCCTTTGAATGGCTCTTTTACCAGTATACGTATGTCGTTTCACGTCTGACCGCAGGAGTGAGGAGCGAGTCAAGCGCATTGATCGAGCGGACTGTCGCATCGGGTGAGGCGTCAACGAACCACCCACTATAGGCATCTACGGAAGATAAGCGTGCCCCAAGCTTAATGATATCGCATGAGAGATGAATTTAATTTTGTTCCCTCGGTAACGTCTCTATGCAATCGTCGTTTCGAGTTTTCATCAGCTTTATATATCTAGTTAAAAGGGCTGACAAGATACACTAGAACACGATCCAGTTGAATAAAACCCAAAAATACCGGTTTAGCGCTGAATTATATGTCAATGAATTTATTAGAGATGCCGGAGACTGTACGAAGTGGAGAAGAAACAGTCAAAAAGCATATTCCGGTTACAGAAAGGGAAGTTTGGTTTAAATGGTATTTAATAAGTTAACGATTAATCTATAATTTATTCGTAACTTCATATTTTGTATCTTTATAGCATAATTGTGTGTTTTGCTTTGTATTAAAATGTAGGCGCCATTGATAGATTTAATGATAATTGAAGAAAAAAGTGCGTGCGTACAAAGTACACAATGTCAGAAGTGAAACTTCTTTGGCAAATTAATTTTTAAACCTTCTAATAAATTTAGAAAAGAGAATTAAGAAATATTATTATTTTATATATTTTAAAATAAAACTCAACTGTATTTTATTGCAATAAAGTCGCAATTCGAATAGATATGTATAAGTAATGCAATCATTTAAAAATTACATTATAGAATAAGCCTCAAGCCATTAGGTTAGTAATACAGGAGCAAAAAAAAACGTTTCACATCTCCGTGACGCTAATATTGCGTTTCATACGTAGAAAAATTTACCCTCATGCGCGCAAAGAAGTTTCACTTCAAAAATAATCCGATGCATATATGAAACGTGAAATTATGTACTGTGTAAACACACATTTATATATAAAATAACATTCAACAAATAAACGTTGTATAAATTTAGAATTTTCCTGCATTTCCTTCATACGAAAATCGGCGGCTGTAACACTTCTAGCGATCTCTTCCAGACAAAGTGTTAATTCAATATAATAAATTATCCTACTTTATGATTCAAAGTAATAAAATTATAAATTATGTGTGTATGCTATTCAAATTTAGAAGAATATACGAATGATCGAAACAATAAACATCTGGTACACACAAACACACGTAAACTTGTAAAATATATAACTTACCTCTTCTTTGATATACGGTTTAGTTTTATTCGGATCAAAAACACCACAAGCACCGCCAGGCAATGCGCCATACCACATAGACGTGTTTGTCTTACTCCTAAACAAAGAAATAAGATCACTTCACCTTTGGTTAATACATTAAAATTTACATTTGGAAGATCTTTTTTAATAATATCCCACCACAACCTTTAGTTTTCATATTTCCTAAGAACGTTCGCAATATAAGAAAAATCACAGGGTAGTAATGGTTTTCGCAGGAATCTTAATCACTTACTACTAGCCGATCACGCCCGCTTCGCTGGGCGATTAACAGGCAAAATTAAATCGAAAATGAGAAATAGAGTATACCTTCGTAAAAAAATTTTTTTTCAATAAAAAGTAGTATAGTAGTAGTATAAGTATCCTATGTTACTTCTAATACCTACAAGAATATGTGTACAAAGTACCATGATGATCGGTTAAGTAGATTTCGCGTGAAAGCGTAACAAACAAACTTACTTTCACATTTATAATATTAGTATGAAGAATGATTGACACCAAAATTAAATGCTTTATTTTGGGTAGGTCAAGATTATCTCTTTGAAATTCTAATAAATACAAACCTATATCAAAAATAAGGATACCGCCAGTAAATATCAATATATGACAATTTTATCCACGCACAGGCGGAGAAAGAATACTATCCTCTGCGGCCGGGGTCAGCCTGTCGTAAAAGGCGACAAAACAACCCACCCTAGGTACGTGGTAGGGCCTCAAGCCCGTCTGGATGGCGACCACCTTCGCCATAATAACCTTGTGTTGTGTTCCGGCATTAGTGACCCAAGTTCCTGTACCCTTATGGGACAGCAGCGTGTTCGCGATGCCACTGGCGTTGTAAACACCCATAGGCGACAGTAACTGCTAAACTCTAAGCGGGCCGTCAGCCTGAACATTGACCTACAGCAATAAAAAAAATTACAGCGCCATCTACAAAATGTACCAGAAAGTAATTACCGATTTTATCGGAATTGTTTTTTAAGGATTTAAAAACGAGTCGATTGAGATAATTCAAATTGGTGTTACCAGTGTTGTAAAATACAACTGTCAATGGATTGAGAAAAAATGTTCTATAAATAATAATTTCTGATTTTATTTTTTCCACGAATTTTTATAATTAATTGTTATTATATTTAATTTTAATAGTTAATCGGGATCGAGAAGAATCCTAAATTAGAATAGATAATTGATACCGATCCGACCGTTCTTGGGTTATAAATGGTAATAACCCAAATAACCCAACTTTGTTATATGTATATAGTATGTTATCCAAAAACACCCAGACACGGTAAGAGAATCAAATCCGTGAGCCCGCATACGTTCCTATTGGTGTAAACTGAAATATCAAGTTTTCAGTGACTGTACTCAATAACTTTGAACTTTAAGAGTGGTAGCTATTACTACAACTGTTAGAAATTAGGGGCCCTCCATAAATTACATCACACGAATTTTAGGACTTTTTAATCCCTCCCCCGTCCTTGTGACATTTTTAGAATTCCCTCCCCCCTGATGTGACGAAACACATTTTTAAATTTTATGCATATATTTAAAAATAATCAATAAAAAAGTTATTATATTTTTTTTTTCTATTTTTGTTAAATAATTATTTTTATTAACGATTATAATCGTTAACAAAATCAACATAAAATCAAATATTTTAGATAACAGAGAAAGCAAACGACGAATTAGGACTAATTATGTTAATTAAAGGAACAAAACTTAATCATCATGTGTCCATGGACTTTGAATCACTCCTTCATATTCATTTCGTATTCATTCATATCGTGACGTCACAAATCTATTAACCCCCCCCCCCCTGCCCCTTGTTACACAATGTCACATTCCGGTGGTACCCTCCCCCCCTCTTTAACGTGTAACGTAATTTATGGATGACCCCTTAAATATGCTGATTAGAATTTACAATTTTAAAATTTGTTTAAAAAATATATTTGACTAAAGGTTGATCGATTGAATAAATCATATAACAGTAAAAACTGGTATATCTTACTTACTCTTTTCCAAGTACTGTGATGATTTGTCCAGATTTATATTCTAAAAAATTTGTGCGTCGGCCATCTTCACATTTCTCGAAATTGGCTATAGCTTCAACCTAGAAAATATATAACTGATCAAAAAGCTAATTCATGAATAAATTTGTACAGTAAGAATAATGACCCCTGTAGCCGGGGCCGGCTTGTCGTAACAGGCGACCAATCAACCCTAGCCAGGTAGTTGGATCTAGGCCCATCTGGATGGCAGCCACTCCTGGTCCTTAAATATGCCCCCATAATAACATTATGTTGTGTTCTGGCATTAGTGATCCGGGTTCCAGTAATCCTATACGGATAGGAACGTGTTCGCGGTACACCTTGCGTCGCAAATATCCATAGGCGACGGTAACGGCTTACTATTAAGTGGGCAGTCAGCCTGTCTGCTGCTCCTCAGCAAAAAAAAATGTATGACAATTGATATCTCTAAATTGTAAAATTAAAGTGTATTTATTGCATTTATCCGTGCAGGGGCGGTGAAAGAATACTAACCTCTGCGGCCGAGGTCGTCCTGTCGTAAAAGGCGACATAACAACCCACCCTAGCTACTTGGTAGGACCCCGTCTGGATGGCGACCACCTTTGGTCTTAAGTATGCTGCCATAATAACCTTGTGTTGTGTTCCGGTATTAGTGACCCAAGTTCCTTTACTCTTTCTTATGCGACAGCAGCGTGTTCGCGATGCCACTGACGTTGCAAACACCCATAGGCGACGGTAACTGCTAAATTCTAAGCGGGCCGTCAGCCTGTCTGCTGTCCTACAGCAATAAAAAAAACATATAGGGACATAGTACAAAACTGCTTGATTATTATTTGTTAGATTTAAAAAAATACAAATTATTATATTCTAATTTTGTATGCCATATGTTCGCGAAATATGATTACTGTGTAACACTTCTTGTAACACGTTTCTAATAAATAAAATATTTGATTTGAAATTATAAATAAATATTATGTCAATTCACACAGTGGGTAATAGAACAACTTTGTGTTTCTATTTGTAAATAAATACATATTATGTAAACACCCAGACACAGGACGGGAATAGAATCATCAGGCGCTCCGGCTAACGAATTCGTGTACAGAAACAACCACACAATAATAGACAGAAACCCTAATTAAATATACAAGCAACAATAAAAATAAATACATTAGTATTTATAGTGAAACACATTGTGAGGTTGACAAAGAACTGCCTTTTATATTATTATAAAAATAGAACGTCTACAGATGCATCAACAGATGGCACTGCTAGTAAACAATAGAACGTTTACAGATGCTTCAACAGATGTCATCACTATTAAATATATTAAATGACTAACAAACTGTTATTGTAGATATATATTTAACAGTATTATTAGTGTCATAGTTGTATTAATTTCGAAAAGTTCAATGATATTTATGTTTATATGTGTGTGTATGTGTATGGATAATTATATTAGAATTATTTATTTATATTGTTTATGTGTATATTGTATGTATGTATGTATTTTTGGAATATATGTATTTATTATTATATCTATATTCCTATATTTATAGCGCCATCTTCTCGCCAGATATTTTATCCAAATTCCTTTTGAGTACGGTTGCCTGGAAGAGATCGCTGTAAGCGATAAGGCCGCCGATTTTTCACCGTCAATTTATTGTATACTAGTGCTGTAATTTGTAATTTTGGTGATAAATAAAGCGTTATCTATCTATCTAGTATTATAAAAATTTAGACGCTGCAAAAACGAATTTATATTCATCCAAATAGATATTTAACTGTCTTAATTATCTTTAAGGATTGCAGTATTGATTTTGAGGGGCATTAGTATTTTTTTCAGCAGTTTAGGTAAATTAAGTTAGAGTGCAACACGTAGCAAATCAATTATGATGTCATAATACTATGGATGTCGCACATATGTTAATACAGCATATTATGGCTCAACAATAAATTTGAACTCGGCTAGCTTACAGGCAAAAAAGCACAGAAATATTGGGATTTTCTTTCGGTATAAGTGTCAAATAACAAAAGCCATTACAAAAGACAAATTTAGCCACAACCATACTATTTTTTTAGAAAACATAATATATCACAGAAACGTGTGAACACTGAAATATCCTTTTCGGTCTATGACAGCAACCGGATTTTAATTCATCAAACACTGCTATGTTTCGCTTTCACGTCTTAAAACAATGCATTGTTATAACCACAGTTTATCAAGGCTTCAGTGACGAATCTTTTAACCAAATAAAGTACTTTTCAGGGATATAAAAGTAAGGATATTTAGGAACCGGTCAAAGCTAGTTTATTAGTAATACCTGTTCTGGTCGAATTTCCTTCAGCCTTGGACGTAGGTCTTTAAACTTCGGTCTATTATTTGGATCATGTGCCCAACATTCCAACATTAATGAGTAATATGCTTCTGGGCAACATTCAGGCTGCTCTAGTCGCTGAAAAGAATAACAAATAATATCAATACCATCTGGATGTTCATCCCCATTTCTTGGAGCCTCTTCGTTCTTGTACGAAACGTTTCTCTAGAACGTTCTTGCTGCGTACTCTCAGGATCTGGAATGAGCTTCCAGCTGAGATTTTCTCAGCGCGGTACGATATGGGGTTCTTCAAAAAAGGCGTTATAAAATTTCTTCGAGGCCAGCAGCGCGTTGGTATTGCCTCTGGTGCTGCAAACGTCCATAGGCGACGGTGACCACTTGCCATGGTGGGCCGTCTGCCTGTCTGCTGAACTCTAGCTTTAAAAAAACCATTCAAGCATTTAATTTCATGCAAATGTTCATGATATCTAGTTATTTCATCTTTCATAATTATTAAAAATACTGTAACAATACACACAGCGCCATCTACTCCCAAAAGTTAGTAGCTGAACACTTGTATTATGGGTGCTAAATCGGAGGCCGCTCTTACAGCAGTAAGTAATATTGAATATAAATACAACCAATGCTGTGATACTTTTTATATGTCCAGTTTATTATAGTTCATATTTATCATATTCAGTTCATATTCATTAAAATATATTACATACGAGTATTATACCAGTCTATAATCATTATGACTTCTTGGCGTAACGGTTAACGCACGTCGATACGCTTGTGGAGCTCACGGGTTCCATTCCCGTTCAGCGTCAGTGTGCTTCTGTATAATATGTATATATTTACAAAAAGAAAAATAATATATGTAGTAACCAGTTGTCTAGTACTTATAGCACAAGTGCTATGCAACCGAGTTTGGGTCTAGATGACATTGCGTGAAATATCCCAATATATCTATCTACATTATTATACTATAGAGTCCGTCGGACTAATAACGGAATCTATTCCGTTATTATAACTATATTCTAATATAGTTATACTAGCTGACCCGGCAAACGTTGTTCTGCCATATAAATAATGAACGCCCCCGCAACCCCTCTTGGGGGTGGAATTTCGTAAAATCCGTTCTTAGCTTTGTCAACGTTACTACTACACTTGATGCATAAACAATAATGATGGCCGACAACTGTGTAGGGAGTGAGAAAGAAAGGAGACCGGCTTCGTTCTCATCCCTACTCAGTGCTGTTTACTGGGTCAGAAGTGACACCTGTAGACATCTGGCGGGGATAACTAATTAAATGACGATTGATCAGTTTTCGACTGGAGAGGAAAAATGATTAAATTACTAAAATGGCTATTAAAAAATAAGGGTTGTATCATAAAAATATCATAAAATATGTTGTATCATAAAAAGATAGAAATTAAAAATTTTGTCTAAAAAATAAAAAAATAAATTTAGGGGTGGACTACCCCTAACATTGAGGGGGATGAAAAATAGATGTTGGCCGATTCTCATAGATACCGGATAAGCACAAAAATTTCATCAAAATCGGTCAAGCCGTTTCGGAGGAGTATGGCAACGAAAACTGTGACACGAGAATTTTATATATTAGATAACTAATAATTTAATAATTCCGACACCATGACGTCATTGGGCAAATTTTGCTGCCATCTTTGGATGTATCCGATTCTAGGGCACTCGCTCAAGGAAATTGGCAAAACCAACCAACACTTAAGAAACAGTGCCTATACATCTTATTACATCAGTATTTTTAATATCCAGGTGTTTCTGGTCAGGATACTAAAATAAATTTATGAAATTGCTGTATTCTCATAGGTGTTTGATACGTGTGAAAAATTTCATGTTAATACGATGTTTTTTATATTTGATAAATCATGTTAAAGGAATATTCAAACTCACGACAACTTAAAGTAATGGAAATTATATAATACAAACAATTCGATAAAACTGTGTGCATAAAAATCCATTCCCATATACACATAGTGATAAACCTTGATTGCGTTTAGTTCAACTCTTTCTCTGATTTATTAGTGTTTAATACTTATAATCAAATTACCTGGAAATTAGGAGCATCAATAGCTTCTAATATCTGCTGGCCAGAAAACGCCGCCCACGGTTGGAATCCATAAGTGAACATCTCCCAGAGGCAAACACCAAACGCCCACACATCGCTCAAAGATGTGAAACGCAGGTATAATATACATTCTGGTGCACACCTAATATAAAATAATAAAGTTTTTAGTTTTGATCGAAGGAAATATTTATATTATCACTTACATAAGGAGTCGTAACTAATAAATAAGTAATATTTTTTCTGTCGCTCTGAATAAAAAATAATCCCTGGTGCGAGCGTTTTTTTCTACAAGTCACAACGCAAAATAAATCATATTACGAAAACCTTCACGAAGTTGTTATGATCAAATATCACATCAATTAAAATTGAAATATGTACGATTTCAATGAACACTATATGCATGTCAATTTAGCACCTAACAAACGTTCAAAAATAATTTCTTTAATCAAAAAAGTTCTATAAAACTGTTCAAAGAACAGTGCTGTGGCGTTATCAATATTTGAGCACGTTCGATAGAAATTGTCGTTGTCAAATCAATATCTGCTATGTCAACTTTTTTGCGATATCAACATTTTGACTATTATGACTAGTTTGCCACCCAAAAGTGGATATATAAAAAACGTTATATGATCTAATCATTACATTTATTTAATATAATTCATTGTTTCCTATACTATTTTACATGAGAATGTTTTTAACTCCATATCTCAAAGTTTAACTTTTTGCATATAGCAGATATTCATTTCACAACGACGAAATACTTTTACCTCCAGAGTGAATCAGATCGCAACAATGGGATATTTATCGTATGTTATAACAGATGGATTTGTACAAAAACTTATGCACATATAGTCTAGTCAACAAGTTCAAAAACGTGAAAAATAGAGATAAAGGTCCTAAAAATATGAGTGATGGCCATTCGATTCGGAATCACCTCTAGAAAAAGGTTTTTGAAAGATTTTGGTGCAGGTAAAAAATGGCAATTGTTATTAACAAAATAAGATGGAAAAAAATGATATTTCGTTTTTTGTTAATAACTCGAAAAATATTAATATTTAAGCAATTTTGAAAAAAGCTCGTTAAAGAGGAGGAAATTTCCAATAAAAAAGTCCTAACTCCCGGAAGTCTATCTCCATTATTTATAATTTTAATTTGACATTGAAAGTAGGGCTCCGCGTGGCTGTTACGGCATGCGCGAGCCGCCGCTAAAGTGAGTTCAGCAATAAAAATAATTTTATTATAACATAAAATGTGATCTTAAAAATTTGAAAAAATTCTAGTATCTTCTGAAGACTTGAAAGAATTAATGATCTTGATCGATGACCTCCGCGAGCGCACTGAAATACGTTAGCAACTACGCCAGGGAGCTCGTCAAATAATATATTATTCAGAGAACTTTATGTTATATTAACCTTTACATAACCTTATAAGGTTATGTAAAGGTTAATATAACATAAAGTT
This sequence comes from Malacosoma neustria, assembly GCA_963693495.1. NCBI lineage: Eukaryota > Metazoa > Arthropoda > Insecta > Lepidoptera > Lasiocampidae > Malacosoma > Malacosoma neustria. The sequence continues at coordinate 11,327,604 of OY856371.1, forward strand.
CTCTGAAAACGCATAAAGACATACATTGTATGAATGATGTTATCTAAAAAGCATATTTATCAAATAAATTAGCTATCTGTTTAATATGGATTAAGGAGTCTCTTATTTATACAACGTTGTTGTTGAAATTATTATTTTACTGTTTCTTCAAACATGATAAGTATTTGGCCACTGACCTTTTAGGGCGCACAATATTCTGCTAGCTAGAATTCGCATTTTAGGAGCGACTGCTGCCTATCACCGATGACTAGATAACAATGACTATTCCATTTTATAACCTGAACTAGACAGTTAATTATGGATATATATTACGGATCTTATTGATATATTACCAGATGTCAGCGACTCTAAATATTCTCAATTTTCGATAGCACTACCCATAGCATCCGACCACTAGATTGAATGCAACCAAAACGACCAACGACCGAATGCTACCAAAACGACCACCAATGACAACGACCTCAACGACCTCTTTAAACTTTTACTAAAACGAACAAACAACTAAAATAAAACTCAACATTGTAGATGAAACTCATTAAGATGTGGCGTAAATCTTGTTGAATTTTAGGACCAACAAGTAAACAGTCGTTCAGTGAAAGGTTATTTACACCCTTGCAAGATGCGTCAAAAACCACACGCACTTTGGTTGTCTCTTTGTCTTCTCGTACTACTGGATGGTGAGTACACCGCCTTTGAGTTGTTCATGTCGTAGATATCAGTAATTTATACCATATGATTTTGATTTTTGTAGCTATCCATGACCCTTTTGTACTCTTCATACAATGATGAATTCCTTTGTAATTTTCTCTCTAGCAAATGAAATCTACGCAATGCTATCTCTTTAGATTTTCCTTCAACACACTTAGGCTTGGTATCTTTGAATGGTAACTGAACTACATATCGACCTTCTTCATCTCTTTTAGTAGTTGCTTCAAAATATTCTTCACATTTGATTTCTTCTCTTGTAAATTTCTTCAAAATTGAATCAGGTTCTCTTTTTATTTCCCAAAATTGCTTTAATAATTCATCTTCTTTTACTCGTATGTGACAGCTAATTATTGGTAGATTGATTGTAGTAGATGTATCCTTTACTCGACCTGATAAAATCCATCCAAATCGGGTCTCTTGTGCGATAGGACCTAATTCTGATGGATGTCTTATTAGACCATTTAAAATGATTTCTTCGTATACTTCTACTCCCAAAATTAAATCAATTTTTGCAGGTGATCCATAATGTGGATCAGCCAAATTAATTTTCTCAATATCTGGTCAATCTGATATTTTTGTTTGACACGTAGGCAGGAATGATGTCACTGTTTTCAGAACATAAGCATCGAATTTCACGGAATACTTTTGATTGTAAATTGCTCCACACTTAATGACACTATGTTCTTTGATCTAGCTTGATTATCTCCTACTCCAGAAACTATACCATTTATTCTCTTTCTCTTTAAACCGAGTGAGTGTGTTGTAGCTTCAGTTATAAATGAGCCCTCTGAGCATGGGTCAATTAGTACTCGTACAATTTGTGAATATCCATCGACTGAATATGCTTTAACAATTGCAGTAGCTAGCAACATCTCTCTTTGCTTTTGATCGGTAACTAAATGAGCCACAACTGTTTCCTCTGTATCTTTCGACACCTTGTTTGATTGAGTTTCAGTTGAACTTTGTAAATAGTTCCTCTCAAAATGGAGCAGCGTATGGTGTCGTCTCCCACACCGGCGACAACATGTTGATGAGCGGCATTCTTTTACTGAATGTGTAGGTGCAAAACAATTGAAGCACAGCCTCTTTGATTGAACAAACTCTGATCTCTCTTGAGGGGACTGTTTTCCAAATTGTTTGTACAATAAATGCTGACTTCTACACATGGTACAATTACTATTTAATTTCTTCTCCTCTTGCGTGGTTGAGTGTATGCGTATACCTTAGGTTTGATTGTATGCGGGACTTGGTTGTTGACTTGTTACCACTTATCATCTCAAATGTTCTGAATCTTGTCTCTAAAAACTTGACAAGTTGATTCCATGACGGTAATATCTCTGAATCTAATTCACTGACTTGAATATCCCATAACTTTCTTGACTCTATATCAAGCCGTGTTACAACAATATAATTGATAATCACGTCCCACGAGCTAGTGTCAATGCCCATGTTTTGAAGTGATTTGAGGGACGAAGATGTGATATCTAGTAGAAACTTAATAGAACCAGCCGATTCAGTTGAGTTTTGTTGTAAAAACAAGCGCTTCAGAACCTCATTACACAAATAACGTTTGTTGTTGTAACGGCGTATCAATTGTTTAAAAGCATCTTCACAATTTGAATCGGTAGTTGGGAAGTTATTGAGCAATGTTTCAGGTTCACCAGTAAGGCTACTTTTCAGATAATGCATCTTTTGCACAGCGCTTAATGCGGCATTCTGATGAATCAATGATGTGAACATATCATAAAAGGTTTGCCATTCTTCATATAATCCAGAAAACTTTGGTAGTTGAATCTGTGGCAACTTGACTTTAGTACCTGACAAACTTGTTACCTCAGTTACTTGTGATGTGGAAGCTGTCGCGTTCACACCACAAATCTGAAGATCATCTTTTATCTTTATCTTGTAGTCAGTGTAAATATCTTCAAATTCGTAGTATACATCATCCATAAAATAAGACATTGTATTCTTGTCTTCAACACAACATAAAGTTATTACGGTGGCATACTTATAGACCAGAAGTGATTGCTAGACGGGCTTGAACCTTACCACGTAGCTAGTTCGTTATGTCGCCTAATTAACGCCAGTATTAAAATACTGAACGACCCCAGCCGCAGGGGTCAGTATTCTTTCTCTGCCCCCTGGACGGAGAAGACTGTTACTAAAACTTCAATTTTTTTTTTCTATAAATTGTTAATAGGTTAGGAATGTAATAAATTCTTACCATGCAACAGGTAACTTGAGATTCACATTGTAATTTGTTTGATAGTAGTCTTTCCCAGCACCCAAAGCCCTAGACAGTCCGAAGTCTGATATCTTCACTCTTTCTTTGCTAAAAACTAAAATATTTCTTGCTGCTAGGTCCCTGGAAAATTAAAATACGAAAACAATTATAAAATCTAGGCTATTATGTACCTAATACATTATAGGTAAACTATCGAGAGTACATAATCAAGCTTTGATAATTATATCGTGATAAAATCACTGGATCTACACCCAAAGCTCTCGGAAACCAGCTGTTTCTTTTTGTTAAGACAGGAATTCAAGTTGAAAGTTGTCACGGATTTATGGACCTCAGTGTACTAACATTGAGATTCACTTAACGGTGAAAATTACACTAGTGCCTTACGGAATCTACTGACGAGATTGCTATCTTATTTTCTTCGGGGCATCATGAAATTGAGAAATAGCTTATTCCTTTCGCCAGGTACAATAGATGGTAAAGGCGAAGCACTATTAGCCCCGAATTATTATATGTCCAAACATCAGTGGTTACAAAAATTGCGCTTTTCTATGTGTTTCCTTTTTTAAAAAATACACATAAAAGCAGAAGTTATTTCCTAAAAAAATATTAAGTACTTTGAATCGAGCTACGCGGCGATAAATCGTTTAGAACTAAATAGATAATTTTAAATCAAAGATATAGCAGACTACGACCTATTCAATATATCTGATCGAAGTACAAACATTTTGATTTATCTCCGGTTATGTCTCCGTCTATGTGTTAATTACTAGTTACTTAGATCATAATTAGTCTGTACCAAGAAAATTGCCTCTTAGCGATTGCTGATTACATAATTCTTTCTGTCGAGTTTATTAGTTTAACGTCGAAACATATACAGTGGAAATAAATTTTAATTAGTTATAAAAACTAATGGGAAACATAATGACATAACGAGTTCTACTAGGACCGGCCACTCCGCCGCAGAAATAGGGCGCGGGCGGCCCCTCGGGGGACGATCCACCGCCCGCACTACTGCCGCGAGGGAGAGGGCTGCATGCTGTTCCGCAGCCCCCCTCAACTTCTAGTCAATATAGGAGATCGCCGGGGGGACAAATCCCTGACCTCCTGGCGCCAACACTTTAGAAGAGACCCGCCTTGAGACAAAAGGCGGGCCAGCGCCGGTTTGGGCCACGAGATCGGCAGGCCACATATCAGTAGGCCCGGGCGTAGGCGATAGGAGAACAGCGGGGTTTTTAGTGGATATTCGGATGGCCGAACATCTTTCCCGGAGTCCCACATGTCCCTCGGTCCCCCGGGGAAACCCGTCAAGAGAGGGTTTTTCCCCGAGACCAAAAAAAGGACCGGCCACTCCAAGGGACCGAAGGAGGAAACCGTACGCTATTGTACGCCTAGATGGCTTACCTTCTCGCCAGATACATGCCGTAGGATATTTAAATTACTGACGTCGCTATACCATCGGCGTCAACCGAAGCTATCACTTACTCACCCCACGCCTTGTGAAATGGACGTAAAGCGTATTCGGAATAATTTTACGGCATTACGCAATGATAGATTGCGTACCCCAAAATATCGTTTCAATAAAAATACCACAAAAAGAAACTATATTTTTTCTGTATTTTACGATATAATTATGGATAAAAATGTATTGAAAAGGGCCACAGTACTCTTTCATTTCACGTAACCCTCCCGAGGCATAGCTGTGTGGTGCCTATGTCACGTCGCTCAAAAGGTATCTGTTCCTTCCGACAGAATGTTACTATTGTGGTTGTGGCACCGGCGACGTAGACACGACACTTCAGACCCCGCTAGGTGTGTCTTACATGAGCTTTAAAGCGCAAAAATCTCAAAGCCACCACTCTAGTGTGAGAAGAAGCAAGCAAACAACGCAAATAGTCGCCAGCGCCTTTTTGTTCGAAAAAGTTATGTCCCCAAAAGAGGCGTAAAGAGGTGGCGCTAGGCTCCCCTCACACTCACCCCACAACTTCCGGGCTCCGTATCAGCCCGAATAAATCAGTCTCGGACGTGGTCCTTGGGATAGGCTCGCAGCCCGCACTTACATGGCCTAGTGAAGGGGGGCCGGTATCCCGCGCGTTTTGCTCACCGTGCGTAAGAAAGAAGACGCCAGAGTCTCATGATCCTGGTTTTGAAGAGGCGTGCAAGAGCGGTCCAATGTCATTCGAGAACACGGTTAAACTCAGACGAAAAAAGGAACATCGGAATTAGTAGAAATACCAGTGACGTGCGTCTACTATTACTAAGAGATGATACTCTCTAACATTATATATGGCAGGTTAAACATATCGGTGATATCAGTATTCAGTTTTGCTATAATGATTTCTTTCGCTAAGGCTATTTATTGTGTTATAATATTCTCTTTAGGCCAGAAAAAAATGCTAATTTGTAATTATAATATACCATTTACCAGTAAAAAAATTAAACCGCCGAAAAACTGAAATGCAAAAAGTAATAAACCTTCTTTTTTCATTAACCTTAATAACTAAGTTCTTAAACTAATGTAAGTATACCTAAGTAATTTTGAATCGGCGCCAGTGCCCTCACGTGTTTGCCCGTTCGGATTGCTGTCTCGCTAACATTAACTTCGTAAACGCTCTGCATTTTCCGGCGAAGGGGCGTGTCACGCTGCGCCACCGCCGCGCTTCACTCTTTACGTAATTAATTAATTTGCTTGTTTGGCACCGACTCAAAGTTACCTTTTTTTTTGTCTCGAGGAAAAACCTCTCTTGACGGGTTCCCCCGGCCCGGGGGGACCGAGGGATATGTGTGACTCCGGGGAAAATGTTCAGCCATCCGACTACCCACTAAAAACCCCGCTGTTCTCCTATCGCCTACGCCCGGGCCTACGGATATGTGGCCTGCCGATCTCGTGGCCCGGGCCGGCGCCGGCCCGCCCTTTGTCTCAAGGCGGGCCTCTTCTGAAGTGTTGGTGCCAGGGGGTCAGGGTTTCGTCCCCTCGGCGCTCTCCTGTATTGTAGGAGTTGAGGGGGGCCCCGGAACAGCACGCGGCCCTCTCCCTCGCGGCAATAGTGCGGGCGGCGGATCCTCCCCCGAGGGGCCGCCCGCCGCCGCTTTCTACGGCGGCCGGAGGTCATTGCTCGTCCTCCGGCGCCGACGACGTGGCCTGCGTTGGCGGGAGGGGAGTGTGGTGGTGGACTCCCGCTCCCGCTCCGCCGCCTCCTTTGCGGACATGACTGCCTCGCAAAAGGAGGCGACGGCCGTCCATCCAGGATCGCCCCCGACCATGGACAGAACCAGGGCCGCGAGCGACAGGTCCACGCCGATTTGGGCGACGAGGGCGCGGCGATCCTCGCGCCACGCAGGGCACACGGCGACAGTGTGGTCCACCGTGTCCTCCTCGTCACCCGCGCCACAATGGTGGCACTCCGACGTCATCTCCCGCCCTATGCGACACAGGTACCTACCAAAGCAACCGTGCCCCGAGAGGACCTGCGTCAGGCGGAAGGTCAGGGCGCCGTGGCGCCTTTCCACCCATTCGGCCAGGACGGGCCTCACCGCTTCGATGGTGGCGAGACCCGCGCTGGAGTGCGCGAGGCGCTCCTTCCACTCCACCATGAGCACCTCATCGCGCTGCTCTGCCCGCTTTACCTCCACTGACTCAAAATTACCTAGGTATACTTACTTACCTAGGTATAATTAGTTTAAGAACTTAGTTATTAAGGTTAATGAAAAAAGAAGGTTTATTATTTTTTGTTTTCAGTTTTTCGGAGGTTTAATTTTTTTGTTAAAAAGTTATTATATTTCATAATTTTATGTGGCTATAATCTACTGATTACGACATGCTTAAATAAATCAATTCTGTCAAAAGTTACGCGTGGTCATTGATATAATCAGTGAGTGAACAATCAATCATTCTCTGTTTTCGTACACTTAGGGTTGGGATTTTTTCCCAAATTTATATGGAACCACCTTGGGGGTATACCCTTTCCAATAAAAGATTTTTTTAAATCGGACTACTCTGTAATAAGTTATGCGTGGTCATATATATAAAAAATATACACGTCGAATTGATAACCTCCTCCGGTTTTCGTCGGTTAAAAAAGAAGTTCGAAACCCAATAATCGAACTTATTTGTTATTTCTATTAGACTTTTGTGAGCCGTTATAATGATTCAGGTGACGCCTACGAGCAAAACTTCGTATTGGCATTAACGTTGTTAGACTCACAAAAAAGTACAAATAAACAGGCAAACAAGCACGCTCAATTGTTTGGAAGTATATATAACGTATGACCCTGTAGTGTTATCACAGAATGTTGTGAGCACAGAACTAAGCTTCATACGTGCGCTCTTCAGCTAGCCATAAGACATGGCATGGCGCAAGCATGTTAAGTATAGGGCTATAAACAAATTTACTTTTTTACTAATTTACTTACAATAATATAATCATTCGTTGAGGTACCTGGTATCAAATCAAATATCATTTTTATTCAAGTGCTTTTTACAATTGATTAACTTAGCGCCTCCAAACTAGGCATGGCCTGTATTTTGGAGACGTGGTAATACATAATAATATACGAATTATCTACTGTAATATTCACATTATAATTATACCTACATGATTTTTCTATTTTAGTCATTGTAACATTATATTTAAAACTTATACCATGTCCTATTAATTTCCTACAAAATAATAACCATAAATATATACATACACACATTACTATCATAAAGTATATGTGACAGCGAGTTAGCGTTTTGTGTGAGTGGATGTGTGCATGCGGGTGTGTGCGTGTGTGTGGTTTCAATATATATCCTTTAATAGATTCTCAGTACATTCATAATTTTGGGTACTCAACCAATCAACTATGCATTTTCTAGCCTCTTTAACAGATTTAGTCTTATATCACAAAATTTAATCACTGCATTATAAATACCATGCGAAAATATTAATATAAATGTTAAAAGGTTCGAAAACCGCGTAATTTACATACCACAACGTAATTGCTATATGTCGGTACATAGTATAGTGAAAGAGAACATCGTAAGGGAGCCTGCATATTGCCATCACCGGTATGTGTAACCCGCCAACCTACTTTACACAAACCTGGCGAGTATAAAGTTTGCCCCCTCTAGGGGAAGGTTCGAGCCAAACAGTGACACGTTATTACGGCTTTATTTTTTTTATGAAATCATTCGTATAATCACATAGTTTACGCACTTGGGTAAAATCACGTTTGGTCACAGCCTAGCCTACTCCTTTGGGGACCTTTGTCTAGCATAGTAAATTCGTGACAAGGTCATTGACGCGAAAAGCCTGAAAGAATTAGTCTTGTGACAATGCTCAGTAACTTAACTTGGATTTCCAAACGCTTCAAACGCAAGCAAAATGAAACGCTTGTATGATGAAAACGACCGTCATACGAGTACTACAACAAATTAGATGTGCTATTACAAAATACTAACGTTAGCAAATATATACCTAACTACGTACACTACTTCATTTTTCTATCTAATACGTTTTTGTATGTTAGGTATACGTTGCTAAATGTTGGGTCACTAAACTGGAAAACCAAGAGCGTCTCTATTCAGCTGAGATGAATATTGATAAGGCGAGAAACAAGTATATAAGGGGTTTTATGAAAATAGAACCTATAAATGACAAATCGAGAAGAGTGAGACTGTCGTCGTACGGGCATATCATGAAAAGGGATACCGACCACGTTATGAGAACAATTTTGAACCTAAAAGTAGATAAACAAGGGCACCTGTTTCTAAGAATCACTTCGTAGGTCTACCGCTTCCTTTTTCTGTGAAAGAATGTGGGATTCCTAATGTGACAGTTTATAAATTGACCGATAAAGAAGGCCAGAATAGAATAAAATGGAAGAACAAGATACTGAGCAAATGATCCGAATAAGGCTAAGCTAAAGATGATAAGTTTTGTGCCTAAGATAAACAACGAGGGCATAAATAAAAATGAAGCAGACAAGTTCCATTTCTGTACTCTTCGTGGTTTGGTGGGGTCACGATTGAAATCGGTCAGTTATTAGTTATTTATAGCTTCCCCACACTCTTAGCTCAATGAATAGGTAGGTAGGTGCGTATGCTTTAAGCGATCGCTTATTGAATTGGTATTAAAATACATTGTTCTGAAATGAAATATCATTTCAGAATAAATACCCTTGCAGGTAAAAAACCAGTATCGTAGGGTTTTTTCTCAAACATTCAATTAATTTTAACGTATCCACTGGAACAGCTATGTCGTTACTGTACTCTTTAAAATAGTTTTAAGCGTTTCCTGCGTCCCCTAGCTAGAGACATGTCGCATTCCAGAGCCCTAATACGACTTTCCAAAAAGTGCGCACACGCATTTTAGATCTTCAAACTACCTCCCTGTGTGTTCTTATGCGGCAGAGTACGCGAAAAGCTATTCAACCTAAATAACATAAATACCTCGTATTATTCGAATCAAATCGAATCGAATAGCGACACTAAATTCCAAATTTGAATGAAATAGTTCGAATAATTTGATTCGAATTCGTCTCATAATTTGAATATACCTACGCACACCCCTAAAAAACAGTTACTTTCATTGAGTGTAAACGAGCATCACCGGGATTATTTATAAACAAACATTTGATTATATATATATATATATATATATATATATATATATATATATATATATATATATATATATATATATATATATATATATATATATATATATATATATATATATATATATATATATATATACCTAGTCAGGTCATAAGTATTGTCACACAGTAAAAACTTTTCTTTTAGAATGCTGGCCACAAAAAAGTTTATTGAATTAGAATTTCGAATTGTTCATGAAAATAAAAATGTATAACTTTTAGAATTTTACTCATTTTTAAATATGGAGTGGACGCTTAAAGAAGACCGTGTTGCAGTTATTGCGTTGCATCGTTGCGGTTACGCGCCAATTCAAATTTTTAACATACTGAAAAATTTGAATATTACCAAAATATTCGTTTTATCGTACCATCAAACGATACAATGAAGACTCTAGTGTAGATGACAGGTCAAGAAGTGGTCGCCCTCGGTCTGTTAGGACTCCAGCAGTGATAAAAGCTGTGAAGGCACGAATTCAAAGAAATCCCAAACGTAAGCAGAAACTGTTGGCCCTTCAGATGGGGTTAAGCAGAACCACGGTGAAAAGGGTGTTAAATGAAGACTTAGGGCTTCGGGCATATCGAAGAAAAACAGGACATCGTTTGAATGCTCGTCTAATGGACCTGAGACTGAAGAGATGCCGCGCTTTGTTGAAGCGGTACGCGGGAAACAAATATCGGGAAATTCTTTTTTCGGATGAAAAAATGTTTACCGTAGAAGAGAGCTACAACAAACAAAATGATAAGGTGTACGCACACAGTAGTGAAGAAGCGAGCAACCGTATTCCGCGTGTCCAACGAGGTCATTTTCCATCCTCGCTCATGGTATGGTTGGGAGTTTCTTATTGGGGCTTAACAGAGGTACATTTTTGTGAGAAATGTGTAAAAACGAATGCTGTTGTGTATCAAAATACAGTCCTGACGAACCTTGTGGAACCTGTTTCTCATACCATGTTCAATAACAGGCACTGGGTATTCCAACAAGATTCGGCGCCAGCTAATAGAGCGAAGAGCACACAAGACTGGCTGGCGGCGCGTGAAATCGACTTCATCCGGCACGAAGACTGGCCCTCCTCCAGTCCAGATTTGAATCCGTTAGATTACAAGATATGGCAACACTTGGAGGAAAAGGCGTGCTCAAAGCCTCATCCCAATTTGGAGTCACTCAAGACATCCTTGATTAAGGCAGCCGCCGATATTGACATGGACCTCGTTCGTGCTGCGATAGACAACTGGCCGCGCAGATTGAAGGCTTGTATTCAAAATCACGGAGGTCATTTTGAATAAACTTTAAAGTCATAAGAATCTATGTTTTGTTAAGTTCATTTTGGTATATGAATGGTTACATAATGAATAAACTTGTTACAATTATTTTACATTAAACATGTGACAGAATTTATGACCTGACTAGGTATATATATATATATATATATATATATATATATATATATATAAATAAATGTTTGTCAGTCTCAGCGTTGTCTGTGAGATGTCAGATGTCTTCATCATCTCAGCGTTCATCCCGGTCGCAACCCAAACTTCCATTTCGGTGTCCGGGGTCCGCTTTCCGACTTTTTCTTCTCCACTTCGCACGATCTTCAGCATCTCTGGTAGTGAGCCCATTGGCACGCATATCACCCTTTACGACGTCAAGCCAACACTTTTTGGGTCTACCCCTCCTGCCGGGGCCCGGCGAAAGCGGCATGGCCAGACATTTGTTTCCCACGTAAGCATCCGGTTGCCGTAAAACGTGGCCGTACCAACGGAGCCGACACTCCTGCAGTTTATCCGCAATGTCACGGACATGATAACTGCCGCGAATGCGGGAGTTCCTAACGCGGTCCTTCCGCGTCACTCCACACATCCACCGCAGCATAGTCATCTCCGTGACACGCAGTTCTTGCTTGTGTCGCACTAAAACCGGCCACGCTTCACAGCCGTATAAAAGGACAGGCCTAATGATGGTCCTATAGACCTGTCCCTTCAACTTTACCGGCATCTTGGGGTCACAAATGACACCAGTTACCTCACGCCATTTGGCCCACGCGGCAGCAATGCGTGCCTTGACGTCGCAATCGATGTCACCAGACGCATGAACCACAGATCCCAAGTATTTCACTTGGTCCGTGCGCTCGACCGTGTCGCCGCCTATGCGTACGGATGTGGGATCTGTGGAGTTACAGGCCAAGTACTCGGTCTTCGCCACATTGAGCTTCAGACCACCGTTCTCAAGCGACTCCTTCCACGCCTTCACGCGTTGCACCAGCCTACCCCTGTCCGAATCTGCCAGCGCGATATCATCAGCATACATGAGCAACTAGCCGGAAGGCCAACCTATTCGTATATTTCATCAATGTAATAGAGTATGGAAACTCTATATGTGAGCACAATTATCAGTACCAATGTATCAATATATCAACGTCTTAACGATAAATTACACATACAAGTAAACAGGGAAACGAGTACTAGTGTGCGAGAAATGGGAACTATTCTTCCGTAAACATTTAGTAAAACGTAAGAAATATTTATGGTTTGGTTATTGAACAGAGTAATTCAAAACTGTGTGCAACAGAAATAAACTGATTTCATTAAAAAAGCTAACGTATCTTACATTAAAAATAGGATGATTTGGCTGGTCAATGGCTACGTAGTCAGTGTAGCGAGGGCGTAATTTTTTGGTCTAGCAGGATGTTTATAAATAGCCTTATGATATAGATATTTCCCAAATGATTCTTACTTCATCTTGTAAATGTTAGTATGAATTTTAGTTTAATAGCCAAACCACATTAACACAGTCATAAAGTCTCAAAATATATTACACCGTTACTTTATCGTTGGTCGCAAACAAGGGCCTTATTATATTGTCTATTTTCAAGATCTAAGTATGCGACACATGCACGAAGATCTAAGCACGGAAAGGAAATACTCATAAGGATACAGAGGTAAAGCTTTATCGCAACAAACCCATGTATGATAGTGATGAGTAAAAATGCATTATATTAACTAAAATAAACAGAAATTTTATCAACACGAAGAAAGCGGAGAGAAAAAATGTTATATTTAATGTGAACAGATATTTTGTAACCGTCGAACGTCATTTAGAATTGAATAATGTATGATCATAATGCGAATGCATTAAACATGAAAGGTAATATGCAAAATGCGTTTTACACTACTCCTGCGCAGTCTATCCTCTTTTTATAGATGATCCCTCTTTTAAATTCCGATATTTCCATAACAGAAAAGTATTATAATATATTATTGTACGAGTATGTAAAATTTATGGTAATTTATGAGCATTTTAAACTTAAAGGAACGCTAAACTTCTTTAAAGTATTTCCTTAGATTGTGTTAATTTGCATTTCTAGGGCACAACTAACTCAGACAAACACAACAACATATCAGATCAGACAAATATTTTGTTCTAACCAAAGTACGTACAGAGTAACGCACTGTGATTTTCTTATTCGTATCAGTACAGTAGGTTTAAGCCGCTGAACCAATTTTGATAAATTTCGATATAGACATAGATTAGAGCTTAGAGAAAGACATAGGCTTTTACTTTTTTTAATTTATTTATATGGCAGAACAACGTTTAGCAAAGAAACCCTCTGCTAGTCACATTATAAAATGTACCTTTTAAAGAAGACATGTTCTTTACGTTATTTTCTAACAAGCTCCATATTGATGATAACTTTGATAACCGGTATGGTGATGTCATCGACGTCTAGTGTCATCGCTCCGATCTTTACCGTACATTATTACAGTAGAGGAACTAATTACACAGGATGTTATCAATGTTTCAAGTATTAAATAATATTGTTATCTTATATTTAATCCTTTTCAATTAAACGATTCACTGCACTTCGAACGATAATCTAGTCCCGTCAGTTGAACCTTCAAATCGGGACCGTTGTTTATAATAATCATTGAAAACAGGTGAAAATCATTAGTTGTAGGATTCGGTAAGTAAAATATATGTTTTTTTTACGATCTGTCTCTCTGATCGGCCTTGTATTATTTTAATGCTTTAAAGACCAATACAACCTTTATTGATTTTTTCCAATATATTTCCACGACATTATTCATAAGGGCCCTGCTGAGGATCAAATAACAACTTTTAATAGTATTTAACTTTACAGACATACTAGATTTAGGCGTAGGAACTCCATCGAGCGGGTTTATCCAACCTGTAGCAGCGTGAAAGGTAATCTCTGAGTTGGATACTAACTCCACAGACGATCCGATCCAATCCTAATACATTCGAAATGCGAGTGGACATGAACGCTCATATCTGTGTTGCTCTCTCTCGGCTATTTGCTGAACCTCTCAGTAACTATCTTGTCACGCTGGGGCTGTTGTAAACGTTGTTTATTAACATCCAAAGCAAGTACTGCGATTTTATCTGCGTACAAAGCGACCTTGCCTTCACACTTCTGTCATCATCATCATCTCAGCGATGAATCCCGGTTGCAGCCCAAACTCTCGCTTCGGCGCCCGGGATCCGCTTTCCGACTTTTTCTTCTCCACTTCGCACGGTCTTCAGCATCCCTAGTAGTGAGACCATTGGCACGCATATCACCCCTTACGACGTCAAGCCAGAACTTTTTGGGTCTACCCCTCCTTCCGGGGCCCGGCGGAAGCGGCATGGCTAGACATTTGTTTCCCACGTAAGCATCCGGTTGCCGTAAAACGTGGCCGTACCATCGGAGCCGACACTCCTGCAATTTATCCGCTATGTCACGGACATGAAGGCTGCCGCGAATGCAGGAGTTCCTAACGCGGTCCTTCCGCGTCACTCCACACATCCACCGCAGCATATTCATCTCCGTGACACGCAGTTCTTGCACACCGGCCACGGTACATGTCTTGGATGATGTCAATATAGGCCTCTGGAATCCCTTTGGACCGCAATGCCCACCAGATTATAGCGCGAGGAATACAGTCTAAGGCCTTCTGCAAGTCCTGAAACAGGCAATGCAGAGGCGTATTCTTCGCCCTGTATTTCTCCGCGACAGTCCTTAGGGCAAAAACAGGGTCCATTGTCCCGTGACCAGGATGAAACCCATATTGACACTCCGAGACAGTGCACTCCTGCCTGCCTTCACACTTCTGTATACGATGGGAAATACGTATGTCGCTAGTCGCTCGTGTGGCGTATAATTAGAAAACAGAAATATTATAGATAGAGTTGAGGGACTATAGTTCTGATGTTATGAGGAGCGAAACGCGTGCCTACCACGCTGAATCACAATAAAGTTACGATTACTTTTCGTAGAGATGGAATTTAACACCTAAGTGGGGCAGCTTTATCTTAACATTCGGTTTCAGGAATGAAGTAAGTAATCCGCGATATATCAGTGATAATTGTTCATCAACAAAGTTATCACCGTATTAGGCTGACAGCTGTTAAAGTTGAAACTAATGAAAACCTTCTTCAATTTTTTGTTCCAAAGCCAGATGCTAGGCCACCTACAGCAGTGTTTCTACTACTGTAGGGCATCTACTGAAGGACACTGACAACTCTTGAACAAATCGTCTATTATCGAAATTCGATATACAATAAGACTTTTAGACTCTGCAGACTCATAATTTCATATGTGGAACAATTTTATAAAATCCTCTTTTCTTAGAAAAAAATTACAATTAACGAGGAGTTCTCAGTGGAGGCGGGAACCTAGGTCTTGGAAATACCACGCTTGGTCTCGTGTTTATCGAACCACATTCAAATATAGCACGTTTAGCGTATAGTTTTTACAAGTAACTACCTATAAGGATGTGTACATTTTTAACGTCAAGCGGTATTAATACCTAAATAGAAATATGAGGCAAATTATTCTTGTCTAACTTTCTGTTTCCAAAAAAATATTGAAAACTGTATTTATGATTTACCACTTAAAAACTAGAGCGCGACGGGTGGGGGTCTTGTTATATACTACGAATGGTCAATAAAAGAAGAGAGGGATATAAAAAAGGCAAAAATAGGTCCTGTAGTGTACCCACACGTTCCCTAACAACGTCCTCTATAGTTAAGATTATTGTTCTTAAAAAATAAGAATATGATAGTTGAACATTTGAATCATGTTTTATCATAGCTGCATAAATATGACCTGACTTATCCGAATAAAAATACCATTCGATCGTTGTATTTACAATGCTATAGAAACGAAGTGACCTAATTTTCTCGTTGGCAATGACCATAATTTTTTCCGTCTATTAGAATATTTCATGTGCGATTTTGGCGGATTGCATGACATTGCCAATATGAACGGTGTTGCAAATATCTATAGACAACAAAAATGGTGTTAAGGCGCATTATAAGCCGTAATTTAAATGCGAAACACAAAAAATAAACTGAAATAAATTCAATGTGCGTCAAGGCCTTCTTATTATTCCATGAAATATAGTATGAGCGCACAGTGGGGCTGCAGTTGTTTCCTAGAGCATTCATGAGGTTTCATCGCAATATGAATTTTTGAATTTTGTACTGATTTGGTTTTATCTTCAGAGACAAATATTATCAAGTGGATTTTCTCTCAGTATAAGCAAATTTCTAAACGTATTTGATAAATTTTCTTTCAATAAGCCGTGTGACCTTCAAATGGAAAGAATATGACGATTCCGACTCATATCTAAATTTTTCTAAAATAGTAAAAGGAAAAAGGTCAATTGAACAAGATCGGAAGTTATCTATACAAATGCATAAAATTGGAGTGTCTGTTTGTAATATTAAAATAACCGCTTTTTACTAAGTGCATTCGGACGTATACACGCTACATATACCAAAACAACATTTTTTATAATTTTTGTCTGTCTGTTTGTTCCGGCTAATCTCTGAAATGGCTGCACCGATTTTGACGGGCCTTTCACTGGCAGATAGCTGATATAACAAGGAGTACTTAACTTAGGCTATTTTTATTTTAGAAAAAAAAATAGTATATTTGTTAATGACAAGTTTCGGAAATTTCATATTCCAATTTAAGTTGACCTCAGATTTATATCATCAATCATATGAAATAGGGTTCAGCTTAGGCTGGTCATTGAGGTTTGATTTCTAATTTAAGTTGACCTCAGATTTATATCATCAATCATATGAAATAGGGTTTAGCTTAGGCTATCCTTTGTAGGTTCGAACGCACTTATTCCGGAGGCGCATGGCGTAACAGTTGCATTCGATAACACTGACTGTTTGCATATTTCATTTATTAATATTTTAGGGTTTATAGGGTTTGTAATCCAAAATAAACCAAAAGATATATCCAAAAAATGCTGCCCAAAGTCACGATTCCACGCGGACGGAATCGCGGGCACAGCTAGTTTATATACATGAATATATAGTCGAAACTCTTCAAGTTGAACTTGAGGATTTCGACTTGTAGAGGTTAAAATTTATTCCAAATAATTTTGAATTAGAAAGATAAAATAAAAATCCTAGTTATAAGACACAACGCTGTATCGCCATTATCGGCGTATTCTTAAAGCCGGTCTTCAAATAATCGAGTTGTAAAGGTTATAATATGCAACACTGCTACTCGTATGTTCGAGATACAGAGGTCTATTTTTTTTGTTTTAAGAGGAAAATACATACATACATAATCACGCCTCTTTCCCGTAGGGGTAGGCAGAGACCACTTCTTTCCACTTGCTACGATCCTTACATACTTGTTTCGCTTCGTCCACTTTCATTATTCCCTTCATACATGCCCTCCGATTTAGGGTATTCTTGACCTGGCCTTTTTTCAAGACGTCCCTGATCTGGTCTCGAAACGTCCGCCTAGGTCTACTAGGAGGAAGGAAAATAAGCACTGAATTTACTTATAGGGACTCACTAATTATTTCGACTAATAGAGGGTTCAAATTTCGAGCAACGGAGGTTTAGGGAGTTGAAAGGAACAAAACACAACATTTTTTCGAGTTAGGGAGGTTCGGTTTAAAAAGGTTCTACTGTACTACCACAGGAAGGAGAACTATATATAGCTCGTTTGTGCCCACTACAATAAAACGTGAGATCGCCGTTTCATAGCCAAAACAAACTTCAGATTGTAACGAAACAATGGCGAGCGACTCAATGACAAATAAAACTGGAACCTATTAAAATTTATCGACTAATAGTGGTCGCCCAGGGGTCGAAATTTGACCATAGTTAATTTTATTTTTAAGTTTTAAACATTATTAGGGTTATTTTGTCAAAGACTAGGTATATACCTCTATAATCCAAGGTTTCATCATAGCTACCCAGTAATTTGCCATTTTTCTACATCAGTTTGAACGGCATCATTGTAAGACTTCAAAATGTTTCGCATTGCAAAACCTGCATAGTAAATCCGTTTCGTAATCATATATTCCCATTTTCTAAACACATACATACATATAATCACACCTCTTTCCCGTAGGGGTAGGCAGAGACCACTTCTTTCCACTTGCTACGGTCCTTACATACTTGTTTCGCTTCGTCCACTTTCATTATTCCCTTCATACATGCCCTTCAGTTTAGGGTACTCTTGACCTGGCCTTTTTTCAAGACGTCCCTGATCTGGTCTTGAAACGTCCGCCTATTTTTTTTGGTCTCGAGGAAAAACCCTCTCTTGACGGGTTCCCCCGGCCCGGGGGGACCGAGGGACTCCGGAGAGATGTTCAGCCATCCGACTACCCACTAAAAAAACCCCGCTGTTCTCCTATCGCCTACGCCCGGGCCTACGGAAATGTGGCCTGCCGATCTCGTGGCCCGGGCCGGCGCCGGCCCGCCTAGGCGGGCCTTTTCTAAAGTGTTGACGCCAGGGGGTCAGGGTTTCATCCCCCCGGCGCTCTCCTGTTGACTTAAGGAGTTGAGGAGGGCCGCGGAACAGCACGCGGCCCTCTCCCTCGCGGAAATAGTGCGGGCGGCGGATCCTCTCCCGAGGGGCCGCCCGCGGCCGCTTTCTACGGCAGCCGGAGGTCGTTGCTTGCCCTCCGGCACCGACAACGTGGCCTGCGTTGGCGGGAGTTGACTCTCGCTCCCGCCCCGCCGCCTCCTTTGCGGACATTACTGCCTCGCAAAAGGAGGCGACGGCCGTCCATCCAGGATCGCCCCCGACCATGAACAGAACCAGGGCACGCACTCCCGTCGCGTGCTGGTCAGGCGTAGGTACGACTACCAGGCGACACTCCAGAAAAACCAGGGAGTCGCCTAACGCCGTAGCCGGCCCAGCAAGACCAACCGACAGCGAGGATGCGATTCCCACCCTGGGAACACTCTCTGTGCAGGCGCAGTAGAAATAGACATGGTTTCGACTACCAAATCAGGGCCCGGGGCAGAACCCGGGACCCCAATCAGTATTCGCAACCATCCCACCGGGGACCACGCCACGAACAGAGAGCGAAGTTGGAAAGGATGTAGGAGGTAGACAGGAAGAAAGGTAGGACTCTGTCGCCTCGGACGGAGAGGGGAGTGAGGCGACGGATGCTCGGGCACCTCGGGTACGCACACCCGTGCACTCCTCGGACAAAGGAGCACCCCTGAGGGGGTGAAACGTCCGCCTAGGTCTACCCCTTCCAACACTTCCATTCACACTCGCCTTATACACTTTTTTCGTCAATCGTTCTTCATTCATTGTCTCGACATGGCCAAACCATCTCAGCATTTCTAAACACTATTCTCACAAATAGGCAAAAGTAAATTAATTTAGATTACTTATACACCATTTTTAATGCTTGAGCAAGATGTGTTTCACAAATTATAAATACCTAACTATACAAATAAAAACAATTAGTTTCATTCCTTGTTACTACGAATTTTGACATTAAATAAGATCAAAGAGAATATAATCACTTGAGCCTATAGACAATTAATGTTAATTTATAAAACATATATCCTAACTAATGTTATAAATGCGAGTGAGTTAGTTTGTTTTTATGTTTGTTACGCTTTCATGCCTTAACCGATGAACTAATTTTGATGAATTTCAGTATAGTCATTGGACCTTGGAGAAGGACACAGGCTTCTGTTTTTAGATTCGTATGGCAGAACAACATTTGCCGGGTCAACTATCTTAATATTATAAATGCGAAAGTGATTTTGTTTGTTTGTTACGTTTTCACGCCTTTAGACAGTTTACCGCTGAACCAATTTTGATGAATTTGGGTATAATCGTAGATTAGACCTTGGAGAAGGACATAGGCTACTTTTTTTATTATAAAATTAACCTTAATGGTCTTTAGCAGACCATATACTGTTATAAAAAAAACAAAAGCGTAAGGGTATACATGTGTGTGTATGTATCTATACAAATAAATAAAATTGGAGGGTCTGTTTGTAATATTAAAATAACCGCTTTTTACTAAGTGCATTAGGACGTATACACGGTACATATACCAAAACAACATTTTTTACAATTTTTGTCTGTCTGTCTGTCTGTTTGTTCCGGCTAATCTCTGAAATGGCTGCACCGATTTTGACGAGACTTTCACTGGCAGAAAGCTGATGTATCAAAGAGTAACTTAGGCTATTTTTGTTTTAGAAAAAAAAATAGTTTTTGTTAAAAATGATAAGTTTCGGAAATTTTATATACCAATTTAAGTTGATCTTATATATCCAAAAAATGCTGCCTAAAGTCACTATTCCACGCGAACGGAGTCGCGGGCACAGCTAGTGTTGTATATAATTCGAGCAGTAGTGTGCGTAATGTTTATTTTAACTTAATGTCTTACTAATACATTTTAGAAAAAAATAGCTCTGTGTACTTATCCTCCACATAAACTTTGCATGTGCCAAATTTCATACTTCTCCGTCAGCGCAATTTTTATAAAAAGGGGTACAAAGTTTTCTCTTCACGTATGTATATGTATGTAGATATAGATACTAATTTTAATTACTGGCTGCTGGTATTATATTGAGACACACATTGGATTATAGCATTACTTAAATAAAGGAATAATATGATTATACACACCTATGGATCAGTCTTTTGTTTTCTAAATAAGTCATGCCATCACAGATTTGTTCGGCGAACTCGCACAAATTTGGGAGTGGAAAGTTTGGCCGAAGGGGAACTTCGCGTAAACACTCGAGCAGCGACCGGAGGGGCGCCAACTCCGTAACCTAAAATAAATCATACAATGAATTCCTCCATCCAACATCATCCAAGTGGTTAATTCCGTTTGTATTCAAAGCTTACTAATTAAAACCGAAGTCCACTCATCCAAGACTGTTCTTATTATTGTACCAACTTAACACCATAAAAAAGTACAAACATGTATGCTAAGTTTGTTCTTATAAGTTCTGAACCTCCTCAAAAGGAAAACCTTTCATCAGAACTACTGTCGTTGACTTTCAGTGTGGTAGCTGGTAGGCAAGGTTCACTTTAGCGTCTTTCCCAGCCTTCACGCTCATCACCCGTCGACCCCAGTGCTTAATTAAAAGACGGGGGCCCATTTCACGGAGAGTCCCACACTACTCTGCTGACCGTTCCCGCTTGGTTGAGCGAGCGTGTTGCATTCCCATCTCCAAAAAAGACGACGAAAATCTTAATTAGATACTAGCATTTCAAATAGTTATTAAAAACCGATAATAAATTCCCCCGTTTCCTGGGACATGTTTTTCTAATCCTAAACTTATATTGGAATTAGTGGTTTTATATGTTCCAGCAAAATAAAACTCGACTGTTTTATTTTCGATACAGTCAAAAGTCGTTTGTTGATTAATATTATAGTATATAATATAATAATCATACTTAATATTATAAATATGAAAGTAAGTTTGTTTATTACGCTTTCACGCGAAAACTACTTAACCGATCTTCATGAAACTTGTACATATACATATTCTTGGAGGTATTAAAAGTAACATAGGATACTTTTTATTGTAAAAAAAATTTTTACGAAGATATTACGCTTTCTCATTTTTTTTTCGATTTAATTTTGCCTGTTAATCGCCCAGTCAGCGGAGCGGGCGTGATCAGCTAGTAATTTTATAAATGCAAAAGTGTGTTTTTTACGCTTTCGCGCCTAAACCGCTTAACCAATTTTGATGAATTTCGGTAGAGTCATAGATTGGATTTTAAGAAGGACATAGGCTACTTTTTTTTAAATTCATGTGGAAGAACAACGTTTGCCGGGTCAACTAAGTTGTAATACAAATTCATACAGCTCTAAATATTTCGGAAATAAGTGCATAACTTGTCAGTTTTTTCATAATCAGATGATTGTTATCTTCAAGTCAATATTTACATTTATTAAGTACTAGGTGTGTTAGCAGCTTCCCCGGCTAGGAATTGAATTAAAATATTATCGAATTATTATATGTACTTTTATGTTCGTATAACTTCATTTGTGCAGTCCAAGAGACTGTAGAGCAACCTCATTTCTAGATTTTGATAAAAGCTCACAAGGAGCTAGACGTATTTTTTGACAATACTTTACTGTAAGAACTTATGTCTGGATTGCTTAAAATAATAAAAGCAATTTCAAAGAAACAGTTCAATTGTTTAAGAGTTTAGGCTTACACTGGACCTACAGTTGTGTTGAAAATGTACCAAATTTAATATAAATATATAAAAACACTCGTGTTGCAACAAGTGTTTAAAAACATTTGTGTAGCCTTACATTGTAGTTGCTGCATGTATGACTCATCTCATCATTGAAGTATTTAATTTCGGATACAGTAGCTTGTACTTTGAAGTCTGGGGTCCAGCGTGATTTGTGTGAAATTATTGAAAATGTAAATAATGCGACTAGATTTCTTTCATTTTTTAGTTTTTTTTTTCATGCATACAACACAAAAGATAACAAAATCAACAAATACAAAGCGCACTTTTAATGTTCTATCTCGTGTAAAGCCCGGTCTAATGTAAGATAGAAATAAAATATGCATTATGTATCAGATCTGTGACTTCAGTCAATCGCAAAAAACGCTTTAATGTACAATATACATATTTTTATATCCAACAAAAAACGACTATGAAGACTCCTATAAATGGGTAATGTTGTATCTAGCTCACCTTTGATCTCCATATTTGGTCTGACCGATAAAGCTTCTAGAATCATATTTCTTTAGAATATAACTCGCAGAGAAGTTTCTTTTCTACTTTCGCGATATTAACTCCGAAAGAAATTCATCGTAGTATTTAAAGTTTGTAAGCATATTTTAAACATGTTTATGGTGGTGTTTACAACAAATATTTATATTTATATCATCATCATCATCCCAGCAGCGTTAAATCCCGGTCGCAACCTAAACTTCAACTTCGGTGCCCGGGGCCGGCTTTCAGACTTTTTCTCCTACACTTCGCACCGTCTTGAGCATCCCTCGTAGTCATACACGCACGCATATCACCTTTTACGACCAAGCCGTCACTTTTTGGATCCCCTCCTGCCGGGGCCCAGCGGAGGCGGCATGGCAAGACATTTGGTACCCACCTAATGAACTGGTTACCGTTAAACATGCCTACACCAGCGAAGATGATACTCCTGCAATTTATCCGCAATGTCACGGACATGAAAGCTGCCGCAAATGCGGGAGTTTCTAACGCGGTATTTCCGTGTCGCTCTACACTTCCTCCACAGCATATTCATCTCAGTGACAGACAGTTCCTGTTTCTGTCGCTCTAGCACCGGCCAGTTTTCACAGCCGGGCTAATATTATATTAAGTTGTATTAGCTAGTATTTGATTAAGTACATTAAGGCCGACTTGCACAACCAATCACTAAACCGATTTAGCGCTAAACTTATTTAAATCGTCATTCTGTCCCTGTCAAATGTTGTCAATGTGACAGGGACAGAATGAGGATTAAAATAAGTTTGGCGCTAAATCGGTTTAGTGATTGGTCGAGCAAGCCGGCCTAATTTTAAGTTAATTAATAAAACAACAGATTACAAGATTTAAATATGCTTAACAGATACACCGTTCGACTGATTACACATTTACGATTCAATTGGTTTGTTTGACGCATAGACAAATAGTAGAAAATTGTGCATTCAAAATTTTATTTAACTCGACTTAATTGGGCAATTTTTTCAGAGAAATTCAGAAATTTTTCACACAAATTCTTCAAGAGAGTTAGAATTGATTATTTTCATTTTTATATAAATCTCATGGATCTCAAATTTCTGTTATCGGAAAAAACATGTGTATTTTTGTCCCTAACAGATTGATGCATTATCATCATCATCAGCCTATGGAGGTTGGTCTGGAAATAGGCTGCCCCCATGGCTTGCCACAGAGCCCTATTTTGGGCTCTGAACCCTTGCCACTCATTTTTCGCAAGGCTTCGCCTCTGGGCGCCTTACGCTACATTTGCTCAGACACTGTCTTCACTCGAGAATTCATTTACCCCAGCGGTTATTGGTTCTACGACACATATAGCCGGTCCACTGCCACTTCAGCTTGTTGATTTGAAAAGCGATTTCGATGAGTTTATTTCGTTGATGCATCATATATTCTAGTAATTACTGACATTTGGAGTGATATAATATTTTGAAAAACTGCCAAATCAAAGTAAGTCCAAGATTGCAGATTGCAAACATTATCATCACATTTTTATAAGATTAAAGTTTAAGATGACAGTATTGCATAAAATTACAAAGCAATACAATTATATTTAAATTATTTATTTATATTGTTTATGTGTATATTGTACGTATGTATGTATTTTTTGGAATATATATATTATTATATCTATATTCCTATATTTATAACGCCATCTTCTCGCCAGATATTTTATCCAAATTCCTTTTGAGTACGGTTGCCTGCTTGCCTGCCTGGAAGAGATCGCTGCAAGCGATAAGGCCGCCGATTTTTCACCGTCAATTTATTGTACACTTGTGCTGTAATTTGTAATTTTGGTGATAAATAAAGCGTTATCTATCTATCTATCTAATCTATGTACTTACCAGCATCAATGAATTCAAATGTAGAACAACTCCATAAAGTCGAACAATGTTTGGATGCTCAATACTGTGCATAACTGCTGCTTCTTTTAAAAACTCTGTAGAGTTAGAAGTCATTTGCTCGTGGCCGAGGCACTTTATTGCAACTTGCAGCTGATTGGAAGAAATAATTTATCATTCATCTTGGTATGGACATTAAAACAAATGAGGGTACACTCGCATTTACAAGTTTTTCAGTGATGATAGGAAATGTAACAGGAAATACTAATCAAATTAAATTTCATATTTTGTTGTATAATCATAATGTTTGCGTGAAATTACAAGAAGGAAGTTTGTAAATTGGATCCAATTTTAAGATGATAGGTAGTAATTGGGTTAAGAAAAGGGACAGGGCTGGAAAGGAAAGGTGTGCTATGAAACTTAAAAAGAATTCTCTTTATTTAATAAAATCTATTTAGCAAATGTAAAAATACTAAAGGATTCTGTGTAATATACTGTTAAATTGTCAAAATAAGTTTTCTTACTCTTTGATTTCCTGTAGACCACGTGCCTTGCTGGACAACACCAAATTGGCCCATTCCAAGTTCTTTATTCACAGTTATATCTTCGATTGATATAATGTGTTTAGTAGGGACTTTGTCATTGTTTTCTGGGAAAGGTTGCAGCTCTATTGCTATTGAACTGTGCCCATGTATGTACTGAAATGAAAATCTTATGAAGATACTTTTTTAACATACATATCTAATAATCCAAAGAAAGAGAACTACAAGTAAAATAATTTTTATAGTTATGGTAAGAAATAATAATATTAAACATCTTAATGGGTATCCTAAATTTTTATGAACTATTTAACAGCTCTGAAATCAGATGAAAAGTAAGAGAAAACATAGTGTGAGGGCATAATCAATTTTAAGGTAGCAGCAATTATTGGTGTCCCCCTTTGGAACGCTTGTAAAGGTCAGTTCTATCACTATAGTCTGGGAGTTTATGAATAACACATATATATTTACAAAAGAATAGTATATGTGTAGCTTACTTTGAGGTACTGTGTAAATTTTACCATTATATTTATTTATTGCTAGCCACTCCTGCCCGCTGCGCTAGTCAAATAACATAAAAAAGTCAGCTTCTTAGCAAAACATCTTAGCAGATTCTAGATCTAGATTCACTTCTCCGTAGCAAGAAAACACACATCACTGAACAAGTAGAGCTTATAAAAATCATTGTTTCTTAAAACATTAATAACTTTATATTGAATAATTTTTTTTTAGATAAGGGCTTCTAAAAAATAAAAATTGGAAAATGTAATTGAAGTATTTCCAGTAGTTTTGCTCTATCATTCTATTTATATAGACTAGGTTCATAGATAATATCATCATCCTCATTAACACTAGGTTTAAATCCCAATTGTAACCAAAAATTCAACTTCAGTGCCCAGGTTCCTAAATCAATTTATTCATATTTTTAATACCTGTAAAATAGTTGTTAACTACTTTCCCCAAAATGTTGTTCGAAAATATTTTTATAATGATAAAACCAATAAAAAAAATACTACTAACCGGGTCATTTTTTTTGTTTGTACTCAAAAGTTTCCTAATTTTTGTGATGTATGGGTTTGGAAAATATTTTGAGTAAATTTTTTTGTAACGTCTCTGTTCCGGCTTTGATAGACCAATCTGAATTAGATCCTCTGTCACTACGAACTTGAGTTGTGATACTTTTGTAACTTTCAATGAGTCTCTGCAAAAAAGTTTTTTATTAACAACATATTATTTGTTGGTACTTATAAAAGAAGTATGAAGGATGTCTTATTTCATTACTTATACTGTAAATAATAAATACATTTATGAATTAGGATTATATTATGGTACTTTAGCTGTGTGCAAAGTGTGATATATCATTAAAAGCATACTTTATCTATTGCTGTCGTTTCTTAAGTTAACAAAGAAATAGACTGATCTGTTTGAAAGTTCACAAACAGGAAAAGAAACGCACAGGCCATTATTCATTTCAGAATTAGTGTGACAAGCAAGTTTTCAGAAAGCCAGTTCTCTATCACACAAAAAGCAACACAAAGATTTTACCCTTGCAAATATTTAACAAGCTTAACGACTCTAAAACTGGGGTAAAATTGACTATATATGCTTATATTTTTAAAATGTAGTAAAAAAATTATTAGCATTTTTTCATTTAACTTTAAGTGAATATTATTAAAAACCTGAAGTTGCAGCTTTTATTTTAAAAATATCTTGTTAAAGAAGTATTATTATTATTATTTTTTTTTGATAGGGAACTGAGGAAAAAATATTTTAAACAGTAACAATAAAAACCACAATTAACTTATCAATATTTAAAATTAAAGAATACGTTTCTCTACGAACACACAGATGTTTCAAAATTAGGAAGTAACATTGGTTTAACACATTCGCCTTGGTTTGAAATGTAGCTGACAAATTAAAGAATATACAAAATATTAACAAAAAGCAAATAAAAAAAAATAATAGCAATGCGAGCAAGGCTTTAATTGTTATAAGTTTTATGCTACAACAGTGAATGGATGCTCATAAAAGTAACGCACAAGCCATTGAACTATAACTTAAAAGTTGAGTAAAACTCGCAAACAAGTATTTACATTTTACCTAAATAATTCATAATACTGTTGAAGCTCGGCCTCCTCAAGAAAATCATTTAAATTTTCACGATTTTCTGGTATACCTTCTGCAAAAATAAACTCAAATATTTCACTTATTTACACAATAATGTCCACATGCTAATGAACAAAATGTAAATAAACTAACCCATAACACTATTTAAAATGGCTTTAAATTAAATATTGCACTCGGATTAATCATGAGAATTATAATATTCAAACAATGTGTATGCAATAAGACATCAGTACATATAATAAACCAAAGCAGTTCAGAGCACTAGCAGTGTCGCGCAGGTCGCGCACCTATATGATTATGAGGGCTGCCTGCAGTGTTGCCGCTTAGGAAAAAAGAAAGTCACCAGACCTCAATGAAAATGTCCCTAGATATTAAGAAAAAAGTACTCAAAAAAATCCCTAGAAGTCGCTAAATATTTTAAAATCTTCAATTTGAAAAATATGGTCTAAATAAAAGCAACTCTGTCATTTAAATTTGCGAATATTTCACTGTGACAAAACGAACAAAAAGCTTTAGTTGGATCAGTCATAACAGGTTTCAACCACATTTTAAACTCTTCTTGTTGCTCCCATTCTGGTCTATACTTTTGAGCATATGCCTTCTTATAAAAAGGAATTTCCATATCCACAATATGATTTTGATAATAATGACGACAATACACACATAAACACTATGTAAAACTGGTTTGTTCTGCGAAAAAGTAACAAATAATTTAGAAACCGGGCATTCCTTCCTTTGAATAAACGGGATGATGAATGAAAGAGAAAGAAATAGCTATATCTGTACATCTTTTGATAGAGTGAGACGCATAAAACCGATCGAACAAAAAATATCGAAAAGTCGCTAGATGTCGCTAAATTTATTTTTGTCGCTAGATGGATAAAAATGTCGCTAGACACATTTAAAATCCGCTAAATCTAGCGACAAAGTCGCTAAAACGGCAACACTGGCTGCCTGGGTGTGATCGTGATAAAACGTCATAACTGTCAAATAATAAAATCGATTAAAATTGGAAGTAATCGATTATTGTTAAATAATCATGTAGGTTATTATAGTAGGTATGTATTTGATATTTTCCGTACACTTTATACTTCAACATATTTTTTTTTCTCATCGACCGATAAGTTTGGAGTCCAAGAGTTATTATTGTTTCAGCGCAACTTTTGCGTTTTCTTTTATTGCTGTAGGACAGCAGACAGGATGACGGCCCGCTTAGAATTTAGCAGTTACCGTCGCCTAAGGGTGTTTGCAATGCCAGTGGCAACCCGAACACGCTGCTGTCCCTTAGGGGACAAAAATTATAAATTAATTCTGAGGAAATTTTATTACAATTGTATTATAAGTTTTTGACGGAAACAGATATAACATTATTAATAGTGTTAAGAAGCTACACTATTCATGAGATGCTGGCGTATGAACATTGATCTTTTTTGACACAAATAATTTATAAAATATAAATTCTGATGAATTTTTATTATCATTGTATTATAGGTTTTTGACGGAAACAGATAATATTATTATTAGTAGTGTTAGGAGGCTACACTATTCTTGAGGTTCTGGCGGAAACCCTTCAGCCTTTTAATTCATCGATGATAAAATGAAAGTTGATGATGAATGACATCGTAAAGCGGACATTGCCCGGCTGAACTTTTTACTTAACTTATTATGGATTCAATCTTGACTACGTTATAGTAATTCAAGTAGAGTTGAAGAGTCAGAATTTTAGACTTCAAATCTAAATTAGGCTTCTCGGTATTTTGTAGTTTATAACTTAATGTTTAGTAGGAATACTGTATTTTTTACCCAACGCAACGGTAGAAGGTTTTCAATAAAAATCGTATGTATTATATTAATATGCTTTATTATTATTTCAAAACAAATCACTACATGCGATGTTTTTCATTTATTTTCGAGATCAATCCGTCTTCTCACTGTATCGCCTTAATTAGAAGTTCACTTGCAATAGGAAAATTTCATTTCAAAATGGGTTTCGCAACTTTTCTGAAACCAAATTAAAGCAAAAATTAATTTCCTACAAAAATCTTTTTGAAATTATTCAAGAAGCTAACGTGAGCAGCCATGTGCTGTCCCTTGGGGAAGGTTCCCGTCGCTCGCATCTACGTCGTGAGGTCGAAGGTATGCATTCTGTTCTTGTAGAGGGAATCCTTATTGGATAAATCTCGTATTGACAGGAGAGCCCCAGTGAGTCGAAATCTTTACCCGACGCACAGCTTGAACGAGGCCCACCCTGAAAAGGGTCGGCGCTGATCTGTGTCACGCATGGACTTATTATACTAACAGGACAGCACTAGACCCGAAAAAACGAGCCGAGAGAGATGCATAGGACGGAGGCTGTTTGTCCCCCTATAATAGGGTGACCATGTATTTTAAAATAGTGAGACTAGTCACGGAATTCGGTCCGGTCTTGGGAATTAGAAAATCCGTAAAATTCATGAAGTTACAATTAACATTTATTATAATTAAACATGGCTAAATATAATAGTTTTATTGAGTTTCTGGGGCAAGCCAATCGTGCTGCAAGTTTCTCAATGCATTACATTTCGCATGATGAAACATTCTTAAATTTAAAAATTAATTTGCTAATGCCTTAACTAATTAATTCATGCGGTTCTTCGTCTCTTATACACTACGTGGGGTGGGTTGGACTGAAAAGAGGCTCCAGTTTCATGTGAAAATATTGTTAAGATTTTCTGTTTACTTGTGTTTCGAAATGAGCTATTCGACAATTCTGACAATTTTTCACTACATTTAATTACCTCCAATGCAAATCTAGAGGCATATTTCAGACCATCTCGATCAATGAAGGCGGTAAACGACGAAAATTTTGTTACATCAACAAAATAACTATGGTTAAATCAAAATGCTCTTTTGGTGTTAGCAATGCATCACGACAGTGTGAACATAAAATTTTATCGAATAATTTATTCGCTAAATGTCCAGTTATATAATATAGGACATTCATTTTGTTGTCTAGCATATTAATTTTGTCTAAGTAATCTATTAGAGCATTTAATTGTTGCTCTTCATTAGGATTAGAAATTTGTGTTTCAATAATAGCTCTTTTACCAAGTTCGAAATTCTAAGACTGGTGACAACTCAAAATGTTCATGATGCATGGACATATTATATAATAATATATAAAAAGTCCATGCCATGATGACACTTGTCAGATGAACCAGTCTAATAAATATAAAAACTTCTAACGAGTTTTAACTTTTATTTCATTTCATCATCTTTTATTCTTTTTGGTCATATATGGCAAATATAATTTAATCTTATATATAAAATTCTCGTGTCACAATGTTCGTTCCCGTACTCCTCCGAAACGGCTTGATCGATTCTCATGAAATTTTGTGAGCATATTGAGTAGGTCTGAGAATCGGCCAACATCTATTTTTCATACCTCTTAGTGATAAGGGTTGTCCACCCTTAACATTTTATGGCAAAACAACGTTTGCCGGGTTAGCTAGTAATAAAATATATTTTATAGTTACAATTAGCTTAATTTAAGATTAAGTCAAACTTTTGTACATATTTAACTTGCAATCGGTAAAATATTTATTACTATCGCAAATAATTTTGTTGAGGGGCAAGTGCGAAAAAGGGACAGAGGGCTCCGTCCTGGCTATCTTTCTCGGCTCGTTTTACCTCTGTTGTAATGTTTTCTAAAGTAAACCTTAAACCGTACGCATATGGTTTATTTTACTATAACACTATTTTGGGAGTGCTCAGTCCTGTTACTATAATAAGTCCATGGTGCCACGGGATCGCAGGCCAGCTATCCGTTGGCCCACGCACCAATACCAATGGTGCCACTAGGGGTTTAGCGGGCAGTCTCACGGAGTCACGCATACACCCTCACTCGTGATCGGGTCTATGAAATGAGTTCAATCGAATAGTGACATTCGATTCGAAGGCGTCTCGAATAATTCGAAAATTTGAATATTCAAACGACCCTCAATGACACAGAGTAGTATGAATAAACAGAAAGGCTAGCGTGCGTATACGATTATACATATGGTTTGGTATTTCGACAGAGAATTACAATGCTTGATCACAACTTAAGCTTAATGTTGGGGTCGAATACAACCTACCTCAAGGCCCAGCCAATTCTACGATCTTGATTTTTGATGTAATGCTGAAGCATTAAGTGAGCGGCTGTTACCATGTCTGCCTTAGTGACCACTTCGCGCAGATGCATACGCGCATACGCCTCGCTCAGTCGCGTCACTGCAGTACAAATAGGTATAAATATAAAATCGTGTAAATAAATAAATAACGGTTTTTATTCTTCCAATATAGTAAATTTTTTTATACATTGACGGACTCATAAACTGCATCAAAGTAATAGACGACTTTGAAATAAATATTTTAACCAAGTATGCAAACTTTCTATACAGATTTAAATTGAAACCTCTAGATTAGTTCGTGAACTTTAAAACAGCGTAGGGTCATATCCTTAAGTTTAAGTTTGTGTACTGGAAAGGACCTTAAGACTTTTTTGAAGAAAAAACAGAAATTTAAGGAAAATTGGTTTAATTAAAAAATTGGTTTTAACAATAGACACAGACTTTATGCAAGGGTTTAGTTATGTTTTAATAAGGTGTATTACCTCCACGTGCCCTTATTACGGATTCTAATCGGTTCCGCATAGATTTTATTAGGGTTATTAAAAGATCTTGCGGAATATTGTCCCATTCTTCTGAAAGTGCTGTTCTTAGTGCTGCCACTGTCGTGGGCAAAGGGTTTCTCGCATATACAGCTCTTTTTAAATTGTCCCAAACATGCTCAATGGGATTAAGATCTGGGCTGCGTGCTGACCAATTCATTGTACGTGTCCCAACCTCTTCGCAATATTGTCCAACTTGTGCAGCAGCGTGCGGCCGGGCATTATCCTGCATTAAAGTAAAATTTTCGCCTATGAATCCCATGTAAGGCACCACGTGATCTTCTAAGATCTCTGTTATGTAGCGATGTGCAGTCAAACCCCCTCTATTACCGTTTTGACGGATCATGTCTATGAACACAAGTTCTGTTCGCCCGTTCATCGATATGCCACCCCAGACCATACACGAACCGCCTCCAAAAGGAACACGCTCCTCAATGCAACTTTGACCATATCGCTCCCCATGTCGACGATAGACTCTTCTGCGACCATCTGCACCATATAAACATGTCCTACACTCGTCCGTGAACAATAAGGAGGCCCATTGCTCTTCTGTCCAATTCAGGTGATCACGCGCAAATCTTAAGCGAGCTTGTCTGTGAGCTACAGACAACTTTGGACCATTTGCTGGTCTAAAAGGGGTTATATCCGCTTCCTTTAACCTTCTTCTTATTGTTCGTGCACTCACGTTTACTCCACGCACTTCATTAAGCTCTGTTTTGATGTTAATTGACGTGAGGAAACGATTTCGCAGGGAAGTTATAACAATAAATCGGTCATCACGACCGGTGGTTGCTCGAGTCCTGCCTGTACCACGTCTCCTTCTGTAAGAACCTGTCTCCACAAACCTTCTGTATTTTCTAGAAACCGTGTGTACGGTTTCTAGAAAATACAGACCCAACCAAGATGCTGCACATTTAAATTTAAACCAGTCTTGGTTTAAATTTAAATTTCTATCAATCGTTCCTTGATCCAAGCCCTCCCGCACCAATGCTACAATATAACCCTAATAAAATCTACGCGGAACCGATTAGAATCCGTAATAGGGGCACGTGGAGGTAATACACCTTATTCAAATATAAATAAATCTTTGCATAAAGTTTGTGTCTATTGTTAAAACCAATTTTTTAATTAAACCAATTTTCTTTAAATTTCTGTTTTTTCTTCAAAAAAGTCTTAATGTCCTTTCCAGTACACAAACTTAAACTTAAGGATTTGACCCTATGCTGTTTTAAAGTTCACGAACCAATCTAGAGGTTTCAATTTAAATCTGTATAGAAAGTTTGCATACTTATTAAAAAAAAAATTCAAAGTAATCCTAAACTTTGATGCAGTTTATGAGTCCGTCAGTTTATATAACGCCAATTTTGTACTTTATCTGATGGAATTGAACGTGAATTTGGGTATCGAGGGGCTTATTTAAAGAAAAAAACATAGCACGCGTGCACGAGATAGACAGCAATACTCACAAGACTGCATGTGCCTCACGGTGATAGGAGTGGCGCCTACATTTGCCGCAATGCACTTCAGTCCTTCAATAAAATTGTCCATGTCCTTTTTCAATGCACTCTGCAATGGACAAATAAATTATTTCTATGTGTTCTAATAATAGTTATTTTAGGCTCCTTTTAGGGTAATTGTTCGAAGGTATCCACACCCATGTAAAACCTAGAGGGGCTAGGGGGCCATAAAGGGGCTTGCAGTAGACACTAGCCATTTGAGGATGTCAAAGAAAACGTAATGAAATTACGAAATTTGGTGAGATTGCACTTCAATGCCTTCAATGCCAATCAGACAGCTAGAAACTCGATTGGCTAAGTCCAGTGTCCGTGCAAAATGGAGCACATGCTTTGGTAGAGAAAGAGACATATCGTATAAGTGCTGAAATAAATGAAAGAGATCAAGACCTTCTGGCAGATGACATGGTACACAATCTGAAATATTCCCGAGGTACCTAACCGATGAAAACCCCTCGCATCTGATAGTGTCTATAGCCAATAAGTTGGGTGTCAATATAGATACCGGTAACATCGGATATGTGGAACGAGTCGGCAGCCACTCTCACAACCTGGATTTGCACAAGGAGGGAGCAAAAGAGCCACGGCCGAGAGTTATTGTGGTGCGTGTCGCGCAGTGTAGTGTATGTTACAAATTGTTATTGAAAGCTCCAGGTCTATGAATACTGGAGACTTTAGATTCCCTGGAGAACCGAACCGCATCATATAAGTATTATATTAAGTAATATGTTTTATAACGATAATATTCCATTAATTCACATTTCTAGCTTCCTACCAGAAGATTCATTTAAAGAATGTACGACTTTCAAATAGCATTATGGCCCGCACTGAAAACCAGCGTCAAGTCGCAATTCAATCGAATTTGACTTGACATTATGCTGAGTGCGGACTTTACTGGATAAAAAATGGCAGATATTGGCTTAAAAATATATAGATTTTGTTATGTATTTGACATTCTTTACCAATAAAATATTTTATTTCTTAAAATATTAAACATCGAATCTGAACATAAACCTACCTCTATTGTGGGGTGCACCTTTGTTCGGGCATACAAAATATATTTCTTGAGCATCTCTTGAGGCAAGATGAACCCAGCGTTCGAACCACTCGGTAATACGGTGCTAGGTTCTTGCGGAAGATTGTGCCCACTCTCTAACAATCTAATTGAAACAAAGTTAATCCATATATAGCATTCAGTCAATATAATGTTATAATAGATTACACCTATTTACTACATAAAAATAAATTCACTTTTGCATGAAATTAAAAGATTTATTTAGCATTATTATTATAATCCGATTTGGGTCAAATATGCACCGTTTTCAATATCTTGTTGCCATTTTGAAAGTGATTCTATTATGCCTCTCTCATAAAAGCCCTCGTCCCTATTTTATATTTATTCACAATCCTCTCTTGAAGCGAATTTATCATCAGCAAAATTATTCACCATGGACAAGAAAGAACAGGTGATCATCACTTGGAGCCAGGTCCGGACTATAAGATGGATGCATAAAAACCTCCCAACCAAGTTTCCGGAGCTTCTGGCGAGGCCCTATCGATGTATGTGACCATGCATTGTTCTGATGGAACACAATTCCTCTCCTATTGCTCAAGGCTGGGCGCTTTTGAGCAATTCTTTCTAGACAGTCCAATTGTTAACAATTAGGTTTGAATCAAGTTTGGAAGTAGGGTAGCTCATAGTAAATGCTTCCTCGCCAATCCCACCAATCAGTCCGTTTCAGAAATGGGTTGATATTGTTCGATTTGTTGTTGTTGATTTGGTTACGAATCGCTAATGCAAATTTAGCCCATGAGATTTTTGTGTTAACTCGTATGGCAGTCACACATCGAGCTTCTTTATCCAGACCCTTTCAAGCGGTTTTTTATGTAACAATTAGCTCCTCAGCAATCGAAGCAGAGCATTTATGTTGGTTGAACTCGATGGTTTATAACTAGCGATAACTACACGACCACCGCCAATAATAAACCGGATTGCAACGTAAACGGTTATTATAGTTAATTATAACCGATGCCACATTTTCAGCCGCCTCGCTTGCGTTTTCGTCTTTATGACAGAAAAACTGTAAAATATAGCGTATTTACTCTTTGCTGGTGTCCATTTTGGTCGCGCGCTCACGCAAAATTGAACTAACCAGTCACAAATTTGTCAGTGAAGTTTTTTTTAGTGCGAAATCTCATCTATCATCGGATCTCATCTATCAACGGACTACTAAAACACGAATACGGATAACTAAAGCCATCTATTGGAAAAATAATGAGTTTATTTTTACTTCGTCTAATATTTAGGTACGAAGTTGAAAGATACGGTATTGTACTCACTGCTCCTGATTAGCGGCCGACGTTTGCGTTTCGTCGTGTACTAAGCACAGGATGTCAAAATTCGACAATATTTTCTTACAGAGTTTCACATTGGCATATAAACCCAACTGAGGCTTATATACACCATCCGTCCGGTTCGTTGTTGCCAAGACGGAACATCTGGAAATTTGCCACTTTCGTTGTAAATACTGTATACAGGGTGACTTTGACAAAACCGTCCAAATTCACACAGAAGAATCTTTAGTAAAAGTTATGAGAAACATGTATTTTAGTTTAATATCACATAGTACAAAAATGTTGAGTAATCAGCATCACAAAGTTATCCAAAAAACTCGCAATTTACATACTACGGCGCGCAAATGTCAATGAACTCTCCATCGGTACCCCAAAAAACTGGTACAATGACCTAGTACGAGGCCGAGGACGGCGGTCATTGCATCTGTGCGAGCGAATACTACGCAATACTAATATAATTTACGCGGGAGTGACAGAGACAGGTAATAACAGGTTAACGTAAGAAATTTGCATCATATGACTATTTTGTACGATTGAATTCGTGGCCATATTTTCCTTGGAATGAAATATTTTATGGTGAAAATTTGATATACAATTTTTTTTGCAAAAACGGGTTCCTTAAATGATGTTTAGTGTGTAAAAAAATTTGGACGGTTTTGTCAAAGTCACCTGTATATTAACAATGCATATGCCTTTTCGCTTTTTTTGGAATATGTAAATTGAGTCATTCCACCTACCTAGTACGCAACGCCGTCGAGATTGGAAATATGTTTACTGCTTGTATTTCATCTATGGATGAGTCAAGGCTTTTCTGGACTCGTTCATTCATTTCATCAACACCATCGATAAGACAAAAGCCTTGGTCTGCCAACACCAACGCTCCAGCTTCCAGCATCCAATCGCTGAAATTTTGATAAGACATAATTACAACAACCTAGTAATCAAATTTCCATCATATCCCATTTACATTTTTATTGCAGTTTGGACTTATTAAGTTTCTGTGGTCTAAGACTGCCTCTACACTCACAGGCTTCGCCAAGGCTACGCAGTTACCTTGACTACTTTTATGCAACATTTAAACGAATGAAAAAACTATAAAGAAATGAAGACTAGAATTTATAATACCATTTTTATTAATTTTTTACTCAAAAAATAATCAATATAAATAGTGTAAATTTTTGATACAATAATTTAAATTGATGACTCAAAACTTCTCTGTGAATGATGTTTTTGGAAAAAACAGATATTTAGCACACATGTGAATACAAATTACTTCTTCTTTGTCTCATTCCGAACCCTTAACGTACTGTGTTGAAGCGTAATGAATGTTAAAAAACATTAACAAATTGTTTGTACATGAACTGTTGTGCTATGTATCTTTTATGTTTAAAATTGTATCTCATGTATAAATAAATTAATTAAATGATTGAAACCGCGATGAGCAAGATTTTTGTCACAGCTACAATGATATCACTCACATATGAAAAGGTCTCTGAACCAGGAATATCTTTGGACGTGATAGTCATATTTCAGATTACTGCTTTATGTATACTCATTCCTCCGTCCGCGTAATTTTAGTGAAAAGAGTTGCAAAGTTTATGCTTCACATATATTAATATGTGAACGCTGGGATGATGATGATTACATCATCATCATCCCAGCGTTAGTCCCGGTTGCCACCCAAATTTTCGTTTCGGTGCCCGGGGTTCGATTTCCGACTTTTTCTACTCCACTTCGCGCGATCTTCAGCATCCCTGGTAGTGAGCCCATTGGCACGCATATCACCCTTTACGACGTCAAGCCAGTACTTTTTGGGTCTACCCCTCCTGCCGGGGCCCGGCGGAGGCGACATGGCCAGACATTTGTTTCCCACGTAAGCATCCGGTTGCCGTAAAACATGGCCATACCAACGGAGCCGACCCTCCTGCAATTTATCTGCAATGTCACGGACACGAAGACTACCGCGAATGCGGGAGTTCCTAACGCGGTAAGATCTGGCGGCTACACCTCTTTATGCTGCTTGTTCAGCAGCTCGTGGAAATATGAGCGCCATCTCTCCTTCACCGCGAGGTCCTCGCATAACAAGTTACCCCTGGGGTCTTTTACACAGCGGCACTTGGAGATATCCTGTGCCGCTTTGACCCTGGAGCGCGCCAACTTATATATGAGCTTCTGCCCCTCAGACGAGTCCAACTTATCGTAAAGTGGTTGTAAGTGGTCTCGTCTGGCTCTGGCTACAGCTTTCTTGGTGGCGCGTTTGGTATCTCTGTATGCGTCGCGATCTTCAGGAGATCTGGACGCTTGCCACTTCTTAAAGAGGGCTTTTTTCGCCCTGGTCTCCCTCTGGACTGAGTCGTTCCACCACCAAGTCTCCTTGTCACACTTGCGTCCGCCCTTAGACACGCCAAGCACCTCTCTCGCCGACCCAAGGATAGCCGCCTGAATCCTGTCCCAGTAAGCTTGAACCGGTTCGCCCTCACCTCCAGCGCACTTGTCGCCGATGGCAGAGGCGAAGTCCTGGGACTTGACTTCATCAAGCAGCCACCACCTGATTCGGCGTTGAAGGCGGTCGACACATTTGCCTTTGGGCTTCACGCAGAGGTCTATGAGAGAGAAGACGGTATTATGCCCTGAGACACTCACCGGGTATGACCTTGCAGTTGGCTACTTTGCTGATGTGGTATCTCCTAGTGAGTAGGATCGATTGTGATAAGTCGATTTGGGTAGCATTCCTGCCGCTCCTGTAGGTGATGAGATGCTCGGGTCTCTTTTTGAAATACGTGTTCACGATTTCATGGTCGACAGCCGTACATTCATTGAGGATGTCCTCTCCTTCCCCGTTGCGGCTACCATACTCAAATCCTCCGTGAACACGCTCAAATTCCCCACATTCATCACCCACATGACCGTTTAGATCACCACCCAAAACGAGCCCATGTGACAATGGGATCCCACGAAGCAATTCTCCGAATAGATTCAAATACGTTATCTTATCGGCGTCGCTACAACCGGCCTAAGGCGCGTAGGCGCTAATCAAGTGGGTGACAACGCCACCGACAAGCACCTTCACAATCATAAGCCGATCGCTACAGCGCTTCACCTTGAAAATATCGTCCTGGAGCTTCTCCGAGAGCACTATGGCGACTCCATTTTCCCCACCAGGTGCACCCGTGTATATAAGCTTGTAGCCATTCCTAATGAACCGAGATCTGCTGGCCTTCCACCGAGTCTCCTGCAGGAACGCCACGGCCACCCTCCGCCTGGAGAGTACATCGGCCAACTCTCTCGCGTGTCCGGTTAGCGTGCCAATATTCCACGTTGCGAAGCGGAGTTTCCTTTTGGATGGGGCTAGTGTCTTTAGCCGTGCTCGCCCACGGCACGACAGCCCTAGTCCACTTGTCACAGGAGTCGGGCGAAGTTCCTGCGCGTCGTTTTGCGGCGACGTCCTATCCGTGACACATCCTTTCCGTGTTCGTACCATTTTTATTTGGCTTGTTTTGGTTTTTACGGGAGCGACTGCCGTCCGACCTCCCAACCTCTAAAGGGAAACCTAGAGGTGTCCTTCCCTCGCCGAATGCAAGCTGGCAGAGGGAGTGACCCATCAGTCGGCTTTTACGACTCCCTTGGGATGATTTGAGGTGGCCCTATTCTTTCTTCGGCCGGGACCACACGGCTACACATATTATAGGTTAAAAATCCAAATGGAAACATATCAATACAATTAGTTGCGCCCAACCCTTACTACTATTTAAGAAATGGACAAAAAAGCAGGTTTTGTACTCGAGTCGTCTCATCCAGCAGCAGATTTCTTATGTTTAGGGCAGTTGAACCAAAATATTCGAGGAATATAACAATTCAAAGGAAATAAATATGAATTTCAAAGTAAGTAATGTTTCAGTGGAACGCTGTGGGGACTGGAGCGAGGCAACCGTCTCTAAAAGTTTGAAAGGAGTTTAGCTATTGTCATATGACTCACCTGTTGTCAGGGGTCGTTTGCACAGAAGAAGTGAAATCGCCTATGACCGAGTCCTTTCCTTTTATGTAAACACATCGCGGAACCATCTAAACATAAAAAATGTTATAGAATATTACAATGAGAATGCGGGAATTTTACACATGGTATTTCTGCATCAGTCCTGCAATTCCTCACAGCATACTTGTTTCTCAACATAGCACTGGATACGTGTCAGTACTCGTTGAATTAAAATTCAAACATAGTTATAGTTTACAAAGCAAGGAATTTAAAAAAATTAAAAGTTAACTAGATTATTCACTTCCTAGATTGCAACTCTGTGTTGGACTATGGCTCTACATTAAAATTACACACTACATAAAAGATAATGCTTAAACCGAATAGCCCCGCTTGCTCAGTGACGCGATGAGTCAATAGACGCCATTGTATGAATCGATTCAAATTTAGACTATTTCCGAAATGTTAATAACATTGCAGATTCATCAAACTTACCTCCTCTACGTATTTCAAAATCTGGGACTTCGCTATTTTCGGATCTCCGTAGAACAGTACATGAATGTCACCTCTCATGTTGTTTTCGACATCGCTATCTACATAAAGAAATAGAAATATTCTACATTATTAAATTACTACATTATTACATTACATGCATTATTGAATTATTATGTTCCTATATTATTCTTCATTGCTTCTACACTTGTACAATCATCATCATCATCTTAGCGTTAAATCCCGGTTGCAACCCAAACTTTCACTTCGGTGCCGGTCCGCATTCCGACTTTTTCTTCTCTACTTCGCGCGACCTTCGTCTTTCCCTGGTGGTCAGTCCATTGGCACGAGTATTCATTACTCTTTAAGGGGTGAAGCTAGCACTTTTTAGGTCTACCCCTCCTGCTGAGGCCCGGCGGAGGATTTATACTCCACCCCACCTAAGCAGTCGGTTGTTGTAAAACGTGTCCGTACCAAAAAAGCCTACTCTTAAGGCCTTATCACACTAGCGGATTGCGAGCGTTCTCAAAGTGGAGCGAGCGCGTAACGAACACGTCACGCATGCGCAGCGAATTCGTTGCGGACGAGCAACAAGATCGCCGCGAACAGCAGCGTGGATGCCATTTTGTACTGTCTCGTACAAACGCCAGCCCATCCGCCCCGCCTCACATGAATGAGTCCGTAACGAGACACGAATGTGAGAGGACGTAAGTATGTATCATCATGGCATCATTGGGAGATTCGGATATTGATACAGAGATATTTATTAGTGAAATTCGATACAAACACGCGACGAAAACGTAGCATATTTGCCACGCGTCCGCGACGTCTTCGTTGTGCAGCCGCGGCGTGTCCGCAACGCATTCGCTGCGCGCCCGCCCCGCCCCGCAGCCGCTTGGAAACCGCTAGTATGATAAGGCCCTTAGCGTTCGGGTACACGGCACCGCCGCCGCACCGCCACGCATCTGCGCTGTGTATACGAGACCTCCACCGCGCCGCCGCCGCCTCTTTTCACCATGCCACTACTTTACGGTTGTTACTATACCGGCACGCTATGATGGCCGTTTTGACGTTTGCCCACTCGTGAAGTTACGTATTAATTAGTAATTACATTTGAAGGAGCAAATTGCTGTTCTTTATTATCAATAGCGTTTCAAGGCGAAACAATGACTCCGTATAGCGTCTCGTTTTCCAGGGCAAAGTGGAGGGAACGAGATCACGTGGAAGATCACCCGCGATGGACCGACCAGATCAGACCGGCTATGGGCGGACCTTTGCATGAGTGCACCAGAATGTCTGTGAATCGCGAGAGATGGCGTAAAATCATACAGCGAACAATATCTGCCTCTAACAGTACTACCAGTTGATCACGACCGCTCTGTAAAGAGTGATACGACTAAGACGAAGAAGATTGTCAATAGCGACGTGCAGTTAGGCTTTCATTTAGGCTTGAATTTGACGAACTCGTGATACTTTGCAAAGAATCGTTTTCAATACTATAGAAAGATGCCTAAGATTGATTCCTTGAACTTGGTCCCACAGCAGTTCTATAACCAACTATGGTAGTATGCCGGAGGTGATTGATGTAGTGCGCTACTATATTTATACTGAATGTTTTTTATGATATTCCTGGCTTGATACTGAAATTCAACAATATCTTCATCTTTAGAGTTTTCCACGGAAGGGGCTATTCCTTCCCTACTGTCATCTTCTTTTTATATATTTTTCTATAAACTTAACCATTTTTTGATCCACCGGATTAATTTCTTGTTTCTTTTGTTGACAACAGCTTTATTCGTATTTTTTTCTTGCGGTATATTTGATCCAGATACAGGTGGGCGTTGGGTTATTTTTTTATAAAATAAAATTTATAATTATATTGATATTAATGTACTGGTTTTCGTTACTGGATCGAGTGCCGATCCAGATTTCGTTTCACGCAACTTTCTGTTGCATTTCATCCACGCATCTCTAATGTGCTTCCATTTCTGGGCCATTAGTTTACCTAAAATTATAAATTCTCTTCTTCTCCGTCGGATACTCTTGACAGAGCATTCGCGGCCCTGCACAACGAGCCGCTCCACGGAGTCACCCCCCCCCCCCCCCCCCCCCGCGTCGCGTCACATGTCCAAAGAACTGGAGTATTCGGGAGTGCACCACCGTTGACAGTCTCACGCCGATGTTAAGCCCCTTCAAGATGGAGACATTGGTGCGGTGCTGTGTCCAGGAGACATTAAGCAGTCTCCTCCAACACCACATTTCCAAGGCGTCAATACGCTGCTGCTCTCTTTCCTT
Source organism: Malacosoma neustria (assembly GCA_963693495.1). Lineage (NCBI taxonomy): Eukaryota > Metazoa > Arthropoda > Insecta > Lepidoptera > Lasiocampidae > Malacosoma > Malacosoma neustria. The sequence goes on from OY856371.1 coordinate 11,370,035, forward strand.
CACCGTCCATGTCTCGGCCCCGTACAGAAACGTACAGAGATAAATTACATTTGCTTTATTTGCAAGTACTTAGCAACAGGAACCTCATTAGCAGATTTTGAATATCGATTTAGTATAGGAAAAAAACTTTAAGCTTTATTATAAGTGGTGTATTTTCTTGTATGGTCTGAACTTAGCACAAAATATATGCAAATGGCATTAATAAACGATTGGCTTGAAATAGCAAATAAATTTAAAGTTGCTGCAAATTTTCCTTGTTGTATTGGCGTTTTAGACGGGAAACATGTAAGAATAGTTAAACCAAACAAAAGAGGATCATGTTTTTGAACTACAAACATTACTTCTCGACTGTATTGATGGCAATCGCTGATAGTGACTACAACTTTATTTACATCGACGTCGGCGCTTATGGTATATAGCGATTTCGATTGTGATTCAGGTGTTTTTAAAGATTCTGCTTTCTGGCACAGCATGGTTAACAATACATTGAATTCGCCACAACCTACACCCTTGCCTAATAACGAACATTGTTTTACCATATGTATTCGTAGGCGATGAAGCATTTGCACTACATCAGAACTTACTGCGCCCTTACAGCAGGCTGTTGCCTGCTGTAACAACTTGATGTCCGTTTTTAATTATCGGTTAACATGAGCGACATGTGGAATATACTTTTGGCATTCTGGCGAACAAATGGCGTTTTTTTTATCGACAATTAAATGTGTCGTTGGATTTAGCTGTTAACAATGTGAAAGCTTGCTGTTTATTGCAAAATTTTATACACAATGAAGACGGCATAACTAGGGCAGATGCCCTAGGTGAGTGTGGTGAATTACTTAGATAAAACTTCTGCCATCAGGTGAAATAGAAATAGTTCCTACAACAGCTACTAATATTCGTGACAAATATAAGAAGTATTTTAATTCTGAATATGGCAGTGTGCCAAAAATTAAAAGGGCAGATTTATAAATTTGTCAAAAAGCCAGTCATGTTATACGGTGCTGAATGTTGGGCCACTAAAGTGGAAGACCAGAAGCGTCTCCATTCAACTGAAATGAGAATGTTGAGATGGATGTGTGGAGTGCCAAGAATGGATAAAGTGAGGAACGAGTATATAAGAGGATTTCTGAAAGTTGCACCAATAAATTATAAATTGAGAGGAACGAGACTGGCATGGTACGGGCATGTAATCAGAAGGGAGGCTGACCACATTACTAGAAGAATGTTAAAGCTGAAAATAGATGGGTACAACGGCAGAGATAAAAAGAATGTGATGCATGATATGAGGGTTTGTGTAGTGACAGATGAAGAATGCCAGGACAGAATAAAATAGAAGAAAAAGACATTGTGCCGACCCCAAATAATTGGGACAAGACTAAGCCAATGATGATGGCAGTGTGCCATAGCAAAATAATTATTGTTAATATGGAATACGAATTAATAAATTTATTAAAAAAATACATTTACCATATTTGTTTTTCTCCATATTTGGTAAATCCGCAGTTTTTATTCATTATATGGTAGATCTCTAACCAAGTGTTTAAAATTTTCCGGTTGTCTTTATAAACTTGCAAACTTTTGTCCCATGGTACTTATCTCATCATCATCTTAGCGTTGAATCCCGGTTGCAGGCCAAACTCTCGCTCCGGCGCCCGCTTTCCGACTCTTTCTTCTCCTCAGGGACTCGGCGTTATTTAGCAGGGTGCGCCGACTTGCAAGTGAGATAGACTTGGGCTCCAAAGATGTTGGTAGGGCACCTTACACCCCCTCTACACCTGTACAATATATTGTATAATAGAAGAATGACACATACCTCTATTTACGCACACTCCTCCAAATAAAGCAAAAGCTAAAACTCTCTTAATTGAGTCATAACCAGGCATCGATGGCAAAATGCTGTTGGCGATACTTTCACCGATGTGCTCATATTGAGATATATTTATAATTTCAGCTATCTCATCGGGCGTTATTAAGTCGCTGATTTCTTCACCATTTTTCACGACTAAGTGGTTCACCACTACTACTCTCTCGAATCCGAGAGCCGCCTAAAACAATCGTTTCAATACAGCACTTCTCTAACGTAAATTCCAAGCGTAAATTGGTTCAATAGAGTTTATTTTTTCCGACACACATGCATGAAAATGGATACAAGAAAATGGATTAACTGAATTTAGTGGTCCTCACAGCGAACCCGGAACAAGTAAACTGTCAAATAACTTATTCTCGATAGTGCTTTTTAAGATAGTATATAGTGTATATAATACAGTAGTATATTGGATAAAATAATTTTTTAACTAAAATGTTCATCACAATATTAGACAAAATTAAACAAGTACGGAGTTACAAATTCAACAAACTACCGAGTGCTTGGATGAGAAATAAAAGAATACTAACCCGATCCCGAGAAATCGAACTATCGTAGTTAGTTGTGTAAATACCGGTGACATCCACTTTATTTCCTGGATAGCAGGATTCGCACAGGTCGTTTAACAGAATGCAGGCTTGCTTCCGCGGCTTACGTCCTTTCAGATGAGACCCGGGACACTCTTGGATCTCTATGCTTTGATAGTTCTTATAAATATTGATAGTCTCTACAGCCTGTAGAATAAATAATCGAAATTATTGAAGTGAAAACTTCTTTAGCGGCGTTGTGCACTTTTTTGTGATGGGTTAAAAATGATAAACTCGCGTCAGGACACGTGACCTGATTGAAAATTCGTAAGACGGGGGGAGTTTTGCTCTAGTAATACCAACCTTATTAATAATGACTTAAGATTTATTTTATAATGTACCTTTTAAATGGTTGCATTGCATTACTTATACATATCTATTCGAATTGCGACTTTATTACAATGAAATACAATTGAGTTTTTGAAGTGACTTCTTTAGGCGTGTTGAGCACTTTTGGGTGAACAATTTTTGGTTTGTAAAGAAGTGTTAATGACCAATTTAAATTTTATTCCTTGATCATAAATACTTCTTTATAAACCGAAAATAATCTAATAGCTCGACGATACAATTCACAAGTTAATTAGTTTTCATTTCTATCGGCAGTCCCCAAAGACTGCCCCCGCGTGTTTTTATAAAAAACGAGCACACTCAATAAATATGACGACAAGTGAGAAACTCCGAGTGTGGAGCCCGGAATGAATCCGTGGTGCCTATAATGAGTATGTGTCAATAATAAAGACTGTTTATTGACACATGTTATACTTACAAACTTTTGAATTCTTTCTTTTTTTCAATCTAAACATTTTTGTGTCAGGTATAGACTTTGCAGCAGAAAACGTATGAAGAACAATGAATATGTTACACTATGAACTTTTGAAGTTTCCGTGAGAATGTTTAATGTTTTCTCGTCGCATATCAAACAGACTACTAGTTTATTCTAATTAAGAGAATGAAGTAGATGTCTTACATATAGAGGTCCAGGGTCTTGACATATCCCGCAAGCCTCTTCTTTAGTTCCACTAGCCTCATATAGTGAGTAAGGCCCTATGGTATTGTTACAACGCCTGCATTCGAATTGGACAAATGATAACGAGGCATAGGTCCTTGTCATTGATGTCACGACGCCCCGAAACCTGACTAGTTTGTCGAGATGTGTTGATGTGAAGTCGATTTCCGATATAATAGGTATATTATTTATTTTGACACATACTTTTGAGGCAAATCTTTCGTATCCCGGATTTATCTCCAAGATCTCGTATGACGCAACCTGTGAAATGTATAACAGTTTAAATCAGTGCCCGTCTTTAAGTCATAATAGAAAATTCATGCATGAGATACCGCATGCACACTACTCCAAAACCTCACAGACAGACCAAAGGCCTCGACAAAAGGTATTTTTGCCTATGTTTGCTATGCCCTATTTTATAACAACGGCGATGATTGTTAATACAAATTGTTTATTTTAAATGCTCTCGTAATGAATTAAGATTATTAAAGTATTATATATTCACTAGCCGTTCCCGACAGCTTCGGTGGTCGAATAAAAAGAAAATGAACTGTTAAAAATTTCAGGGCTATGTTCTGATAAAATAAAAATCCCAGAACTCGATCGCAGCGCCACCTGTCGAATCCAATTGCGAATCTAAACCATTTTCGAATCCACTTGAACACACACAAAAAAATTCAACAAAATCGGTCCAGCCATTTAGGAGGAGTTCAGTGACACACACGCACATAAGAATTATATATATAAAGCTTTGGAGATCCACTTCTATGACTCCGTTTTGTATAAGTTGAATTAAAAATATCGATACATCGATACTTTTTCAACAAACCTAAAAAGGAAGTCGCTCTTTTTTGATAAAGATGCTAAAATGTGTGAGTTAGATCATTTGGTTCGAAATGACAACCCGAGAAATGTATCTGGAGGATGTACTATAAAATAAAAAATTGCAATTGTTAATTAACAAATTAAGATGAATAAAAAATTATATTTCGTTTTTTGTTTATAACTTAATATTTAAGGACTTATGTCCCCCTTTGAAGCCTGGAAGGCGATGGGCTCTCGTGGTGTGGGCATCTAAACAAACATTTTTAACCGGACACTCCTGACCGGTACGATCCCGAACCAATGGAGGCTGAGTATTATTACTCCAGTCTTCAAAGCCAAGGGAAGGGAAAATCCGCACAACTCATCTCCAGCTCCCGCTTTGGAGCCAGCCATAAACAATTGCATAAAAAATAGAATACCGTAAAGAAAAGCGCAGCTCAACTTGCGTATTATAAAAACTGGCTCTGTCCGTGACTCCGTCCGCGTGGAATAGTGACTTTGGGCAGAATTTTTTGTATATGTGAGGTCAACATAAATTAGAAATAAAACCTGCAAAGTCCAGCCTAAGCTGAACCCTATTTCATATGATAGATGATATAAATCTTAGGTCAACTTAAATTGGAATATAAAATTTCCTAAACTTATCGTTTTTAACAAAAACTATTTTTTTTAAATACAAATAACATAAGTTACTCCTTGTATAGTTACATCAGCTATGAAAATACCAATTAAAGTCCCGTCAAAATCGGTGCAGCCATTTCAGAGATTAGCCGGAACAGACAGACAAAAATTGTAAAAAATATTGTTTTGGTATATGTGCCGTGTATACGTCCGAATGCACTTAGTAAAAAGCGATTATTTTAATATTACAAACAGACCCTCCAATTTTATTTATTTGTATAGATAATAGATTAGAAAGTATAATAGAGATAGTAGATAATATTTTTAGAAAGTAGATCGGTAGTCGCACTGTGAGAATCAAATTTCCCCACCCTTTTTCTATTTTCTAGACTTGGATGTCGGTGGCAACATACATACATACATATAATCACGCCTCTTTCCCGTAGGGGTAGGCAGAAACCACTTCTTTCCACTTGCTACGATCCTTACATACTTGTTTCGCTTCGTCCACTTTCATTATTCCCTTCATACATGCCTTTCGGTTTAGGGTACTCTTGACCTGGCCTTTTTTCAAGACGTCCCTGATCTGGTCTCGAAACGTCCGCCTAGATCTATCCCTTCTAACACTTCCATTCACACTCGCCTTATATACTTTTTTCGTCAATTGTTCTTCATTCATTTTCTCGACATGGCCAAACCAACTCAGCATACCTTTCTCAATTTTTGTCACTACATTTTCTTTCAGACCACAACGTTTCCTTATCTCAGTATTTCTTATCCTGTCACTCAGTTTAAATCCTATCATACTTCTTAACGCTCTCATCTCAACTGCATTTATTCTGCTTTCATGTTTCTTCTGCCATACCCAACTTTCACTTCCGTACATGAGTGTCGGAATTAACATCCCCTCATGCACAGCCAGAAGAGCCTTGTTAGACACCTTCCGACTGTTCATAAAGGAGTGCAAAGCTCCTTTCACCATGTTTCCTGCATTCACTCTTCTTTCAATATCACTCACACTTTCCATCTCTTGTAAACTTTGAACCCAGATACACAAACTCATTCACCTGTTCAATTTGTTCATCTCCAATCACAATATTGCAGTCTGTCACTGTTTCATCTCTTTCAAACACCATCACTTTCGTCTTCTTTACATTCATCTTCATTCCCTTTCTAACAAAAGCTCCACTCATAACAGTTACCATCTCCTGCAACTCCTCGGCCGAAGACGCAAGTAAAACTTGATCATCAGTTTTGACGAGTAACTCATTCATTCTCAACCCACTTTCATTCTCTTTTAAATTTGTCAAGCAATTGTTCATGAACAGAATAAACAGCCACGGTGACGCTACACCGATGTGTAGCGTCACCGTGGCTGCTTAATCAGGGATCTGTCTAACACCTTTTTCGATATTAAACCATTCAGTGTATGCCCCGTTTATCCTTACACAAGTACTAGAAACCCTATAAAGAGATTGCAATGCTCGTATGAGGATACTGCTCACACCATTCACGCACAATGCTGACCACAATTCATTCCTCACCACTCTATCATAGGCCTTTTCTAGATCCACGAAGGCGCAATAGACCTTCTTGTTAATAGCCAAACACTTTTCGGCTATGCACCGCAGGGAAAAGACCTGATCCGTACATCCCATTCCCTTCCTAAATCCCGCTTGTACATCCCATACTTTTTCGTCTGTTTCATTCACAACCCTTTCAATCAACACTTTCGCATACAATTAACCGACGACGCTGAGAAGGCTTATACCGCGGTAATTTATGCAGTCCTGTCGTGACCCTTTTCCCTTATACAATGGCACGATTACGGCTTTGCACCAGTCTCCCGGTACTTGCCCATTTCGCCAGCACAAATTGAAAAGGCGGTACAGCTGGCTAGCCACTATGCCCTGTCCAGCCCTCAGCATCTCGACGGTAATCCCGTCATAACCTGCAGCCTTACCTAATCTCATACTTTTCAACGCTTTCACTATTTCATCCATGCTTATCTCACTTTCATCAACATTTATAATAGTTTCCATGGAAGGTGCCGGATTTTGTACCTGTACTTCCTCTCTTTCAAACAAACTTTCAAAATACTCTTTCCATCTCTTTAGCACACATTCTTCTCCTTTTATAATGCTCCCATCTTGACTCCTGATTGCACTCAGCTCCGAGGTAGAAGTTTTTCCTCTGGCTGTTTTGATAGATTTCCAGAAAAACTTGATGTTTGACTGGAAATCTTCAGTGATCCTCCTATCAAAATCATCCTTTCGTTCTTCTTTCTTTCTAGACACAACTTCTTTCGCTGCTGATTTCAATCTTTTATACTTCGTTCTTGCTTCCTTTATCTCGTCATCCGTTGCCTTTTGAACTTTTTGGTTAGCTTTTATTGCTAACCAATCCAACCACGCTTTCTTCTTTTCTTGCACAGCCTTTTGTACATCTTTATCCATCCACACATTATAATTCTTTCTTCCTTTCCTTCTTTTAGCTACCCCGCATACCTCAATAGCAACATTCACGATCCCCTTTCTTAAATGTCTCCCACAAATCTTCGATCACACCTATCTCTTCTATGCCTTTAAAACTTTCTTTCAGTTTCTCTACATACTCGTCTTTCTTTTCTTCTTCTTGTAGATTTTCCACTTTTACTCTGTCCAAAACACTCGTAGGCTCAGCCCCTCGGTGTCGCCACCGTTTAAAGAGGCCACGTATTCGGGCTATGACCAGGAAGTGGTCTGTGTCGACGCCTACACCGCGGTATGCCCGAGTGTCTAGCACTTTCTTCCTCAGTCTTTCATCCACAATTACAAAATCTCAATCATACTTCTAGACTCACCCTCATCTCTTGTATACAAATGGATCTTTTTATGGTCAAACATTGTGTTGTTCAAACATTACTTGTTTTTTGTAATTTCTTAAAAAGTAGGTACTAATAAGTAAATAAAATACACAGTAATTGATACCTGTCCGCAACTTTATTAGTGCAGGGGCGGAGAAAGAATACTAGCCTCTGCGGCCGGGGTCGGCCTGTCGTAAAAGGCGACAAAACAACCCACCCTAGCTACGTGGTAGGGCCTCAAGCCCGTCTGAATGGCGACCACCTTTGGTCTTAAGTCTGCCGCTATAATAACCTTGTGTTGTGTTCCGGCATTAGTGACCCGAGTTCCTGTACCCTTATGGGACAGCAGCGTGTTCGCGATGTCACTGGCGTTGCAAACACCCATAGGCGACGGTAACTGCTAAATTCTAAGCGGGCCGTCAGCCTGTCTGCTGTCCTACAGCAATAAAAAAACTTTTAGTTAGGTATAATGTTAGTAAGACCATGTCACTATTCATAGCATCTCTAATCACATCTACACCAAATCAAATCAAGCCTTCAAAACAATACAAACGTAAACCTCGTCTAATATCTGTAACATCTCTTGGGGCGCTTCAATAACGAAAGACGCCATTGCGGGTTCCACCTCTAAAAGTGTCGGATATTCGATTATAAGGGAGGACTCGTTAAGTCGGCACATTTTTTCAATTCTCTTCCTGTACACTAATTTGTCCATCTCCGTGTACGTACGAAGGAAACGAGTGAATCTGTGGAAGAAATTAAAATTTTATTTTCATATGAGTATAATTTCTTCTTCACACTACTGTTTTGTTTTGGTGTCCGAGGTTTAATGCTAACAATTGTAACAGGATATAACTCTGTCACCTTTACTGCGCCAGTCGTCGGAAATTTGAAAATAAAAATGAAAAACAAAAACAAGAAATGATAGGACGATTGCCGTTTTACTCTTAACTCTAACGGAAAACAGAACGGTGACGTTTCTATTCAGAACCTAGCAAAAGAAGCAATTCCTCTGTTTAAAATTACAAATACTTCTACGCCAACTGAAATATAATATTTTTTCACTGTTCTCAATGTAAAGAGATAACATAAGTGTAATGGAACCGAAAATACAATATTTAACAGCAGGTCATTCAGTCAACAGGTCAACAGTCAGGTATTCGTGTAACCAGCTCTCTCTCACTCACAACCGGAAAGTTGACGGATTACAACCGCCTTTATTTGTAACATCCATTTTACGATGACAGTAAACTCTGCAAAATCATAGTGGCAGACCTAGCGAACCATCTGACTAACCCGCTTCCCACAAAGCTAGAAATTTTTAAATGATGTTCTATTATCAGTCAATTAAGAAAGTACCGCTCTGGCAGCAACCTGAGGTTGCGTTAACATCCCTTAAATTTCTGAAAATGTAAAGAAATAATTTAACCTTCTTCCACAAAGCTACAATATTAATATGTTATACAATACATAAACAACAATACATAATTTTAAATGTAAAAAATTGACAACCTATTTTGAAGGTTGTAAGTACATATGTGCCAGACAATAGCAAACTTGTCATCGGAAAAAGTAATTCCTAACTTACTCCCACAAGGTTCAAATTTTGAAGGAACATTCTTCAAATTGTTTAAAAAGTATTATGTAAAAAGATATAATAGTCATGACGCTCGATCAGAGTGCGAGCGCAACAGACTAAGCAAACTCGAGATGCGTGCCGGAACGGTACTTTCTTCAATATCTGATAATAAAACATAATTTTAATTTTTTTTTAGGATAAAACAATATCGTACTTAATTATTTTATTAAAAGTTAATAGCCGACCATAACTGAATATCACATAGTTTATAATACACAGTTTTTAATAAAATTATTTTTATAATTTCAGCGGGCGTTCAAGTATTAACGTCTCAATTTTTTAATCCTGGCAATCCTAATCAGGATAATGAGATAATCATATCGAATTATTGTACTGACATCGGTCCTTGTTAAGTCTACAGCGTTTAAATGATATCAGTGGGTCAAAATGAGTTCAAAGGAGTCGGTAAAACAAGCTTGTTGACTTCCTAGAAGTTTAATTCTTCTAATGATATCGACTTAGGTATACAAGACCTAATTTTAGCGTTATGGTTTAAGCAAGGAGACTCGACCTGATGCTAGAGCAACTAAGGCAGTTCTTGGCTTGGGTGTTTTTGGAAACACCAATGATACACATATACAAGTTCTGTCCATGGTCGGGGGTGATCCTGGATGGACGGCCGTCGTCTCCTGCGAGGCAGTCATGTCCGCAAAGGAGGCGGCGGAGCGGGACCGGAATCAACCACCACACTCCCCTCCCGCCAACGCAGGCCACGTCGGCGGCGCCGGAGGGGAGTGACCAAATTATAGTATAAAAATTACTTTAAATTTATTTACCTTATAATTATTTCCACCTTAGAAGCCATCCTACTGACCCACTCCTTTACGGAGTAACCTTGTGTATCGGCCAGATCTATTTCAATGTTACTCTTTAAAATATCATCACCTCTGGCAACATTTCCTATTGCAGAATGTTTCGTAGCTCGATCTGGAAAGTAATTCTTGTATAGTTTTCAAAACCTCAGTCCTAAATTTCATTGCGACAACATGCAACCACCTCTATTGAGGCCATACATTGTGCACACATTATTAGAACACCAGCTTGTCACCAGAACAATAGGATTTCTGAACAGTTAAATTTGGACATTAAGTCTACTTTTGTAGATGGAAAATGGTGAAAACATTGCATTCATCATAGTTAGATGACAAAAAAATGTACAAAAATAAATTATTTTTTTAGAATTCTAATTTGTATTTATCTCAGCAAACTGGTATTCATTTCTACATATTTATTCATAAAATTTCTCGTTGAAGGGGCGGTATAAGAATACTGACAATAGCGGCCGGGGTCACCGTGACATAAAAGGTAACAAAAAACCCTAACTAGGTGGTAGGGTCTCATGCCTATCTGGATGGCAACCACTCCATCGTGTTGTGTTCCAGCAATGGTGTCCCAGGTTCCAGTACCCCTAAGCGGCTAGTAGTGTATTTAAAAAAATCATATTAGATAAACTATTGAATTTAGTCAGTTCACTCATTACATAGATACTTACCTTGTTTGTCACTTTTCATCCTATTTTTCGCAATGACCTGTTGGTTGTCCACTGATATAGGGATACCCATGTTATCATCTGATTTCTGGTGATCAGAACTGCACGATGCTCTTATTAACCTAAACAATATCACATCAATTAAATTTATTCTTCAAGACCAGTCTTTACATACAAGTAACTCTACAGCACTCTCTTTATGATTGGATTATTCATACAAGTCTTTCTTTTTACCCAGATGGAGATATGAATATTATAATAAGAACATACATTAATTACTATTGCATCACCATCAAGGTTTGAAGTGATAGTCACATAACAAGAATTAAACACTTCAATGAAGATAAACCATTATATTGAAGAGATCAGTATAATTGTTCTAATGAAACTAATTTCAATATACACAAGAGAGATTCTTAACACCTAAATATTCTTCAGATAGTTTCAGCCTCGAAAGAGCTGTACATTGTGGTATAAAGTGGCTAAAAAAATTCAAACAGAAATGTTCAAGGCTCTATTAATATCATTAATGTCAATATTATTTACTTTCTTGAGGTTAACTAATGCCTACTACCTGTAGGGCTACTACAGACTATGCATGCTAGCCTAAACATACCCTTTAAAATAACCATAATGGTGCAAGCTTCTGCCACCTGAACAGTTCAGGCAATCAGAGTGCATGAACCTGTTTATTGTTTCCATATAAATCATTATAAATGTAATCGTATGTATTAAATAGTCACTTACTGTTTCATGGCATTATTCATTGTCTGTCCAGGTGTTGTGTTATCTTGCTGCTCACAATTTTCCCTGATTTTTGAGCTATCGAGATCCAAATGCACGGTCTGAACGTGCGACGAGATTAAACTATAAGTGGGTGTTGGTATATCAGAAACTGTAGAGATAGCCATAGAACTTCTTGACCCACTTTCATATACAGGAGGTTGAACACTTTTGTTCAGACCTGATGGTCCTGGGCGAGGAGAACTCTGCACATAAAGAGATAAAAACATTTGCAAGATGTGATCTTCAAACAGCATTTATTGTCATGACAATTTCCAGTTTCTATACACTTTACCAAGATCTTTTAATTAGTGTGTATACAGAGGCCTTCTCAGGATTGTAGTCTACAATTGGATTTTCCCTGACCACCTAGTATTAGTGAAAAAAATGCATAATTGTTATTTTCTACAAATATAATCAACCACATGCTCACAGCTACAAATGGGAACAGGGCTATTTGAAAGACATCATTTGGTTGTTTCCAGTGTAGGGTAGGAGACATAAGACAACCTAATGGTTGTCTTATGTCTCCTTGGTAATCCCCTGTGAACCAAATTTACACACATCTATGTAATTTTACTTTGTGGCTCCTTCTTCAGAGAAAGGCAGTGTAAAAGAGAGCCACTGTGGCAAACAGCAGAAGTATATTATAGCGTACAATACCCAGCAGCGTACGTCGGGCTCCAACCCGAAACCTGCCATTCTAATGTAAATGATAAAAAAATATTCAACCTTATAAGAAATATGCTACGCAATCAACAAGAAATCGGAGAACTGGAATCAGTTTGCATAATAGGGAATAGTTTTGAAATAAATTATACGAAATAGTTTTTAGATTCACAAAGAAAATCGCGCAAGGCTCGTATATACGCGCAAGGCTAGTAACATAATATACTCACCATCGTCGAAGGCTACAACTGAAAGTTAGGCGCACGAAATAAATAAATAATTACGACTTTATTAGTGAAAGCACTTTATCTAGGTACACCGACAACGAATCCGAAAACTGGTCGGGTAGATTGTAGAATGATAGAATGATAGAATCAGTGTTGCCAACTCTACATGTCAAAAAGTCGCTAACGTACGTACGCTTGAAAAGTAGCTAGATGTTGCTAGCTATGGACAAAGACCAAAAGTCGCTAGAAGTCGCTAAATGATCCCAGTATTCTGAGCGCTAGGGATGGAAACTGAGCATATTTCTTTCACGTATCTCTAATCCTATATTTTTTACGCATGCTAGAATGGGGCACAGTTTTCAGTCTATTGGAATAAAAGAAAATAATTTGATTTACTTATACAGAATAATATTTGTAATCGGTATAAAACAATTGAAAATCATAAAAAACAATTATTTAACAAACGAAAAGTCAAGAAATTAATACTGAAAATAAAATATAATATAAAATATTATTTATTACCACCAAATGAAAAAATACTTATTTCACAAATTAAAAAGTCAAAAACTTAATACTAAAAATAATAAAATAGTTTCTTCATTCATCACAAACGTAATCAATCACTGACTATCTATTCTACGTATCTTTGGGTTTAAGTAACATATAACAAATTTAATAAGCAACCAACTAATCTTGTACAATTAGAGAGCACAATACACTCCATCAACGAATGAATACTCAAATTCCCCTGTACACAAGCCACAAGCAAGGGATTCCACAAATGCTGTCAAGTACAGCATTGGGGGAATCCCGGCTTAAGCATAAGAATTTATGGCAGCGTTCCAAATATAGAGAAGATAGATTTCTGGGCTGAGATCTTGCCATATTTTAATTTAATGAAGATAGTTAAAATTCTTATTTTTTTAAATTTAAACTCTTGAAGTCGTTAGAATAGTCGCTAGACACATATTTTAAGCCGCTGTAGAAAACGAAATGTCGCTAGATTTAGCGACAAAGTCGCTAAGTTGGCAACACTAGATAGAATGGAATCATCATTGCCAATACCTGTTTTCGTAATTACCCAAAAAGTCCCCGAATTCGGGGAAAATCCAATTAATTCCCCACATAAAAAATAAAAATAAACTGATACATATTCAATCTGTTTTTATTGATATTTATTCAGGCTTTTGTCATATCTTTAAATTTACCATTTTTTTTGTCGGTGTAAATTTTACAATACCATGCTTCTTTAATGCATCCGTAATAGTCATTAAAGATAATTATATGTCTATGTGTAATGTTTATAGTAGTTGTTTTGATATTATTAAAGTCACTGAATTTCCCCTCCACGGATGCGTTGCGTCGACGTATGGCAGCAAGTAATAACCGGATCGCAACTTTTAGATTTGGAAACAAATCTTGTCCTTCAACGTTTATAACTGAATACTCTGCGCCAGTAGCTTTCAGCGTCAAGTCTGCTGAGCAAAATCCGGCATCCGTGAGCTCGCCATTGGTCGTCTAACTTATGGGCTGTTAGGGATTTTTCAAGTATTAGAAATCGCTTATGCTATTTAATGTAAATTTTTCGAGTTTCAACTGAATGTGAGATAAGTATTATTGTGAATAAAGGGTCGCCGAAATCCAAACCCCTTAGCAATGTCCGATGTTAACTCCATGTAAAAGCTAAGATATGTTTTAGCCCCGTGGACTACCAGTCTACAAGAATTAGTACCGCTAAATTGCCCGTGTGGACTAGTGGTAAAAGTTTTACACAAACACCCTCCGTCTCTAGTTTTATGACTTTTGTCTGTCCTGCTTGTTCATTAGTGTCTTTGTATATATTTATCCTGCTTCTTTGTTATATTTCTAACCAAATGAAGTCACAAGCCATCCTTTCATAGAAAAAAATAAAAATTATAGTTGACGTCAGTGATGTTAGACGTACCAATTTATTGGTATAAATACCATTTTTGGAGGTTTTGTACCATGTACCAACTAAATATTATCCTGGTACGCAAAAATACCAACTTGTTGACATCTACCATGAATGATCTTTTGTTTTTGCTATTTTTATGGACAAACTTCTAGGCATTGTTTAACTAGTAATGGCGTTATTGTTTATAGTTAATATTAACTGTTTAAACTAATAGTTAGTTGTTGACACTTTATTTATGCAATTAATATTAATCTTATCAGAGATAGCGCAAACTGGCCATGTCTCACGGAGGTAAATTTGAAATTTTCGATTAGAATTTACGTCCTGTTACCGATACCATGAATTAAAATTTTTTTTTTAGAAAATATGTTTATTTTTCTTTTAATAAAAAATATTTAAATTGTCATTAAATAGTATTAGACTCTGATATTAGTAGATTTTTTATTAAAATTTTTGTGAGTGTACCAATTTTTAATTCAAAATACCAGGTTTTAGCGACATCTGTACCAAGTTCATTGGGCAACTATCTAACATCACTGGTTGACGTGGTCAATAGGGTCATTCCTCATTCTGTCAAACTGAGAATGTGTCGTGGCTGGTGGGTGGGTGTGATTTAATGGGTTTTTGTTTTTTTTAAACGATCCTGAATATACAAGTGTGATACCTTTTTAGAAAGGGCTTCAAAAGTACTATTGATTCTTATTCATTGTTGTTTTTGCATTGTATAATATGTAGAACAAAAAATCTGTAAAACCAAAGTGATTTCACTGTGTGAATTTTTATATTTCTCAGTAGTGGTCAATATTTTTTTATATATAAAAAGAGGCAGATATGTTTCAAACGCACCCCAAGTGAAGATTCGAAAACAGGCCAATTGGGACGTTTCGTCTTTAGTCGCGTCTAACCAAGCACTGAGTAGTGACGTGTAGTGAATTATAAAATTATAACAAAAATGCCGTCCTGTGTGTATAGAAAGTGTACAAATTATTGTTCTAAAATTAATAAAACACAAGGGATTTCCTATCACATGTAAGTACATAAAATATATTTTGATTTATTAGTGTATTTGAATAAAATTTGTTTACTTAATTGAAATATTCTTAAATAATGGTGGTAAAGAAACGAGACAGTCAATACTTTTTGTCGCGAGCACGATAAGGACGCATGCACTGCGAACATAGGAACATAGATTATAAGTATGCGAACATCATAGGCACTAAAGTAAGAATAACCCTGTTGTAAGGTTTCCTTTATCTGTTTTTTAATTAATTAATAATATTTGTTGTTTAATTATTTGTGATGTTTTTGGTTAGTTATTTATCATAGACCAGCCAGCGCACTACTATTACAGCAAATTGAATTATTTATTTAGAATTATTTTTCATTTTTAAGGTTTCCGACTAATGAGATCCGATTTCAAAAGTGGATTGCAATTGTTCGTAAACAAAGAAACGAATCAGACTGGATGCCTTCAAAAGCCAGCAGAATTTGTATCAATCATTTCAACGCTACTGATAGATATACTTCGAAAAAAGGGCGAACACTACTTAGGAAGAATGCTGTTCCTGTTATTCAGGTAATGAAACATTTAAAAACAAATGTATTTGAAAAAAAAACATAAGAACTTACTTTGACATCTGAGGTAAGAGTGTGGACATTGTACGGTTGGCATTACCTCTGCGGTAACCTTCCGGTATAATAAAATCCTTGCTGCTGGTAATTTTGTACAACACTAAATTTTATTTATTTGTAAATTTTGTTTAGTCTTTGAACTTTAGTTTTTTTTTTTTTATTTCAGGAACCTATAAATCGAGTGCTTCAGTACTCTAGTATATACAAAGATATTTTTGGGACACCCAGAAAGGCGGCACTTAAAAACTGCATGCAACAATTAACATTTCAACAACAACAGTTACAAAAAAGAAATAAAACACTTACTCAACAAAAGATTGAAGAAGAGAGTTACCAGCGTAACAGTTATACTAAAAGATTAAAAGGAAAAAGATTATATTTCAAAAGAACAATTTACACAACTCTATTTAAAAGCCGAAGTCCTAGATTTAATAAATAGAATATATTTATAAAATATTTTTTTTAAATCTTGGTTGGCTAAATTGACCGTAATTGAATTGAAATATGCTTCTGTTCAACAAAATCTTAATCTATGGTTCGACATAACACTTGAAGTGCAATCCTTCCAATTATAGCTATTTTTTTACTCACGTGCTTAGCCCATCTTTTGTACTTTACATTAATGCTACTTCTCAACATTGTGTGCACTATATCGGTATCGGTAAGGCGCGATCAGATTTGAAGAGTTAGTTACTATGAAAGTATATCTTGTATATAAAATCATTGGTAATGGTAAATGCTATTGCTACTCCCCCCCTTAGGTGAGATTTAGTCAGATTTGCCTGGACCCCCCCCCCCGCCCCTTACGTGAGATTGGCGCTAAAAATATTTTAAACTAAATTTATTTTTACTATTCAGGATAATAATAAACCGTTCAGGTATACTATAGTTAATTTATTTAAATTAAATAAAATTCAAAGTAAAAAAATGGATAAAAACATATTTTTTAATATCTGTAATATTTTATATTTTTTGAAGGTGAGGTGAGATTTTCGATTATCCCCCCCTTAGTTTAAATGAGATTTGGTGAGATTTCATTGGACCCCCCCCCCCCGTTCTGAGCTCACGTTAATAGATGTCCCCTAAGAGCATCGTGCAGTTCTGATCACCAGAAATCAGATGATAACATGGGTGTCCCTATATCAGTGGACAACCAACAGGTCAATGCGAAAAATATGATAAGAAGTGACAAAAAAGGTATTTAAGTAATGAGTGAACTGACTAAATCAATAGTTTACTAATATGATTTTTTTAAATACACTACTAGCCGCATAGGGGTACTGGAACCTGGGACACAATTGCTGAAACGCAACACAAGGTTTTATGGCGGCATACTTACAGACCAAGAGTGGTTGCCATCCAGATAGGTATGAGACCCTACCGCCTAACTAGAGTTGTTTTGTTACCTTTTATGTTACTGTGACCCCGGCCGCAATAGTCAGTATTCTTATTCCCCTTGCAAAGAGAAATTTTATGAATAAAGATGTTGAAATGTATTCGTTTGTTTGACTATTGGTAAGATAGACTCTTCATGAAGAAAAACTAAATTCACTGCTTTATTTACTATTTATTCTCTAAAGACTTTTACATCTTGTATGTATCCTAACTAATATTGTAAATGTGCAAGTGAGCTTGTTTGTTAATGCTTTCACATCTAAACCGCTGAACCAATTTTGATGAATTTTGGTATAGTCATAGACTGGACTTTGGAGAAGGACATAGGCTAATTTTTTTTAATTCATATGGCTGAACAACATTTGCCGGGTCAACTAGTAATGAAATAAAAGCAAGTGACACTATGACAAATTTTTGGGTGACATGAAGATACTCTCTAATACTTATCAATAGATGGCGCTATATGTAAATATATTTAAATCAAGAGTATAACATTTTACCATCTGGCAGTTTTACACCAACAGGGATTCCTGATTAAAGATTTTTAAATCTACATTTTTATGAAAACATGTATCATTCTTTATAATATGATCTGTACATCCAGTATCTAACAAGCTATTAATTTCTTAATCATTATTATATTCCCATATGCTACATTCTTTTAACTGATTTACTTCAGGATTACATACCTGAGCTGTCCATGACTGCTGCAGACCAAACTGAGTGCTTGAAAACACCTCTTGGATGACCTGGACCCCTACTTGGGCCACGACCTCGATAAAATCTATCTCTTGGTAATTTAAATTCTTTGGTAATTTTTCTGATGATGCCAAGCATCCTTCTTGAGATGTCCAGTCTTTCTACAGATGGAACATTGTACTTTTCTTTTTGTTGTAAATATAGTCATATTACTTTTCTTGTTCTGGGTATTATACTATTATTATTAGTATTATATTATTATTAGTATTCATACTTTAACATAATCTACTGGTTTTTGTTCTTCCGCAATTACACCAACAAAATCTCCAATATAACTTAGGGGTTCTTCTAACTTTCCGCCAACCGCTATGCAATCATTTGTTGTTTTCTCAAAATCGACAAAATCTTCTATTGTATCACATTTATTTAGTTGAATTTCTTTCATTTTTCCTCTGCATATTATTTGCATAGCTGTGTTAAATACATTTTGTCAAATTTTTTCAACATTTCGTAAGATGTACATTTACTAATACTTATATTCTAATTGTTCATCAAAAATCGTGCTCATTATTATAGTCTTTGCTTTTAAATCTATTTTCTCCCAATCAGCCAATTGATGTATATATTTAGCAGGCATCTTGTAAATGCAAATATTTCGTTTATCAATATCATATCAATACTTCTTAGATATAGTCTAAGCATATATGCATTTAGGCAAACTTCAATAGCAAGTGACTTGAAGTTTGTACTTCAAAGTCTTCAAACTTTGAAGTGAGTGGTGAAGTGACGCTGAGTAGAGGTGTGTAATTCCGGTTCGTAATAGTTCCAGGAACTATGTCCGCTATTGGAAACATGTCCGT
Source organism: Malacosoma neustria (assembly GCA_963693495.1). Classification (NCBI taxonomy): domain Eukaryota; kingdom Metazoa; phylum Arthropoda; class Insecta; order Lepidoptera; family Lasiocampidae; genus Malacosoma; species Malacosoma neustria. The sequence goes on from OY856371.1 coordinate 11,389,112, forward strand.
CCAATCCGCTGCGTCAAATTAAATAGTTCCACATGTCCATGTCATATGCGATGAGAACGAATAAGTGAACGCATTACCGAACATGTACCCAACCGACCGACAACGACTGAGTCCTCCCGATTATCCCGATTAATAGTTCCACTAATATCTTCTCCATGTCCTGTGCGATGAGAACGATTATGCGAACATGTACAATACCGAAGCGACCACAGAGCCGACCGACAACGACCAAATCCTCCCGAACCAAACAAAATTAAATATACCTGGAAAGTTCCGTCTTTTGTTAGTTAATAGTTATGGAATTTTAATGCACAATGCAACTATTATACTTTGCGTTAGAGTCGACAATTGGTTTATTCAATTTTTATTTTTCTTTTTCTTTCGAATGACCTTGACTCCCACTTGGTGTCCCATTTCGTTTAAAACAAATCTTTATTTAAACGTAATTTCAGTTATCACTTTAACTTCGCCTTTGTCTTTATTATACGGTATTTGCTGGACGTAATGATAACTTTAATTATTTTGAATATTGCATTGCAATTTTGTAAGTAGTTTAATATATTAATTAGATATATATTTACATAAGATAGATTACTATTAAGTTTACGGTTTACTAATTGTATAATTGATGTGAACATTGTAATTTTGTAAGTAGTTTAGTATATTAATTAGGTATATACTTACTTAGCATAGGTTACTACTAAGTTTTCTGGGCGGATCACTTGACCGCCAAAACGACGGCGCTGCTTCGCAGGCCGCAGCGCGTCCTGGCCATCAGGGCGATAAGGGGATAGCGCACGGTGTCCTTCGAAGCGGCCTCCCTGCTGGCCAGATCTTCACCATGGAACCTCGAGGCCCGAGTCCTGGCGCTATTGTATCAGTGGCGCCGGGATGTGGCTGAGCGTGGCTCTCGCCCCGCGCCTCGCGAAGTAGAGGTAAAGCGGGCGGAGCTGCGTGACGAGGTGCTCATGGTGGAGTGGAAGGAGCGTCTCGCGCCCTCGTCGCCCAAATCGGCGCGGACCTGTCGCTCCCGGCCCTGGTTCTGTCCATGGTTGGGGGCGATCCTGGATGAACGGCTGTCGCCTCCTTCTGCGAGGCAGTCATGTCCGCAAAGGAGGCGGCGGAGCGGGAGCGGGAATCGACCACCACACTCCCCTCCCGCCAACGCAGGCCACACCAGCCGCGCCGGAGGGCAAGTTACGACCTCCGGCCGCTGTAAAAAGCAGCCGCGGGCGGCCACTCGGGGGAGGATCCGCCGCCCGCACTATTGCCGCGAGGGAGAGGGCCGCGTGCTGTTCTGTGGCCCCCCTAACTGTTGATTCAGGATAGCGCCTGGGGACGAAATCCTGACCCCCTAGCGCCAACAATTTAGAAGGGGCCCGCCTTAAGACAAAGGGCGAGCCGGCGCCGGCCCGAGCCACGAGATCGGCAGGCCATACATCCGTGGGCCCGGGCGTAGGCGATAGGAGAATAGCGGGGTTTTTTAGTGGGTAGTCGGATGGTCGAATATCTTTCCCGAAGTCCCACATATCCCTCGGTCCCCCGGGTCGGGGAACCCGTCAAGAGAGGTTTTACCCGAAACAAAAAAAATTCCGATAGGGAAGAGAACCGTTCCATGTTCAATCCACTTGAGGACATGATTTGAACATGTCTAACGCCGAGCGCTGTCGCCATTAGTATTGGTTTTTAGTATATGGCTCCAATGCTTTTGGCACTAATTTTGCCAAGGTGGACCTTGGCAAAGTTAGTAAGAGTGGACCTTGGCAAAGTTAGTAAGAGTTGTCAGGTGATGGAATAGCGGAAATAGGTAAATCGAATTTAGACAGTCTCCGGAAATGTTTTCTGAGAACCTAAGGACAAAGTGGCATAAGTTAAACTGGTTACAAATATATATTATTTAAAGTAAGGAATTTGCATAAAATATTTATAGATTTAGGGTAAGCTAGGGTGAGGAGGAAATTTAAATTAACGGACGGGGAAATTCTTTGGGCAAAATACTATAGAGTGGAGTAGAAATCTTAGGGCAGTGAAAGAATATATGTTCGGTTGTTCCCTCATTTAAACCACATTCACTAATTGAATGGTCACGGACTTTAATTTTTGCGAGGCAAACGGGGGAGCAGAAGTGACCAAGCCTAAGGCGGTATAATCCGCCTATTTTTTTTTTCCTGGAGCTATTTTTTTTGGAATCCTTCTGCGATAGAAAACCAGGGTTTAATGGGAGTAAGAGGTTGTAGAGAGCCATAATGTCTGCCAGTAGTGTGATATGAATTTTGCCAATTGGCGTTCCAGGTGACTAACATTTCAGGTTTGGCTAGTAAACGTAAGTCACGGGGAACTTTTTTATTATATTTGTTACAACCGCAGTGGCTTGGGATCCAAAGAAGAATGACATCAAGACTAGAGCAATGACATTCATAGAGAGTTTGTTTTATTTTTAGAGTAATTTCAAAATTATCTCTTGAATGAAAAAGAACTTTGAGAATGTCTTGAAGGCAGCTTAGGGAGTCACTTAAAACAATAGCTTTATTAATATTATGGGATTGAATATAGAGAGCTGCCTCTAAAATGGCAATCGCTTCACCCGTAAATACAGACGAAGAGGGAAGAAATTTTGTAATTTAAAATAATCTTGTATTTCGGGATCCACACAGCTGCACCGACAGGACCAAACTGAGATAATTTAGAAGCATCAGTATAAAATTGGAGGTAATCAGACAACTGTTGTTGAATAGCGGATTGGAATTTGATATTTGCAGCAGGAGTATCTTTACAGATTCCAAGGTCTAAAGTAGTTTTAGGACGGAATAAAAGAGCATCGAAAGAAATTTCAAAAATAGGGTTTTTGTAATTTTGATGTATACTGGTGGAAAGATTGCTTAATTTTTTGAAAGAGGTAACAAGGGGGGGGGGGTAATATTTTATGATTCCAATAACCAGATGAATTAGATAGTTGTGAAATTTGATCTAAAATATTTAATAAGGGATGATTTGAAGTAGCAACCACTTTGAAGAAAAATAGGTCGGCTAGAAAGTGTCTACGTAGGGCAAAAGGAGGGTCTAGGCATTCAACTTGTAAGGCATTAATTGGGGATGATTTCATTGCACCAGTAAGCATTTTGCCATAATTCGTAAGCTTTTTGACTGGATACGATCTAATTTAGAAAGAGCAGATTTGCTACATGGCTCTAGAATAAAACAGCCATAGTCAGAATGACTTCTCACAATAGCATTGCAGAGAAGCTTTTGACAATATGGATGGGAGCCCATTTAACACCAGATAGAGCTCGAAGAATGTTGATGTTCTTTTCAACTGTTTGGCAAATGTAGTTTAAATTGAACACACCGGACAATTTAGAGTCAAGATAAACACTTAAAAATTTAACCTTATCTATAATAGGGATGGGGATATTGTTAACATAAATGTTGATATCAGGAATTACTTTTTTACGTGAGAAAACAACGACGGAGCTTTTAGAGACAGAAAGAGACTAATCGTGATCCGAGAGCCATGTATTTAAATAGTATAAAGCAGAATTTAATCGGCTTGCAGAGTCAGCAAAGTCAGTCAAATTTTTTTTATTTTAAATAGGCCTGAGTAACAAGCACTTTTAAAATGTCAAAAGCTAGATGTCTGTTCCAAAAGTGAATCCTATGGAGAAGAACAGACAAGAAACTCCATGGATGTATTTTGTACAAACATATATTATTATAATATGAAGTATATATAAACATAATTATAGAACACGGAATTGATATATTATTTGTCAGCAGGCCGAGGAAATGCAAGCGTTTAAAAGGATACACCTGAGAATAACCTAAATGTACATTAAAAAATATATATATAAAAAAAATCATAAAAAAATCATTGCAAGCAGGAGGGGACCGAAGACCAAGCATTTTTATGGTCCATATATTGTTTTATTAAGGAAAATTAAATAACAAAGGAATTAGAAGTAGCAAACAAAGCAATGTCATCAGCATACTGAAGAATTTTGCAGAAGCAATTAGCTGTAGTATCCAATTCAGCTGTATAAATGTTATAAAGGATGGGACTGAGGACGGAACCCTGAGGAAGACCCTTCCAAAGAAACCGGGGAGGGAAAACGTTACCTGAGACTCTTACAGCAATAGAACGTTCCATAAACATGTTATAGACAATATTGATAATTTTTGGAGGAATATGTAAATTTATGGGTTTCTGTCTCAGTATACTAAGATTGACATTATCATACGCCGAAGATATATCAAGGAAAACACCTAAAACATGTTGATTTACGGAAAATGCTTTACGAATTTCAGATGCTAATATACTTAAACTATCTATAGTTCCGAGGCCCCTCCTAAAACCTACTTGGCTTCGGGGGAAAATATTTCTGTTTTCTATAATCCACTCCAAACGATTTTTAATTACATACATACATACATATAATCACGCCTCTTTCCCGTAGGGGTAGGTAGAGACCACTTCTTTCCACTTGCTACGATCCTTACATACTTGTTTCGCTTCGTCCACTTTCATTATTCCCTTCATACATTTCCTTCGGTTTAGGGTACTCTTGACCTGGCCTTTTTTCATTAATCTAGGATTTTAGCCAAAACTGACGACAGTGCAATAATGGATCTGTAGAAATTAGAGTCACGAGGGTCTTTACCTGGTTTTAGAATAGGGATGACTATACTCACTAGGAGACACCACATCAGCAAAGTAGCCAACTGCAAGGTCATACCCGGTGAGAGTCTCACTGCACAACACCGTCTTCTTGTCATGGACCTCTGCGTAAAGCCCAAAGGCAAATGTGTCGACCGCCTTCAACGCCGAATCAGGTGGTGGCTGCTTGATGAAGTCAAGTCCCAGGAGTTCGCCTCTGCCATCGGCGACAAGTGCGCCGGAGGTGAGGGCGAACCGGTTCAAGCTTACTGGGACAGGATTCAGGCGGCTATCCTTGGGTCGGCGAGAAAGGTGCTTGGCGTGTCTAAGGGCGGACGCAAGTGTGACAAGGAGACTTGGTGGTGGAACGACTCAGTCCAGAGGGAGACCAAGGCGAAAAAAACCCTCTTTAAGAAGTGGCAAGCGTCCAGATCTCCTGAAGACCGCGACGCATACAGACATGCCAAACGCGCCACCAAGAAAGTTGTAGCCAGAGCCAGACGAGACCACTTACAACCACTTTACGATAAGTTGGACTCGTCTGAGGGGCAGAAGCTCTTAGATAAGTTGGCGCGCTCCAGGGTCAAAGCGGCACAGGATATCTCCAAGTGCCGCTGTGTAAAAGACCCCGGGGGCAACTTGTTATGCGAGGACCTCGCGGTGAAGGAGAGATGGCGCTCATATTTTCACGAGCTGCTGAACAAGCAGCATAAAGAGGTGCAGCCGCCAGATCTTCCTCCGAACCAAGGACTAGTGCCACTGATAACGCCTGCAGAGGTCCAGAATTGTCTTCGCCGCATGAAGAATCGGAAAGCTGTTGGATCCGATGGAGTCCCCATCGAAGCCTGGAAGGCGATGGGCTCTCGTGGTGTGGGCACTTTAACCACCTTTTCAACCGGACACTCCTCACCGGTACGATCCCGAACCAATGGAGGCTGAGTATCATTACTCCAGTCTTCAAAGGCAAGGGATCGGTGCAGGAGTGCGGTAACTACCGCGGTATAAAGGTCATGTCCCACACCATGAAGCTCTTCGAGAGGGTTATCGACTCTCGGATTCGACAGGAGTGCACTGTCTCAGAATGTCAATATGGGTTTCGCCCTGGTCACGGGACAATGGACCCTATTTTTGCCCTAAGGACTGTCGCGGAGAAATACAGGGCGAAGAATACGCCTCTGCATTGTCTATTTCTTGACTTGCAGAAGGCCTTCGACTGTGTTCCTCGCGCGGTAGTCTGGTGGGCATTGCGGTCCAAAGGGATTCCAGAGGCCTATATTGGGATCATCCGAGACATGTACCGTGATTCCGATTCCGTAGTTCGGACCGCTGTTGGCGACACAAAACCTTTCCCCATCACCGTCGGTGTGCACCAAGGATCCGTCCTTAGTCCGTTTCTGTTTAGCGTGGTGTTAGACGTATTGTCGAACAGCATCAGAAACTCACATGAGCAGCCCCCGTGGCTGCTCATGTATGCTGATGATATCGCGCTGGCAGATTCGGACAGGGGTAGGCTGGTGCGACGTGTGAAGGTGTGGAAGGAGTCGCTTGAGAACGGTGGTCTGAAGCTCAATGTAGCGAAGACCGAGTACTTGGCCTGTAACTCCACAGATCCCACACCCGTACGCATAGACGGCAACACGGTCGAGCGCACGGACCATGTGAAATACCTGGGATCTGTGTTTCATGCGTCTGGTGACATCGATTGCGACGTCAAGGCACGCATTGCTGCCGCGTGGGCTAAATGGCGTGAGGTAACTGGTGTCATTTGTGACCCCAAGATGCCGGTAAAGTTGAAGGGGCAGGTCTATAAGACAATCATTAGGCCTGTCCTTTTATACGGCTGTGAAGCGTGGCCGGTGTTAGAGCGACACAAGCAAGAACTGCGTGTCACGGAGATGAATATGCTGCGGTGGATGTGTGGAGTGACGCGGAAGGACTGCGTTAGGAACTCCCGCATTCGCGGTAGTCTTCATGTCCGTGACATTGCAGATAAATTGCAGGAGTGTCGGCTCCGTTGGTATGGCCATGTTTTACGGCAACCGGATGCTTACGTGGGAAACAAATGTCTGGCCATGCCGCCTCCGCCGGGCCCCGGCAGGAGGGGTAGACCCAAAAAGTGCTGGCTTGACGTCGTAAAGGGTGATATGCGTGCCGATGGGCTCACTACCAGGGATGCTGTAGATCGCGCGAAGTGGAGTAGAAAAAGTCGGAAAGCGGACCCCGGGCACCGAAACGAAAGTTTGGGTGGCAACCGAGACTAACGCTGGGATGATGATGATGATAAGAATAGGGATGACTATCTGAGTTTTCCACGTCTTAGGGACAGAGCCTGAGATAAATATGTGGTTTAAGAGGTTAAGAAGGAAATGTTGAGAGGATTATGAAGAGCGCAACATAATTCTGAAAAATAAAAACCATCATTTTAGGGACAAGGCAGCAGGTGAAGATTGAACTGGCAACTGAAACTCAAAAGGAACAAAGGGAGGAGAAAGTTTAGAAATGAAATCGGATAGCCAAACAGAGAGGTTATTGGAGTTTACATTAGAGTCTATTTGGGATTTCCGAAATGCCTTTATTTTTTTTCCAAACAAAGGAAGCAGGAGCTCTAGGTGATAGGGGTTCACAGAAAGCACGCCATCCTTGAGATTTCTTTTTCCGCAAAAGTCTTTTAGTTGCAAAAGAAACTTTCTGAAATTCTAGATAGGACTCCAGGGAAAGAGTCCTAGAAAAATCTAATTCAGCTTAATTTCGTTTTTTAACTATAACTGAATGTTCAGTTACATTCGGCGTCCCACCATGCCGGAGAAGGTATATGATTTCGGGAAGAATTTTTTATTAAAAATCCCTTTTGGAATGGATTCATCCGCAGCTGCTGTTAGAGAGGACGTGTATAGTTCATATAAAGATAGAAAGTTATCAAAATTAATGACAGGAAGAGAATTAAGTCGATTCTCAACTATGGAAGTAAATTTTGGCCAGTCTGCACGTTCTATTTTATATTTTAAAAGTGGAGAAAGGGTACAAGAAGGCCATGAATAGTCAGCAAGTGTGCATACTATAGGAAGATGATCACTGCCAAAAGAAAAAGGAAAGACATTCCAAGTAAGTAAGATACCAATAAACGGGGAGGCCAAAATAAGATCTGGGATTGGGTTTTTTAAAGGAGAGACTCTACGAACCATTATTGAGGACACAAAGATTTAATCTATCAAGTATATCAATAAAAAGAAAAGAGTTGGAATCACAAAAATGTGAACCCCACAAAGTATGGTGGATGTTAAAATCCCCTAGGATAATAAGGGAGCCAGGGAGAGAAGATAAGAATAGTATTAAAAGTTCTTGTATTAAGTGAGAATTTGGGTGCGGGATATAAACAGAAATATAAGACATTGTTCATACGAACAGCGACAATATTTAAACCTAAGGAATGTGGAGGAAGAAAAAGACGAGAGAATGATAAAGATATTTTTACAAGGAGAGCACAACCTGCCCAGCCATCTTCCCTATCATCTCGAAGACAAGAGAAACCAGGAATCATAAAGAGGAAACCAGGTCTCAGCCAAGTCTCCGAGATAGCAAATAGGGCAGGTTTGTATTTATTAGCAAGAAATATAAGTTCTTGTTTTTTGTTTTTAATGTTACGACAATTCCATTGAATTAGAACTGCCATCTTGTATTGAATGAGAGTGAAGTAAATATGAGACCGAGGATAAAATTTGTACGGTAAAAGTTCACTAAATCGAGAAACCATATTAACTAACAAGGTGGAAATTATTTCAGAAAGATTATCATTGGGAGTGGGATTACATGAGAAGTCTTTTTGAGCACAGCCATTGGGAAGTGAAGAACTAGGGTTGGAAATTATATCATTATGAGCCTTTTTGTCATATGGTTTTCCCAGAGGAGCTTTGGGCTTTCTTTCAACAAAAACAGTATTCTTGTATGATGATGATGTAGCATTGAGAGCTTGAGGTTTTATTTCTGGAGCGGGAGTTGAGTGAGGGAATGACCAGAGACTGGTTTCTGAGGATTTAAAGCGTTAGCAATATCTGCATATGAAGTGTGGACTAAGGGGTATCTACGGGCTGCCTCAAGGTAAGAAATATTTTCTTCAGACATCACTAACTTAATTGATTTTTGTCGGGAATACTCTGGACACTTAAGGTCAGAGGCAGTGTGTCGACCTGAGCAGTATAAACAAGATATGTTTTGTTCAGGAACGTTACATGTTATACCTTCATGTGGACTCGCACATCGGGAACATCGTGCATTACTGTGGTATTTTATTTACTTATTAGTTCTTACTTTTTTCCAAGTTCCAAAAAATAATAATTTCAAGTCGTGTTGCCTCCGACAACAAAGCCAAGAAAATAGAAAAAGGGTGGGGAACTTGATTCTCACAATGCGGCTACCGATCTACTTTCTAAAAATATTATGGTAGATACTTAACATTAGGAGCCGGCTGACAGCGGAGCACGTAAAGAGCAGAATTTTTTTTACTTTCGCTACCGGACAAATACTGGTTTGTCTGATACAATAAAATATTAGTTAGAAGATAGCTTTTTAGTTTTTGACATTTTTAAATTATTGCTTAATAAAAAGGAATACTGATAAAAATACCTCCGTTTTTATCACTGTTGATAGTACTACATATTGAGCTAAATACAATATTATTTTAAAAACGCAAAATCTTTTGAAAATGACCGATATATCGATATTTTTTTTTCATTTCCGACATCCCTATATTGCTATCTAACAATACCATCCAAGGTGGATAGGCGTGTTACACACACCGGTGACGGCTGTATGCAGGTTTCCTTGCGAGGTTTACCTTCACCGTCAGCACTTGGCAATTATGCTACACATTAGGCGACAAAAGCGGTTCAGGAGGTCTCTCTACGTATCAATTCATATATTTTCAGGTATGAATGACACTGCTAACAAACGATTTTGTTCATATATGATAAAATCGAACATAATATTCTGAATTACTTTCCTTTATCAATATGATGTTGCTTCAGCATAGATCTTCAAGTTGGCACCATAATTATACCAAGTGTCTTGATGATATTGTTCTACGGATTCGAACGTTCGCCCTTAGAGGAAATCATCGAAGGATTCATTGTCAAGGATATGGCATCCTGGTATAGTTATGAGTGCAACTCTCATTATATTCATATTTGCAGCAATTAATATGAACTAAAATTTTATATTATTGTATCTATTGGTCGGTGATCTTATACTTCATAACCGACATTACAGTCGTCTGCTCTAAGTATTTTAGCAATTTGTATTCGTAAAATATTTACTGGTCTTTTGATGTTTTTGAGTGATTTATTTTATGGGTTTATTGTGTTTATATTTTTGCTTCCGACTGTAAATGGTTTACGAAAGAACATGCACACGGTTGTTATAATATTAGGTTAGGGTTGCCAACTCCAAATTTAAAAACTAGGACATGATGTTGGAAGAACCAATTTTTCCAACCAAAAATTTAGTTTAAAAACAGGACGCAGTAATAGAATTGCAATACTTAAGTAGGTTTAGTTAGAATTAGTTTTTTTTTCTGTTGCGGAACAGCAGACGGCCCACTTAATAGTAAGCAGTTACTATCGTCTATGTATGTTTGCGACGCTAGGGGCACCGCGAACACGCTGCTGTCCCATAGACATACACAGGATTATTATGGCGGCATACTTATAAACCAAGGATAGTAGCCATCCAGAGAGGCTTGTGACCCTACCACGTAGTCAGAGTGGTTATGTAGCCTTTTACGATAGGTCGACCCCAGCCACAGAGGTTATTCTTACTCCGCCTCTGCACGGAGAGTATAACAAGTTAGTTACAAATATTATTTAATAATAAGTATTTGAATATTAAAAAACAGGATGCTACTTTAAAACTATCCAGGACATCCCAGGACACCACAAAAACTAGGACATGTCCTGGGAAAACAGGACGGTTGGCAACCCTATATTAGGTCAGTAATAAAAGACTGATTAAAATGTAATTTTTATTTATTAATAAAAAAAGCAATACAATCTGCCGATATTAATTTGCTTACAACTATCATTACTTATCTGTTATACTTAAAAAAGGAAATCATCTCTTCCTTGTTTATATTTTTATAGCTTACACATATATCCCCGACTTACACGGTTTATAACTAGACGAAGAATTTTGAAAAATTTATATAGATGTATATATATGGCATGGCATATTGCCGTGTGGTCCCGGCCGATGAAAGAATAGGGCCACACCAAATCATCCCAAGGGAGTCGTAAAAGGTCACTGATGGGTGGACTGAGAGGGGCCGTGGCGTTCCTGCAGGAGACTCAGTGGAAGACTAGCAGATTCCGGTTCATTGGGAATGTTCGGCGACGTCAAGGCACGCATTGCTGCCACGTGTGACCCCAAGATGAGGGAAAAGCTGAAGGGACAGGTCTGTAAGACCATCATTAGGCCTGTTCTTTTATACTGCTGCATAGCCGGTGTTAGAGCGACACAAGCAAGAATTGCATGTCACGGAGATGAATATGCTGCGGTGGATGTTTGGAGTAACGCGGAAGGGCCGCGTTAGGAACTCCCGACTTCGCGGCGTTCTTCATGTCCGTGACATTGCGGATAATTGCAGGAGTGTCGGCTCGTTGGTACGGCCACGTTTTACGGCAACCGTATGCTTACGTGGGAAATAAATGTCTGGCCATGCCGCCTCCACCGGGCCCTGGGTGGAGGGGTAGACCCAAGTGCTGGCTTGACGTCGTAAAGGATGCTATGCGTGCCAATAGGCTCACTACCAGGGATGCTGAAGGCCATGCGAAGTGGAGTAGAAAAAGTCGGAAAGCAGACCTTGGGCACCGAAACGAAAGTTTAGTTTGCAACCGGGATACAACGTTGGGATGATGGTGATGATGATACATATTCCCATATATACAATGAAGATTTTTACTATTTTTTTTACTGATGACAATAATAGGAGACTCCCCGTATTGTGAAATACAATAAAACATGTATATGCACAAACACAAGGTAGTTTATGTGAACGCAAGGGAAAATGGTTATATCAAGCTTCTAAGATGCCAAACACACCGGTAGGAAATTAAAAGATATAACTTACTTTTTGAAAATAACTTTTCTTTGGAAACATTTATGTTATAATATTTATTTTATCCGTGCAAGGGCGGCGAAATAAAACAACCATCAAGCCCGTTTGGTGCAAATCGTTGCAAACATTCATAGGCGACGGTAATTGCTAAATTCTAAGCGGGCCGTCAGCCTGTTTGCTGTCCTATAGCAATAAAACAATTAAGATTTGGAATGTTTACCTAATAGGGGAAGACGGTTTTTGCAAGTTTTTAAAATGCTGTTATTTTATTCATTATCATCACCTTAGCTTTGAATCCCGGTTGCAACCAAAACTTTCGATTCGGCGCCCGGGATCCTCTTTCCGACTTTTATTAAACGAATGAAGCCACTCTAAGAAGAGCAATAAGAAAAATATTATAAAAGTGTAGAAGCTGGAATTTGCTGGTTTCTTGAAGATTTCTTTGAATGCAAATCTTTAATGTTTATCTTTTAAATTTACACGATTTTACATAGTAAAATTGGAGATTTCATTTTAAACAGTTTTCTCGGGAACCTGTTTTCCATGTAAATCAGGGGATAGGTGTATATGCTTTTTAGAAACAAAGGTAAGACAGCGAGTCTTAGCGAGATAAGCGAATTAATCTTAATGAAAATAAAAGCGAACTTAAAACCCAAAAGCATTTCAATAAAATCTAATAATATAAAATGAAAACCCTTAATACTATACTACCGGCACGCTATGATGGCCGTTTTGATATTTGTCCACTCCATGAAGTTTCGTATTAATTAGTAATTACATTTGAAGGAGCAAATTGCTGTTCTTTATTGTCAATAGCGACGTGCAGTTATTGACAATAAAGAACAGCAGTTTGTTCATTCAAATGTAATTACTAATTAATACGAAACTTCATGGAGTGGACAAATATCAAAACGGCCATCATAGCGTGCCGGTAGAATAGGCAAACTTAACTTAGAAGGTATAATTGAATATGAAAAAGATTCCCCAAATTGATTTTTGATCAAATTATTTTTATGACATTTAATTGTCATATAAAAATAACACTTTTACATTATTCTTTAATTGATAGGTGTTTTAAAATCTATGAATTCCATACCCAAAAATTTATCATTGAGTCGCAATGGAAATTGCAATTGATGTAGATATTCTACAGTGGTACAATTACGTAGTTTTTTTTTCTTATAAAGTATTTTTGCTTATAATATATAACTGGAAATCTGCATAAAGCGACTACTTATTATCCAGTTTTTCAGATAAAATCTATTTATCATAAAATTCGTAGAGTTGTGTAAGATTATAATGGACGACATCTGGGGCGTTCTTGGAAAACAACAAGCGCTCTAGTAATCCCTTCGAGGACAAAATGTACAGATTCGGTAGGAAACTCATTATTTTTCCAAATCGACAACTGTCTTTCAACAAACAGTAATCCTTCAGCATTGTCACAGCACGCTCTTGCAATACTTCGAATTCCGAGCAAGTGGCGGTTGCTCCAAAATCTAAAAGGAACACATTCCATTTACCATTTCCAATTTTAGATACACGTGGGAAAGGAGTAAGAAGTGACTATAAGAATGTAAAGAACTAAAGTATTTATTGTTATATATACAAATGAAAGAAGTGAAAAACAAGGTGAAGAAGATAAAAATAATGACACTCACCTGTACGATAAAAAATAATATATTTCAAGTATTCTATTTCGACTGAATCCAGTTTCATGAGAGATATGCGTATTAACAGATGAGTTAGTATCTTCATATCATGTTGGATACACCAGTACTTTACAGTCTTCATGCAAGGAATCCTTTCTGCATAAAAATAAAATAAAATCGTTTAATTATTACTTACTTTACTTAGGGGTAGGTCTTAGATTTTGATTTTGCAACGGTACAAAAGTTATTCTGATAATTACCTTTCTCGAAATAAAATTTATGTTGCACGCTCGTAATTAATACCAACTCTTTCCAGTTGTCATAGAAAAGAATTTTCCTTTGCTGTCTGAATTCTTCGTCGGATTTTAAAGACTCCCTGCTTAGCACCCATATAACTGAATCAACGAGTAATCTTGAAACTTGATTAATCGCTTGATTGAAAGCAGACTCTCTTTTAGGGATCGTAGGCAATTGCTCTACGTTTTGATTCTCTTTGTAGTTTCTCGGAGCTTTATTTTTACGTTTATTGTTTGAAATCACTTGTCCTTGAGGTGCAGTAGTAGAACTTGAACTTCCTTGAACAAGTTCTCTCTTTATAACTGTAATGAATAGCAATTACATGAAAAGACTATTAAAGTATACATATAATCATCAAAAATCATCAAAAAGAAAAAATACATATAATCAGTTACTAAAAAATTCGCTGATGCCCATTTTTTGTGCAATTCGCAATGCATCATTTGGCATTTGCAATAAAAATTTCATTTCTAACTTTCTACCTTTTCTTTCTTTAAAATAAAGAAGTACCTTGAAAAATAACTCCGTTAGAAACACCTTCAGGTGGATACGCTTCTCCTGAACTTGTTACTTCGTTTTCATTATTGTTCACCTGCGCCTGGATGTGAGGTTCCTCCAATTTCACTTTTTTATTGTTAGAAGGAACTAATTCACTCACAGAATTTCCTGTACAAAGAAAATATAAATTCAATCATTTCAATCATATATAATTAATAATATAATCTTCATTAGCCTTGAATAAAAATTTATAAAGAACTAATTTAACTTAAAATATGCTTGTTGCTATAATCGGGTCCTAAGGTATGAGTAATCCTAGACTATCAGGCTAAGAACGGGCCTGTATTTTGTTGAGTTATTCAAAGGTATCGCACACTGATTGGAGCAAAAACAAAAGAAACAAATAATACACACCTTAAATGAATCAAGCTGTGTGAGTATGAGAATGTGTCTAATATATATAATATTAGCATAATGACGTAACACTTACCTTCGTTTGCTGAGGGAGGGTTTCCCGAAAATACTATCTGCGGAACAAATCTTGTTACCGGTAAATATCTACCGGGTGGCGGTGGTGGTGGAGGTAGAGGGTAGGGCAGAGGAGCCGGAAGCATTGGAAACCTGAACGGATTGTTGAAGCCGAACTGCCCCACAGCCGAGTTTATATAAGGGCTAAATGGTGGCATGTTTGAACGCAACGATTCAGTAAGTCGGAAATTCGAGAAATCTTGAAAAGACGGTTTCGGATAAAACAAGGGTTGGGGGGCATTTGGAGGTTGGCTTTGAGGACCTGGCCCCATATAGTTGGGGGGAGCTGGAAACGACATACGTGGCGGTGCGGGTACAAAAGCTTGCCCATTGTAGTTGTAACCCATGTTCTGCAAAGCTAAATGATGCTGACCGGGCGCTGGCCGAGGGGCTCTCTCGTGCTGTACTGCTGTAAAATCATAACCAAAGTTATCATAATCAAGCGACTTCTCACTTTTAACGCAAATCCACCGGCAGAGAGGTTTTCTGTTAGTATTAACGAAAATGTAAGCGAAATGTAAACATAATGTGTTCGTTTGTTCTTATTAGTCGAATAGGACCACTTCGAGCATCGAAAAAATCAGCAGAGGAAAGGTATCTCTACTATATTACACTATACTCCTACAAATACTGTTTTCTTCTGTGGTCCGATGAAAAAGACGGCGTAAAAAGAAGATTTCGCTTATTTCATTTGGGTTAAGGTTAAGTAGAAAACAAAGTGTCATTAAGGATATCAAAATAAAAAGATTTAAGTTATCTTGTTAGTCAATATTTACTATAGTAACTCCTGGTTTTATTTGATAAAGGAGTTTTGAAAAAAAAAACTCCAGAAAGTATGCGACAAATTTTTATATTTTTGGAACGAAGTTCCTTATCGCGCGTTGTGAAAGGGGGCTAGACGGAAAAAATTCTCACGAAAAGTTGTAACGACACTTTTTGCTATAGTAAGCGGTGCGGCGTGCGCATGTTTCTCTGTCTGTCTCTCTCTCTCTTATAGAAAGCAAGCCAGATATTTTCATTTCTATTTCGTATTGAACAATGTGGTGTCGCGACGATTATTTTTGTTGAGTGTATACAGGTTTTTTGTACATAATAAAAAATAATAATAATGAATCCTGCCAGTGTTTCTGCACAAGTTCCGGATATTGCTGATGGAGTTAGGTTAGTTACTGATTAAGTTTATATTACATTATATTTGTTAATAATAAAAAAATATTATTATAACTTATAAAAAATTTTTATTACAATTCCTTCACTAATTAATCGAAAGGAACTTCGTTCCATCCGGGTGTCCCTTGACACCTCTCAAGTTTTTTTTTCTAATTTTATTAAACCAATCATTTTTTTACTCAATAAACCCGAAACCCTGTTTGTCTTGAATGTCGTATCTTAATGTTAAATAATACACAATATTGAAATTGTAAAATTCATTCGATTTATAACTTTATTAAATTAGCTGTAATTCATAAATTCCATTGAAATCTAATCTGTTGAATCACAACAAAACATAAAATCACCGATTAATAAGAGCAAGAGTGAATAGGATGGCAGTAACATAGTCCCGTTTTCTACATGAAAGCATTACATACAGGTAAAGCCACTCCCTCAACTTTAAAAGAGAAAACAGAAGTGTTCTTCCTTTTTGCCGCCTATGAACTAGCAAATCGAATTATTCGTTTTGAATCGTCCCAGTATAATCTATACAAATAAATAAAATTGGAGGGTGTGTTTGTAATATTAAAATAATCGCTTTTTACTAAGTGCATTCGGACGTATACACGGTACATATACCAAAACATTTTTTACAATTTTTGTCTGTCTGTCTGTTCCGGCTAATCTCTGAAATGGCTGCACCGATTTTGACGTGACTTTTACTGGCAGATAGCTGATGTATCAAAGAGTAACTTAGGCTATTTTTATTTTACAAAAAAAATAGTTTTTGTTAAAAATTATAAGTTTCGGAAATTTATATCCAATTTAAGTTGACCTCATATTTATATCATCAATTATATGAAATAGGGTTCAACTTAGGCTGGATATTGTAGGTTGAATTTCCAATTTAAGTTAACCTCAGAGTTATGTCATCAATCATATGAAATAGGGTTTAGCTTAGGCTGAACTTTGTAGGTTCGAACGTACGTATTCCGGGGGCGCATGGCGTAACAGTTGCATTCGATAATACTGACTGTTTGCATATTTCATTTATATTTTAGGGTTTATAGGGTTTGTAATCCAAAATAAACCATAAGATATATTCAAAAAATTCTGCCCAGTCACTATTCCACGCACATTCCACGCGAAAAATACAGACGCGGGACAGGAATAAAACCCGTGACTTCTGCAGACATTTGGACTTACCTTAGCCATTACACCACAGAAGTCATCAAAAATACAAGATATCCAATAATAATAAGAGCCTATAACTTCTCACTTCTGGTCTCGGGCCTCCCCTCCCGCCTCCCTCTGGAACGGAACTATCCGTTCCAGAGGGAGGCGGGAGGGGAGGCATACCCGCTACGTTTGTCCGAGGCGGATTGGCGGGTTACATAGTGATCAGCAGATTCCCTCACAATGTTTTACTTCTTTCTGTACATGGCGATAATGTTATGATATGCACATTAGTAGAGAACTGCCTAAGCTGTGCAAACCACCGTACCTCTAATAACTCTTCGTGCCTGAGTGTAATACCACTGAGCTACCAGGTACCTTTACTACACATATGTTGACACCTAATTGATCACTATAACACTTCGTAGTAAACCCTTAGAATACCGAACCCTTGGCCTGTCTAACAATACTGATTGTGAATAAATATTTATGTGAACTTTCGCTGCTGACGACAGTTTGTCAGTTAAAAGCTAGTCTTGTTTATTTTAACAGTGTTTTGATGACGTGGATTGAAATTCTATCTTTATATAAGTCACCCTCTTTCTTCATTCGATCAAATATCTGCTTCAACTGGTTTAGATTCAATTTAAAAATAATCAGACATATTTATGATAAATTTATGAAAAAGGTTATAAAATATGTAATTTGGCTATTATTTCATCACTTTCCAGTGGAGTCCTTATAGGGAATTTCCTGAATTGAGACGTGTAGTTGCAAAATCCGCCAAAACGATTTTTTGACAAAACAACAATATATCGTCAGTAAACAGTCTAAACTATCCACATAACTATCAATTTTTTATTGCACAAATACTATATTCTCTATTTTCCAATATTAAATTCAATCTTTTATTTTCTATTTTGAATCAAATCCCATTAAATCAGCATGGGCTTAGTGCAATCTAGGAGTTTAAAAAAAATTCTTATTTTGCAACTACATGCTTCATTTAGGAAGCAAAATTAAATCGGTTTTCTCTTTTAAAGTTGAGGGATCAGACATCAGTCACCACTGTAAAATATTGCCCTATTTTTAAGTTTCTATTAACTCTTTCTGCATTAGCATATGAAAAGAAAATGGGAGCTAAAGTTTGGAAGCATATGGAATTAAACTAAGTCACATGCTTTCATTTTTAACATTTGTTCCTATACCTCATATCTTTTATTCCTACTAAATATAAATAAACATAATATATAAGAATAAGGCCTTGTCCGCACTGCGATATTTCACCGGACGTTTTTATTTTCTCGTAATTCTGTAACACATTTAATCCTATAGGAATAGCCTCACTGGCGGAAAAAAAATCGTGCGGGGATAAAATCTGTGACTTGATGCAAATTGAATGCGAAGCAGTGCGATTTATTTCCGCGCGAATATTTTGTATTTATACCGTATAAAGTAAGTATGGCTATGTTCGTACTGCGGAATAAAATTCACTCGATCGGCGGCCATGCAAGAAAATGACGAGATTGATGTGGAGCAACTAATCTCGCTGATGCACAGGAGACCTCGCTTGAGACAAATTTGATAAAGCATACCACGATAGAATATTAAAGGCGAGATTGTGGGAGGAAATATATAAAGATATTTTCGCAACTGTTGATATTTTATGTAGAAAAATCCTTTAATGTGTCTCAATGCCGTAAGTGGGTGAATTCAATGTTCATGATATCTTTCGTTACGTCTGTTACGCCGCCTTAGTATTAGATAAATTAAAAACTGAATTAAACTGACAAAAATAGTACGAAATTTTATTCGCAGTGCGTACTAGGTGTAATTCCGATCGCGGAATTTAATACGCGAGAATAAAAACCTCGCGGTGAAATATCACTGTGCGGATAGGACTTAATTCACACAGCGTCATCTAGTCCCAAAGTAAGTAGCCTATCACTTTTGTTATGGGTACTAGACAACTAATATACTACAAAACGTTTTTCTGTCATATAAATTTAAAAAAGTAGCCTATGTACTTTTTCAAGATCCAATCAATAACTATACCGAAATTCATTAAAATTGGTTTAGCGATTTAGGCGTGAAATCGTAACAAACACACAAACTAACTCACTTTCGCATTTATATTATTAGTTAAGATTCTTTTTGTAAATAAATACATACATACATATATATAATCACGCCTCTTTCCCGTGGGGGTAGGCAGAGACCACTTCTTTCCACTTGCTACGATCCTTACATACTTGATTCGCTTCGTCCACTTTCATTATTCCCTTCATACATGCCTTTCGGTTTAGGGTACTCTTGACCTGGCCTTTTTTCAAGACGTCCCTGATCTGGTCTCGAAACGTCCGCCTAGATCTATCCCTTCTAACACTTCCATTCACACTCGCCTTATATACTTTTTTCGTCAATTGTTCTTCATTCATTTTCTCGACATGGCCAAACCAACTCAGCATACCTTTCTCAATTTTTGTCACTACATCTTCTTTCAGACCACAACGTTTCCTTATTTCAGTATTTCTTATCCTGTCACTCAGTTTAAATCCTATCATACTTCTTAACGCTCTCATCTCAACTGCATTTATTCTGCTTTCATGTTTCTTCTGCCATACCCAACTTTCACTTCCGTATATGAGTGTCGGAATTAACACCCCCTCATGCACAGCCAGAAGCGCCTTGTTAGACACCTTCCGACTGTTCATAAAGGAGTGCAAAGCTCCTTTCACCATGTTTTCTGCATTCACTCTTCTTTCAATATCACTCTAACACTTTTCATCTCTTGTAAACTTTGAACCCAGATACACAAACTCATTAAAATAAATAAATACATATTTTACATAAATGCCTACATGCGAAACATGATTCGAACCCGTGATTGCAAGTGTACAGAAGAGCATTAGCCAGTCCGTCACGGTGGTTATCGTATTCATGTACATTGTGAGTTTTTATTATTACATCTGTTAATTATTCAATTTCAAAGTTTTAGTTCAAAAGTATCAAAATTTTAGTATACAGCACACAGTTATTATTACCTACGTTTTAAATAATTTTCAATAATACAAATCTTGTAGTCGCTGTCAATTGTATAATATTTCATATCGCCATAATACATATTGACTCCGTGTGAATCCGAAATCTGTTCGACACCGAGGCGTTAACATAAATGGCGCGTTGAGAGCTCGGAAAGAGCACCCCACGTTTTTTCTCACTCACCACTTAACTGACACTTGTGTACCGCAAATACTTGAGATGTTTCCTAATGGAAAAGACATGCTACGGTGGAGGAACCCTGGATAAATACTTTATCGGGACAAGTGCTTGGCCGTGTACTGTATTGATTTTCAACTAATTTCTTATTTTTCTGCATTGTATAGTGTTATATAAAATTGTTACCATTCCACTCTTTGGAAGATAGAATACAATAACAGATATACTTATAAATATCAACAGCTCATAGCGTGCTGGTAAAGACGTACGGAGCCGAGACATTGACACTCACGATAGGGCTGGTCCACCAATTTAAAGTCGCGCAGCGAGCTATGGAGAAAGGCATGTTCGAGGTTTCTTTGAAGGATCGCATTCATAATGAACTGATGCGTCAGAGAACCTAAGTCACCGGCATCGCTTCTCGAACCGGCAATCTGAACTGGCAGTGGGCCAGCCATATCGATCATAAAATCGATAACCGATGGGGTAAACGATTTCTTAAGAGACCGCGTTTCGGCAGACTTATTGTAGAGCGCCCAGCGGTGGCGCCTGGCGGACTCGCCGTCCCATTGTGCTGCTGGACGAGGTGGGCAAGCTCTTCGAGATAGTGCTTGCAGACCGCCTCGTTCAGCACCTCACTACGATTGGGCCAAACCTGGTGGACAATCAATACGGTTTCCGCCAAGGGCGCTCGACCATAGATGCCATCCTGCGGTTGAAGAGACTGGCGGGGGAAGCCATGTTCCGGGGCGAGGTGTTGTTGGCGGTGTCCCTAGACATCGCCAGCGCGTTCAACTTCCTGCTCTGGAGCTGCGTTAGCGAGGCGCTCCAATATCACGGAGTGCCGACCTACCTCCGCCGTATCATCGGGGACTATATGTCTGACAGATCTATCGTCTTCCCGGTCCAGGGAGGGTGGCGTTAGCGAGACATCGTATGCGGTGTTCCACGGGGGTCAGTGCTAGATCCAGTCCTATGGAACATCGCCTTTGATTAGGTGGTTCTTGGTACGGTCCCGCCCAGCGTCAGCGTAATTTGTTACGCCGACGACATGCTGGTCAAAGCGCGCAGGCGTGCCTTAGGGGCACGGCTGGAATTGCGCAGGTCGTACACCGGATCCGGCGGCTGAGCCTAGAGGTGGCCGTGCATAAGTTCGAGGCTATAGTATTCTATAGCCAACGACGCGGGCCACCTCGGGACCTGCACATAACGGTGGGAGGTGTCCGCATCGGTGTCGGGGCAACGCTCAAATATCTGGGCCTTGCACTTGACCACCGATGGGACTTTTCGGCACACTTTGAGCAGCTGGCCTCTGGCGGCCGGGGCACTCGCCCGACTGCCATCCAACATCGGGAGGCCGAACTCAGTGTGCCGGAAACTATACGAAGGGACCGTACGGTCAATTGTACCTGTTTCGCATCACTCAAAAGGAGCAAACTGCAAAGTGCCACCACTGTGACGCCGGCGATGAGGTCATGGCGCTCCACACTCTCCAAGTGTGCCCCGCATGGGCATGGAGCGCCGAAACCTTGTCGCTACCATTGGTCTTAACTTCTCGCTCCCGGGCATCATCCTATCGATGATCGGGAGCTAAGCTGGATTGGACGCCATCGTCTCCTTCTACGTGACAGTCATGTATGCGAAAGAGACGGTAGAGAGGGAGATAGAGCATGCTCCCTTCCAGCTCACGCAGGGCCCCTCGTCGTAGTAAACGGTCGCAGGTGCGGCTTCCTGGGAAAGGATCGCAGCCTGCACATACATGGCCGAGAGTGAGGTGCGCGTGGGTGTTCCGCGTGCCCAGCTCGCCCCTGCGTGAGAAAAAAGTACCGGGACTCATGAACCCCTCCAGCTTTGAAAATGCCCGCGAAAGCGGGCGGCGCCAGCCAGGGTCGCGGCCTGACTAATCCGTCGCGTACCGTGGCTTTCGCACTAAAGACGTTTGAAGGAACACCGGGTTGGTTTTAGTGGGTATACCAGTGACGTGCGTCCCCAGCCTAGAGAAGGGGACGTACGAGCGCATTGCATGGATAGTCCTACACTACCCCGCCGCCCATTACCAGGCGGCGGGGTGTGCGTCATGCATATACATCTACCAAAAAAAGGACGCGAGCTGCGAGGTGGCGCGAAAATTTGTGCAAAATGGCCAAGTAAGGACTGGAAGCAGCAAGCAGAAGATAGGGCTTTGTGACAAGCCTTGGGAAGAGCCTACGTCCACCACTACGATATGTTGTGACAGGTATAAACAGAAGTTGATTTAAGACCATAAAATCGTACATTAAATGTTACTACATATAGTATCAGAAGACTGTTGGAGTGAAACTAAAATATCAAATAAATTACTCTCTCGAATAAAGACGTAATGCATCATCCCTCATTAGGATAGGTCATTTGTAAGCTAAACTAAAAAAATTGTAAACTGTAAAATAAACTAACCCAATAGTCATGTTTCAAAAGTAAATAAATATATTGGTTCATTTCACACAACGCCTCTAGTTCCTAAGTTGTATATCATTTGTGTTATGGTTAGTAGACAACTAATATAATATACTACATTTATAGTATATTTTTCTTTTGTAAATAAATACATATTATACATAAACACCCAGACGCTGGACGGGAGTCAAACCAGTGACCTCTGCAAGCGTCAAGTGATTGTGCTATTATAATGTTTGCAAATATAATCTTATTATTGAGTTGAAATAACAAAAAAATTTGTATTAAATCTTGTTATTCATCTGAATAGGCTTTGTGAATATGGTTACTGGTATACTATAACATTACGAGGCATACCTTTTAAGTTTTGTCGTTTGAAGAAAAAAACACAATTATAACCTTATAGTATTTTTTATTGTTTTTCAAAGTATTCATCACGCAGCTTAATACACTTTTTCATTCGCTCAAACCAGTTATTATAACATTTATTCCACTGTAAAGTGGGGGTGTTCAAAATGGCTGACTTGAAAGAGTCGACTGCTTCTTCACCGGACTGGAACCTTTGACCACGAAGACTTTTCTTAATTTTAGGAAATGTAAAGAAATCGTTAGAGGTTAGGTCAGGACTGTATGCAGGATGGTCAAGAATTTCTATTTTTTCCTGCTTCAAATACTCAATCGTTTGACGAGCGCTGTGTGAGCTTGCGTCGTCGTGGTGCAGGATGATGCGTCGCTTTGAGTTAGATTTTCGAAGTTCGGCGATGACTTGTGGTAAACAAACTGTGGTATAACACTCCGCGTTAACCGTTCTACGATCTTCAAGTGCAATAGTCGCAACATGACCGGTTTTTCCAACGAACGTGGCCACCATCTTCTTTGAAGTGCTTCGAGAACGAACAACTTTAGTCGGCTTCGGCTCGTCTTGAAAGACCCAGATTGTAAATTGTTGTTTGGAATCAGGATCTTAGGCATAGATCCAAGATTCATCAACGTCACTGATGATGTCGTAGACGTGATTTGACTTTCCTCGGTTGAACCTTTGCAGAGTTTTCTTACACCATATGACGCGGGCCACCTTGTGATCGTCGGAAAGCAGATGCGCTATCCAACGGCAAACTAGCTTTCTCACACCAAGCGCTTCATGCAAGATCTTCTGAATGGTTGTCCCTGAGATGCCTAATAGAGCCTCTATCTCTCGACACTTCACATGACGATCTTCGAGAATTAGTTGTCTCACAGCAATGATGTTATCTTGAGTGAAGGCGGATTTTGGGCGTCCTTCGCGAGATTTGTCACTAACACTAGTATGTCCACGCTGGAATTCTAAATACCAGCGTTTGACAGTCCGCAGACATGGGGCTTCATCACTGAACACAGATGTTAGCTCTTCAAAACACTGAAGCCGTGTCAGGCCTCTTCTAAACTTGTAGTAAATTACTACACGAACATTTTCCTTAGAAAGATTCATTTTCGTACGTGACCTGACAGATTGCAATAGACGCTGTGACTAAACAATAGCATGTATACTAATACTTTTAACTGTTTTGAGATTCAAAATTTAAACACATTCGAATATAGAACAGTTCCAAATTCAAAATTGCCGGGAAATATGGAAACGACAGAACATATAAGGCATGCCTAGTAGTTGGCGTTCACCCCGAAAATGTTTTATTTTTACCAGGATTTCCAAATAAAGCCGAGTGGTGTTGTTGAGTTGTTGTCTACCGGACAGAATTTTGTACTATGTATTAAGAATACAGATCTATAAAAGACATGACTCACCTTCTCTCTTCATATTCATACTCAGGCATTTCGAAAGTCTGCACGCTTGACATTGGTTACGCCGGGTAACATCCACGACGCAATTCCCGTCTCCTTTACACACGTATTGGATATTGCTAAAATTATTAATAATATATTAGATGTTGAATTACGTATATACATATAGTTAGTATATGTAACACACAATTAGATACCGTCGAATGCTTCGTTTGAAGAAACCTCGACACCCGTCACACGATGGTACACCATAATGCTTTCCAGAAGCCTTGTCACCGCAAACACGGCAAATGGAATCAGCTTTCTCGCCCCTTACCTCCATTATATACCTAAGAAAGCAAAGCAGTTATCAACGTAAGGAGCAGAAGACTCCTTATCTACCACATACACCTGTGTTAGTTATTAAGCGAATTGAATAAAATGAGTAAAGCAAAGCCCGGGTGACATAAGTTTTTGATGCAGTTAGTTTTTGATTTCAAGGCTTATGTTAGTATTTTTATGGTAATTATATACACTGTCCACTAGATACCGAATACCATGCAAGTAAACTATAGAAAGAGGATTTAATAATTACATGTTAGTAATAAAAACAAAACTAAGCTATCCCTTCCAGTTATATCAGTAGTTTTGCCAACCGTAAACGCGGTGCGTATGTTGAATGAAAATGGGAGGAAACAGTTAGATAAAAAGGCTACTAGATTTTTTTAACGTAAGACCCTCCAGGGTCTCTAACGGAGATATCGTGGTTTGATGAATAGCTTTCATGTTACGTTACGTTTGTGCTAAGCCGTTTCCAATAAGGATCAAACTTTTTATAGACTACAGTCTTCTCCATTATAATTTTTTTCTTTGTGTATCAGTGTAGTATTTGCAGGGTCACACACTGTCACACACTGAACGTCCTAGTCGTAATTATACACTTTTGGATTTGTAAGTATTAAAGTTCTCTCCGTGTAGGGGCGTAGTAAGGAGAGTGATCCCTACGACCGAAGTCGTAAAAGGCGACAAAATAACCCTACCTACCTACGGTATTAATGGTCTGGATCTGGTAAGGTCTGAATGGCAATCACCCCTGTTATATGTTATGTAAGTATGCCGCCATAACCTTGTGTTCCGGCATTAGTGAGCCAGGTTCCAGTACCCCTATGTGAAGAACAGCGTGTTCGCGGTGACCCTAGTCTCAAACGTCCATGGGAACGGTCTCCCTGTTTATTATTAAAACGGGCCATCAGCCTTATAACGGTTCCTCAGCAATAAAAAAAGTATCATATACTTAAAATAAATGGTTTCAACACACCGATAACTACTCAGCAATTTTGAATACGATACGCAAACAGCATTACAGACTCATTTCATCATTATAGCAAATTGATATCTTCAGGATACAATAGTTCAATCAAATTCACGCCTAAGCCGAATATTGTTATATAATAACACCCTATTCGAATTTGCTAGAAATTTGAAAGAACTTTGCCGCATCATCCGGCGTAAATATTAATAATCGATTGATTATTCAAATTCACAAACCCAGTGCCATACCACGTGGTGCGTGACGAAATAGTGCAATAATGTCGCCTGGCGACGGGATAAACGAGCCATTGATGTGACAGACTTTCTTGGAAATAATAATTAGATAAAGACAAAGTAATGTCTACGTCGCGCCATAAACACTCGTTCAAATGTAATATGACTCTCATTGTATGCTCAATGTATACACTGCTCTCTTTTTAACAATATACGAGTCTCTAAAGTAAGTTTTTAACAGGCTCTAGTGACAAGGCAGTCATCTTTCTTCTCTTTTATCTTGCAGTGAGAATATCAGCAAAGGAAACACATAATCACGGATAAGCGCCGGCATAAGCAACGCGTACTAAATTCGCTCTTTATATCTTTCAAAAGGACCCCAAGATTCAAATGAGAACTTGGTTTTATGATAAGAACGCTATTCGCATAATTGAAATTATATTACAAACACATAAAATATTGTTACATTTATAAATTTAATTTAGTCAAGTAATTTGAAAAGAAAACATAAAAACTTTAAGGTAGATCTAATGTTAATAGACGCAGTAAATTCAACATTTTTTTAAAATAAGACTGACAATTTAACATTCTATGCGGGACGGAATCGAATCCGTGAACCCCACTGGCGTTCTGACGTGCGTAAGCGATTGCGCTACTGAGGTCGTAAATATTTCACGTTAGACAATAACAGCAAATAAATGATAACACGCGTAAAAATATTTATTCAGATAACAATCTGAATAACAATTAATAAATAGAAATTATTAGAACATGTATTTTTAAGAAATAGTTAAGGAAATATAATGCTTTCATTGGAAATCCCTATACATAAAAAAGAATCCTCGCTTGTCATGAGAAACGCAATATGGAAGCTTCATTCAAAATTACATACACAGGCATGCACCCAAATGCAAACAATGCAATATAGGTGGGAAAATAACCGATGGAGATCGAAATAGTAACATATTTACGTAATTGTGGCGTGACTTGTTAGATCACAATTACACCGTATGGGCGGTGAAAATGACTGGGGTACATTCACTCCCATTATAAATTCACAGCAATGTGCTGTTTTGGCTCGTGCTACCCTTAATTACTGATATGACCAACATTTGACATGGCTTTTGACTTGGGTTCAGTGAATCATATTGAAACAGAAATTTAATTCTTTATATAAACAAAGCGGTAGCTTTGTTTAGAGCGCTTTTAAAATATTAGATATTATATTATTACATCTATTATAGATCTAATAATTACAATGTTAATATTTAATTTTGTTAAATCCGTCAAAATTATCAAAATTCTAGTGGAAATTTATTTATTATGATATGAAATTTACAAAAGAAAAAGAAGTAAAATCTAAATAAAAATGGCGTGCTTTTTTACCCTTAAAACTGCGAGCAATTTGCAGTAACATATATGTCTGATGTTAGTGGCACGTTTTGTCCAAACACGTGCTGTGAAGAGATCTTCACAGCACGGGCACATACATAGGTGGACTTCTTTCACGAGTTCCAAGGCCTCTAACTTGCCAAGAGGAAAAATGCTGTGAGCCACCTCCAAAATATATGAAAATGGACGCATTGTGCGCCAGCTGCCTGTGACTGCCTTAAAAAGCCACCTGCATATAAACTCAACGAAATGCAGGACCAAGAGCATTGGAAGACGCTCGGCACTGGGAATTTCCTATTTAGAAGCCCTCTTGACGTATTTGTCAAATGCGAATGGTGTACGGACCCCGTAAATGTCACCAGGTACCTCAATGGATTGTTTATTAATTTATTATTACTTCTATTGGTACTACGTACTGCCTTTCGGGGCTGGGGAGCTGACGATAGGAACCGCGGAGGAAAAGGGGCAGAGGTCGTGTGACGCGACACGTGAGGAAGGGGGGCAGAAGACCGTGTGATGCGGGGCGCGGGGGGCAGAAGCCGTGTGACGCGACACGTGAGGAAGGGGGGCAGAAGACCGTGTGATGCGGGGCGCGGGGGGGGGGTAGATGCCGTGTGGCGCGACACGCGAGGAAGGGGGGCAGAGGACCGTATGATGCGGGGCGCGGGGCGGCAGAGGAGCGAGTAACTATGGATACGGGGGGGGGTCGAGGCCCAATGTACGCGGGAGCGCAGGGGGCAGAGGCCCAAGTGACACGGGGGCGCGGGAGGCAGAGGCGAATGACGCAACGACGCGACGCATCGCGGGCGCTCGGAGTGCGGAGGGCGCGTGGACGCGTGGATTTTGAGGGGTGAATCGGTCCACAGTCTTGTAATACCTAATTAGCACACGTATTCCATCTATTTTGCAATAAAATACAGAAATTGAAAAGTCACCCATCTCAAATCTAATCCTATTTGTATGGGAGCCCGAATTTTTGCTTCCTAATACGCCTGTATGCGTTGACAACCCTTACGGAACATATCACTATCACGTTCAAAACCATGAAAACACACCAAACATGTAAACAATATATAGTTTCAGAGGAGCGACCACTGTCTGACCTCCAAACTTGAAAAAATTCCAAACTGGAAGAAAAGCTGCTTGCACTATCAAAAACAATAATCCTTTTGCTTTTATTTACTACTTCAGATGTATATGATATAGCAGCCCTAGCCTGGCTGAAACTAGCTATCACTGGCTGAAACCACATGGTCAACACGTGGATTACGTAATAGTCAAAAACGTGCACCAATTATTGTAAAATTCGTATATAAATATATAAGGAACAAATATAATACGTCTATAAACCATAATTAATAGAAAATATAACAGAATGTACATACCCTCCTGAAAGCATGGTTCCAAACTCAACACAAAGAGACACCTTACTCCTGACACGAACGGCGACAAAATGGACGTTAAAATATGTATTAGGTATTAAATAACAACGTATTCCTAGTTAGCCAGAAGCGAAAAACGATGAGCTTGCTGTTTGGGTTTCTAAGCTAAGCAATGTTACTGTGTTGCATGTTGAAAACGATTGTTGGAAATTAATATTATTTATCTCTGAATATCAGGATTTTCTGATTACTTATTTTTGAATATACTGATTACTACAGTCGTCATCATCATCATCTGCGTTAGGTCCCGATCACCAAACTTCCACATAGGTGATCGGGACTGCTTTCTGCTTTCTTTCTACTTCGCACGGACTTCGACATCCCTACTATTCAGTCTATTGGCATGTATATCCCTACACCTTAAGACATCAAGCCAGCACTGTTTGAGACTACCTCTCCTGCTGGGGCCCGGCGGAGGCGGCACGTCGCAAAACGTACTAGGTACTAACGTTCTCGCGAAGGCGACATTCCTGCAATTCACACACATTCACAGCCGTATAAGAGAATAGGCCTAACGATAGACATATCCCTTCAACTTAACCGACATCTTGAGGTCACAAATATACTCTATATAATCAATAAATATTTCCGTCAATATACATAAATACTGATTAATGAAATTAGTAATACAAATACACTGATTAAGTTAAGTAAGCTTTTATATAATTAACTTCACACCGAGAAGCTTACATTCTGCGTGCATTGTCTTTCTTATTTATTTTAAATTTTAACCTTTTATTTATCCAATTTCATGGTTACTGCTATTGTTAACTATATGTAGCACTATAGCATTATATATTCTCAAACCAGATTGTTTTTATTCAAGCTTTAATCAATATCTAAATATTGTATTTATTCTCTAGGTCTAAACAGCTTTTGACGTGGTTCATTAACTTTTGCAATTACTGAAAAAATCTGACAAATATTTTTCACTGTACTTACTTCAAAATTTCTCTTCAAACTTTTTATCAATTCTGAATTCCGCGTCGTACCTTTCAGGGACGAGGACAGGACAATCGAAAATTAAATATATGCCTCTCGCCTGCCTTACTCTACGCCTATATTACAATTGCGGATACACAAAGAGACCTCTTTGCGTATCATGTATTACATTGTATACATCAATATTACATTGTATTGTAAACAGTATCAAATTGTTTTATGTGCGTAACATTATTATATCATCATCCACCCGACAAATAAATAGAACTTCGCTATCAACGAGATGATATGAATTTTCTGGTTTTCGGAAGGACAACTGTTTTCGTCGATTGTTTCAAACGCTTTTATCTTCCACTGTGTCCCAATGGTTTAAACAAATTTATATCAAAACAAGAACATTTCATTGTTATAATGTTTATTCGAACGAACGAGTTTTTAGTATATGAAAAATTATATTGATGGCGCGCAATTAATTTGGCGCGTATTCCCTACAAGTATTTTTTTCTTAAACAATATGATACTACTGCAGTTACTTATAGAGTCTGATAGTTTGTTAGATATATAAACTCTATTTTATTTGAGGGCAAATAAAATAGTTCTCTTCCCGAAGTTACATAAGAATTTATGTAATTTATTTCGTCTTCTTGTATTTTTTGTGATTTTTAACAAAGGTTAACTATTAACATGACTTTTAAGATATTATTTTTTTAATGAGTTGTGGTGTTGTTATGTATTGTGGGGGATATTGAATCGAGATTCTATAAGGACTTAGTAAATTTGTTTTGAATAGTTTGCAATTCTCGAAAGTGAGTATTTCTTGTACAACCCGATATTTTACTAATAATAATGTCAGTATGTCAATACATATTGAATATTTAACCAAACCACATATATTAATTAAACTTAGTTAAGAAACTATAACTCAACGGTCTTATTTTTTGCAGAATATATTTTGATATATAACGAAATAAACCAAGTATAGG
The DNA here is from genome assembly GCA_963693495.1 of Malacosoma neustria. Lineage (NCBI taxonomy): Eukaryota > Metazoa > Arthropoda > Insecta > Lepidoptera > Lasiocampidae > Malacosoma > Malacosoma neustria. Next base: position 11,419,885 of record OY856371.1, read on the forward strand.
TGATATTTGTGATATGACATGATAATTTGCCATTCGTTAGAAAACTTTGGGTCTCCTATTTTCACTTTATTCGAATGTTTTACATAACGATCATAGGATTCTTGTTAATTATTGAAATGACTAACATGAATTTTAATTCATATAAAAACATTGGAAGTGTGTTGATTTGATTATTTATTGAAGTGATAACTTCTTATGGGAGGAGCCGCTTCGTTACGTAACGCGTTACGGCGCCAGTCTGTCTGGCTTCCCTTTCTTTCACGCGTACGGCAGGCTCCTCCTCTCTCACTCAACACTCCTCACTCCACAGCGCTAGATCTATTCTAATTGCGACTTTATTACAATGAAATACTGTTAGGTTTTTTTCTTTACAAAGAATCTATATTAGGGAATAATTTAATATAACTTTGAAAAATTTTTTTGAAAAAACTGGAAAGTTGTAAACTTTAGTTATTATTGAATTATTTTTGGTTTTATTAATAAATAACCTTTCGTTACATTATCATATGTACATAATATATATAAAATTTTCTCAAGTTAAACAATTTCAATATTAAATAGTTCAACTTAGATTAGCTTTTATCACATCTGACGGGCGTCCCGAGACGCACACGTTTTTCATAGTATTCATAGTGATTGATATAAAATTGTTGCCTTTTTGAAAATGCTGTGTGGTACAAAGGAGTATAAAAAATATTTGTGACATAATCGATTACAAGTTTGAGACTTATCAGATAAACCACGCTTTAGAGCTTAGATCTTTATTTAGTAGGTACCACTTACAGGGATGGGTCACTTATTAGTGGCACCTCTTTACACTATAATCTTTTTTTAAGCGTAAACTACACACCAAGATGGCCGATAGGAGTGCCAATACTCTTATTATACCCATACACTTGGGTATCAACCTAGAGGTTTGACTTCCGAGATGACTGCCTCGTATCGACGTTGTAGTTTCCTAAGGAAACCGGGATGACCGGTATGTGTTACCCTCGAATCCGCTTTGGACTGTCATGATAAGTATACTCTCCGTTCTGCTTATTGGAGTCGTGACGGGGTTGTAAATGTATTGATGATATGTTATGTAAGTAATTCATAATAGGTATAGTAAAAATAAAATCATATTTTTTGCATGAAATTGAAAGATTTATTTAGCATAATTATAATTCGATCTAGGTCAAATATACGCCGTTTTGTTCAATAAATTGTTGCCACTTTGACGGTAATTCTGTCATGCCTCCCTCATCGACCCTATTAGCAAAAACTGAGACAGTCGATATGCACAATCCTTTCTTAAGGAAAATTTTTCACCAGCAAAATTGTAAAAGTATTAGAACCACAAACATTATTCGGATTTTCAGCCGTGTGTCTTGTATTTTCGCCTTTATCAAGGGTCCATCTTAGACGCACTCTCAAACAAAACTGAAATAATCAATCTTAAAAATATCAGTGAAGCTTTTTTAGTACCCAAATCTAATCTTTTTAACCCCGCCTAGCGTAACCCGATCGCACTTCTACAGCTCGATATAAAAATTACTAAAACCATCTGTTGGAAAATAATGGATTTCTTTTTACATGATTTATATTAACTTAACCTGTATGTATTTATCTATGTATCTATGTAACGGAATTTTTGAACTCGGTTTTTACCTACTTTAAACGATCAAAAAAATTAAAAAGTTTGCACACTTGTCAAGACCTGATGACAATACACAAATTTAATAACTTTGTCCCATGGTCCTTATCGGGATCATCAGGATTAATGCTTTCTTTTCCTTCTGCCGAAACACCATATAAGGAGTTTAATTAATAAAACTGCCGGAAAATGGCGTTAAATTAATAAAAACTTACCGATTGGGAATTGACAACAAATAAAGTATATTTTATAGTTAATCAAACTAAAAGTAAAACATAATTCTTGACATAAGAATAAAATGACTGACGAGAAAATTAATGTCACTGTACTAAAAGTGTGGGGTGCTTTGTATGATATTTTTAAATTAACTCTGCATTCCCGAATTAACGTAGTAAAAAACTTGTAAAGATTGATATAAGTAAAAAACATTAAGAATTATTTTGTACTTTTTAGTATGATTAATTATAAAATCATGTTTTTAAACTATAATGTTTACTACATCTATTAGATAGGGGTATCTACCTACATTTTCAATTGTTTCACATTTTCTAAAAAGAATAAAACTTTGTACAAATATACATATAATAGTTAACCTTTAATTTCTTATTGAGATCTAGAATATTAACGAGTTCAAAATCATTATCAATAATTATGAAAATGTTTTCAATTGTACCAAAATGGCTCCAGGAAGCTTGCGTGTGCACGTTAAAGGGCGGTACGGACCTTATGACATTCGAACTACGACATTTGGACTTGCCCCCATCTATTATATCTCTACATATGTTAGAATCATCAATAATTGAATGGTAAAGTAGCAAATGCTGGTTATTGAATTTTACAAATCATACCGCAATAATTACCGCCTTAATACAGTAGATAAATTGTCTAAAAATCATTACTTATTTGAAATAAATCAATAATTATCAACGCAAAATTATTACTTTACCAATTTCTCAGTGCCACAGTCCATTAGGAACTTGTGATGCTCTTCAGAGATTGTTGGCTTATTGTTGGCTATTGTCACTGCGCAAACAGGGGGAAAATAATGGCGTTTTTCACAGCCCTCGTGTGAGATTTTATGTTTTGGTAAAAAGAATGGTCGTCACAACATCAAATGGTCAAAGGTCGAATTAATAAATCACTTATCAAGGATTGGTACTTAGACCATTCCTGGTTACGGTAACACGGTTGCGCCTGATATCCCTCGTATCAGGCGTCACATGTGCATTTGAGGCATGTTATGTTACGCGGATGACACCCTCGTCACGACTCAAAATGAATAATTTTATAGACGATTTCCTGTGTAGCTATATTGTGGCTGAGGTCATGTGGCTGCGTAAAGCAAGAAGAACTTCAAAAAGACAACTCAAGTACGAATACGCTGAAATCCGAGATGTAGTAGTCGAGTCAATCCTTTAATAAAGTAAGTGGAGCCCGCCCGCTCTTAGCATAAAGAGTTTTGCATCGCCGCAGGGCTTTAATTGTCTAGCTGTATGAAGTCTGGCTATATGAGGTCCACAAACTTTTATTAATCAGTTAAGTCAGGTAAGAACTCTTGTTGCGGAAGTTAGACGCACAGATTCTTTGAGACCAAATGAGACCCATTTTTGAGACCAAAAATGGGCTCACTACCAGGGATGCTGAAGATCGCGCGAAGTGGAGTAGAAAAAGTCGGAAAGCGGACCCCGGGCACAGAAGTGCAAGTTTATATGACAACCGGGACTAACGCTAGGATGATGATGATGATTCTTTGAGACCAAATCGAGGGTTTATTTACAAAATATACGATTATAACACTGATTTTCTAGAAAATTCTATTACATATTTATTAATAATCCCAGATTACGTTTTAACGTATACATCTGGCAACATTATTTAGAACGATGGTTGCAAATTTGATGACACAACTTTCTGCGTAGCTGCATGCAACCCGATGCTTCAATTTCAACCTTTGATACCAACGAAGTAAAATATTTTAGTACATATTGTACACTTCTATAATGATTTAATTTACTGGATATTATGTTATATATATGATATTTAACGTAATATTTAGTATATATATGGTCTTTTTAGGGGTGTAAGGGGCTCTACCAACATCTTCGGGGCCCAAGTCAACCTCAACTGCATGTCAGCGCACCCTGGTGAATAACGGACGAGGCCCTGACGACGGCTTTCCTTTTGGGGTTGGGGGGCTCAGACGGCAGTCGCCCTCGTAAAAGCCAAAATCAGCCAAATCTATGGAGAGAAAAATAAGGCAAGATTGTATAAGGGCTAGGGCGCCGCTGCATAACGGCGCGCAAGAGCTTCGCCCGGCTCTTGTAAGAAGTGGACAAGGGCTACCGTGTAATGGACGGGCACGGCTAATGACGCTAGCCCCAACTCACGCAGCCCAAACATCTCGAAAGAGCCGCTTCGCAACATGGAACATAGGCACGCTATCCGGACGCACGAGAGAGTTGGCCGATGTGCTCTCCAGGCGGAAGGTGGCCGTGGCGTTCCTGCAGGAGACTCGGTGGAAGGCCAGCAGATCCCAGTTCATTGGGAATGGCTACAAGCTGATCTACACAGGTGCACCTGGTGGGGAGAATGGAGTTGCCATAATGCTCTCGGAGGAGTTCCAGAACGACATTTTGGAAGTGAAACGTCATAGCGACCGGCTTATGGTCGTAAGGGTGCTTATCGATGGGGTAGTTACTCACTTGATAAGTGCCTATGCGGCACAGGCCGGTTGTGATGACGCCGATAAGACAGCGTTTTGGAATCTACTCGGAGAAGTGCTCCGTGGAATCCCATTACCACAGGGGATCATTTTGGGGGGTGATCTGAACAGTCATGTGAGTAATAAATGTAGGGAATTTGAGCGTGTTCACGGTGGATTTGGTTACGGTAGCCGCAACTCAGAAGGGGAGGACATCCTCAATACGTGTGCGGCTGCCGACCTTGCCATCGTGAACACGTATTTCAATAAGAGACCCGAGCATCTTATCACCTACAAGAGCAGGAGGAATGCTACCCAAATCGACTTCCTACTCACTAGGAGACACCACATCAGCAGTGGCCAACTGCAAGATCAAACCCGGTGAGAGTCTCACTGCACAACATCGTCTTCTTTTCATGGACCTCTGCGCTAAGCCTAAAGACACGCATGCCGAGCACGTTCAGCGCCGAATCAGGTGGTGGCTGCTTGATGACGTCACGTTGCAGGAGTTCGCCTTAGCCATCGGTGACAAGTGCGCCTGTGGTATGGGGGAACCAGTTCAGGCTTACTGGGACAAAATTAAGTCATTATGGGTTTCGCCCTGGTCACAGGACAATGGATCCTATTTTTGTCATAAGGACTGTCGTGGAGAAATACAGGGCGAAGAATACGCCTCTGCATTGCCTGTTTCTCGACTTGCAGAAGGCCTTCGACTGTATTCCTCGTGCGATAATCTGGTGGGCATTGCGGTCCAAAGGGATTCCAGAGGCCTATACTATACCTGACATCATCCAAGACATGTACCGTGACTCCGATTCCGTAGTTCGGACCGCTGTTGGTGACACAAAACCTTTACCCATCACCGTCGGGGTGCACCAAGGATACGTCCTTAGTTCGTTTCTGTTTAGAGTGGTATTAGACATTTTCTTAGGCAGTATCAGAAACTCATATGTGCAGCCCCCATGGCTGCTCATGTATGCTGATGATATCGCGCTGGCAGATTCAGACAAGTGTAGGCTGGTGCGACGCGTGAAGGCGTGGAAGGCGTGGAAGGAATCGCTTGAGAACGGTGGTCTGCAGCTTAATATGGCGAAGGCCGAGTACTTGGCCTCCACAGATCCCACACCCGTACGCATAGGCGGCGACACGGTCGAGCGCACGGACCAAGTGAAATACCTGAGATCTGTATTTTATTCGCCTGGTGACATCGATTGGGTTGCAATCGGGATTCAACGCAAAGATGATGATGGTCTTTTTAGGACCCCTAAATGCCAGTTAAGTTGAAGGGACAGGTTAACAAGACCATCATTAGGTCTGTCCTTTTATAAGGCTGCGAAAGCTGGCCGGTGCTAGAGTGGCTTAAGCAAGAACTGCGTATCGCGGGGATGAATAAGCTGCGGTGGATGTATAGAGTAACGCGAAAAGACCGTAATAAGAACTCCTATATTTGCGATAGCCATCCGCAAGATCATATCCATGATATTGCGGATAAATTACAGGAGTATCGCCTACGATAGTATGACCACTTTTTAGGGCAACCACCTACTAGGTAGGGAACAAATGTCTAGATATGCTACCCCCACCAGGCCCCAGCCGGAGGTGTAGACCTAAAAGCTACTGGCTTAATGTTGTAAAAGGTGATATGCGTGCCAATCGTTTGACTACCAGCGATGCTGAAGACCGTGCGAAGTGGTGAAGAAAAAGTTGGAAAGCGGACCCTGGCCACCGAAGCAAAAGTTTGGGTTGCAACGGGGATATAACGCTAAGATGATGATGATGATGATACCCATATATAGAAAACGGTCATCACACAGAACAATCGATTTCTTTACAATTTTCCATTGCAGGTTTAGATTGCGTTTAGATAGAATGTGTCAGTTCCTATAAAATTTACAATCAGTCACCACTCACGGCTTTCAAGGATAGCGATTGAATACACTTATTCTTATTTATGTAATTTTACTAAATATTATACGAAACTAGCTGACCCGGCAAACGTTGTTCTGCCATATAAATAATAAAATGTCAAAAAATTAAAAAAAAATTTTGGGGGTGGGTCACCCCTAACATTTAGGGGGATGAAAAATAGATGTTGGCCGATTCTCATAGATACCGGACAAGCACAAAAAATGTCATCAAAATCGGTCAAGCCGTTTCGGAGGAGTATGGCAACGAAAACTGTGACACGAGAATTTTATATATTAGATTAATAATTATCTATGTGTTCTTGGCCAAAAATAACAATGTAAGAAAGAATTACTCGTTTTCCCCTCTAGAAATCAGAAGTCACTTGACAGCAGCACCCCTAAATCTCATATTTGGTGACCTCTGAGACGCAACGACTTTCATCGTAGCGCTTGCAGAGGCCACACAGGCTTGATTCTCATCCAGAATCTGTGTGTTTATGTCTAATTAACAGTTCGTTATGTCTCCCAGCTGGACTCATGCATTCGTCACGTTGGTCTTAGGCGGATTGGCGGATTTCACATACAGGTGATCTTGGTATGCAGTATTCCTCACGACGGTTTCCTTCACTGTTGGTACATGAACATTTTGTTATAATACACATATTGAGATAGAAAAACTGCCTAAGTGATACATGCACAGGATTCGAACCTACAACTTCAAGTATGTACCCAGTATATGTAGTATGTCTTTGTGGATAAAATAAACAAATTGTAAGTAGTTATCGCTCATAATACATCTCTGAATTGACTCATTATTTTTATTTATATATTTCAGTTTTTATTGTGCGTTTTTGGCCAAGGAAGTTTCCTGAAGATTGGTCCTGTGATCGTGTTCAACGGTCTCAGGTTCAATGTATCACCTGGTTGACAATGACGATTATTTGAAATGAATAATCAATATTGCCAATCACTTTCCGATGGGGGATAATTCCTCCACATACTGTTAAATATAAATTACATAAATTGTTTGTAATTAACAAAAAAACTAATAATTGGTAAAATATTTCGATGATATCTCTAAACTTTTATAGACCTGGCGAATATAACTGTTGTTTTGTTCATTTGACACTTATGTCAACTGCAATTTATATTTTTTTCAAGATAAAATTCACTCCTGAAATTCAGTATGCAAATCTTGTTTTTTATTACTATACTCGTAACTGCAATAATCAGCAACAAGTTATTAAATATTTTGGTTGACCTCTGGCATTGAAACATTTCTAAGTTTTTGCTACATCTAGCTACGTTGATTAAACCAACCACCCTAGCTACGTGGTAGGGCCTCAAGCCCGTCTGGATGGCGACCACCTTCGGTCTTAAGTATGCCGCCATAATAACCTTGTGTTGTGTTCCGGCATTAGTGACCCAAGTTCCTGTACCCTTATGGGACAGCAGCGTGTTCACGATGCCACTGGCGTTGCAAACACCCATAGGCGATGGTAACTGCTAAATTCTAAGCGGGCCGTCAGCCTTTCTGCTGTCCTACAGCAATAAAAAAAAAGTCGGTTCTTCAATGGAATTCTTTCATCACTAACAACGCTTACATTAGGCATGTCTCTTATATCCTAACTATACCATATATCGAAACGGGAGTGTATCAGATTAGAATCGGTTCCTCCGGCTAAATTATTAAAACTCCGCTTCAAATCGAGCTAAGGTTCTCATACTTATGAGGATGTGCCTCTGCGAACACACTACCATGTGCTGTACGACCCTGCTTGATGGGTAATCTAAGCTCGAATCACCGGGCTACGCCATTAATATTAGGTCCTTACATATGAAATTAGCGTTTTGTCGTAATGACCACTTTGATCTGAAATATCTCCTCTTTGGTTAAGAATTCCAAATTCAAATTTATAAATTAATTTAGCTGGTACATTTGAGTTTTGAAAACAGTCATTCATTTGTTTTTTTGTCATCATTTTTTTCTTTGGCGTCGCTTATTACCGCACAATGGAAAACATGAAATATCGGTATATTTACGAGTACGAGTTCTGTGCTGCAGAAACAGCTCGAAGGATTAATGATGTGTACGGCGCTGGTGTCGCAAAAGAAAGCACCGTACATTTTTGGTTTCAACGTTTTCGTTCTGAAAATTTCGACCTTCAGAATCAACCCCGTGGACGGCCGGAGACCTAAGTGAAATATGAAAAATTAAAGGCTATTGTGGAAGTGGATCCATCACAAAGCACTTTAGAGATAGCTGCAGGCTTCGGGGTAAGTGATAAAATTGTATTAATCTACTTGAAGCAAATCGAAAAAATATAAAAACTTGAACCCTGGAGACCCAGCCAAATCCTGCCCTAAACGAAAATTGTTTCAGAAAAAGTTACTTGTGAGTGTTTGGTAGGCTAGCGCCGGTGTCATTCACTATAACTTTCTAAAATCTGGCCAAACAATTACGACAGATATCTATTGTCAGCAACTGCAAACCATGAAGGAAGAACTAGCTGCTAAACAACCGAGATTGGTCAATCGCTCTAGGCCACTGCTCCTTCACGACAACGCAAGACCACACATTGCACAACAAACAACCACTTAGTTAGATGAGCTACAACTGGAATGTCTGCGACATCCACCGTACTCCCTGGACCTTGCTCCAACAGATTACCGTTTTTTCCGGAATTTGAACAACTTCTTACAAGAAAAAAAATTCAACTCCAATGCGGCAGTCCAAACCGCCTCAAAGAGTTTATTGATTCTCGCCCCATGGTTTTTTTAGTAAAGGGATAAATGAACTACCTATGAGATGGAAAATTGCATAGATAATAAAGGTGCATACTTAGATTAATTAAATATATTTTACAAAAAAAATTTACTTTATATTCCTCCCGTACAAAACGCCAGTTTCATATGTAAAGACCTAATATTATAATAAAAGTTTAAAAAAAACACAAGATCCGGGCAAGTTTAGTCATTGGATTGAAACGTACACAAAATCATATATACTAGGGGTGTTCAATAAAAAGTGATAATGAGTATGGCGCAATATCTTAAAATGTTATTTTATTTTTCGACGTAGTCACCTTTCAGGTTTATAAATTTAGTATATCTTTTTTCTAAAGCTAAAATTCCCTTTTTAAAAAATCCTATTCTTCAAAAATCCTTAGAAATCATGTACCACGGCGACTACTGCGACATCATCTTCAAATTTATGAACCCTGAGATTTAAGCGCGGAAATAGGTAGAAATCACTAGGAGCTAGGTTCGATGAATATGGAGGATGTTCCATCAATTCAAAGCAAGCTTCTTGAATGGTAGCCATTGCAACTCTGGACTTGTGCGCGGGGGCGTTATCTTGATGAAACAAAACAACTTTAACGAGTTTGGCCCGCAGTTGCTTGTGTAAGTATTTCCTTACGCAACTTTGTTATTTATCCTGCGTACAAAGTCCCTGTAATAGTGGCTCCATGATTAAGGTATTACATTATCACCACCCCTTGGCTGTCTCAGAAAAAACAGCCCCTTTTTTTTTGGTCTCGGGGAAAAACCTCTATTGACGGGTTCCCCCGGCCCGGGGGGACCGAGGGATATGTGGGACTCCGGGAAAGATGTGTGGCCATCCGACTACCCACTAAAAAACCCCGCTGTTCTCCTATCGCCTACGCCCGGGCCCACGGATATATGGCCTGCCGATCTCGTGGCCCGGGCCGGCGCCGGCCCGCCCTTTGTCTTGAGGCGGGCCCCTTCTAAAGTGTTGGCGCCAGGGGGTCAGGGTTTCGTCCCCCCGGCGCTCTCCTAACAACTCTAGGAGTTGAGGGGGGCCGCGGAACAGCACTCAGCCCTCACCCTCGCGGCAAAAGTGCGGGCGGCGGATCCTCCCCCGAGGGGCCTCCCGCGGCCGCTTTTTACGGCGGCCGGAGGTCGTTACTTGACCTCCGGCGCCGCCGACGTGGCCTGCGTTGGCGAGAGGGGAGTGTGGTGGTCGACTCCCGCTCCCGCTCCGCCGCCTCCTTTGCGGACATGACTGCCTCGCAGAAGGAGGCGACGGCCGTCCATCCAGGATCGCCCCCGACCATGGACAGAACCAAGGCCGGGAGATCTTACCGGTGGATAGAATCGCCTTAAATTTCTTCGGATTTGGAGATGATGATCTCTTCCGAGTCATGGACTGTTTTTTTTGTTCCCGGGTCATAATGGCGAAGCCATGTTTTGTCCATAGTTATGAATCGAGCAAAAAAGTGGTCAAGATCTTATTGTAGTAAACCTAAGCAGCTTTGTGAAATTCTCAGTCTCGTTTGTTTTGGCGCGTCATAAGGCATTCTGGGTACCCAGCACGCTGGCACTTTTTTCATACCCAAATGGTTGTGTATATTATTATGGACACTTCCTATAGAAATCTGCCAAGACAATGTTTTCAACTTTATAAATCATTTGTTCAGTCACTAGTTGAGTCACTACCGATGTAGGGCGTCCCTTGCGAGGGTTGTCGTTAATGGAAGTTCTCGCTTGAACTCAGCACACCAACGCGCAACCGTGGCATATGGAGGAGCATGAACCTTTAATATTGCTCTCAAGTTTTGATTTATCAGCTCCGTAGTAAATTTGTTCAAGCAGAGATATTTTATTACCGCGTGAACTAACACGACGGAAACAAATGACTTCTATTTTTTAAAAATAGCAAAATGATTGCTTTTCTGAATAATATTATATCTAATGTTTGGGCTATGCCTGCCGGTGTTTATTTTTTCTTTCCAATGAGAATGTGTCACAAGACATTATAACTATTTAATGAACACCCTAGTAAAAATTTAGTCAAGACCCGCTCTAATAAATATTAGAGCGGGTAGTTACTCTAATACTATGAGTAACTACTCACCAGAGATAGCGGCAACGTATAGCGGTGTCACTCAACCTTCAAGCTGCATGTGCCCAAATGCGGATCAGTAAATCAGGAACGACGTGATTGGGAGCAACAACCGCATTTTCCATATTGAGGAGTTTCTTTGTTGGAAAGGTCAGCGCGTCGAATGACCAACCGCGCTGACAATGGCCTTTATACACGTCTTGACAACATCGCCTCACTGCATGCCTGGCTGCAGGAACACCGTATCACCAAACTAATGAGTATACAAATAATAGTGTAATCTAGTTTGGGTGGGATATGACAAAAAAGCTCTACGATACTTGTTAGATTAGGTTACATTTAGTAGATATACACGCAACATTTATACCCCAGTCTGGAGAATAGGACGTACAGGTACATTACACGGAGATTGCTATACTACTCCACCGCTCGTTCTCACGCTGCGGGGTGAGCGTAGTACATTTCCACCAACAAAAAGTTATGTCTTAAAGAGTAAATATAGTAGTAATAGTAGTTCCATTGGAGTAATTGGAAAAGAAATGATTACTCGCTACATAGTCTTCGCATTGCCAAAGTTGACATATACATATAACATTACAAAAAGCTGCATTAAATACATGTAAAAAAGTATTTTAGACATCTATAGGAATAAAAATAATTCATCTTAATATAAGTAAACTGAAGATGACTACTTATTTGTACCTCACTATCTGTTAATTCCTTGGGTTTTTATGTGATAAAATAATTGAGCTAATATGAAATTGAATTTGGAATAACGACGAAATGACGACGGGCTAGCCTCGAGTGTCGCACGACGGGAAACCGTTGGTGCAAGCTAATAGAGTATAGAGAGATCATCGCGTCGTAGCAAATGTAGTGTAAGAAGTCTGTTGCCTTTTTATATAGGTATATAGGGTATATTATCGCGACCTTACAACGTGGCTGAGATAACCCGCTCAATAAAAAACTGACAGGGAAAACCTATTCCATACGTGCAGTAGTTCCTCAGAAAATATCTCCTTTCTACTGCTGAGTGGGTGTCAGAACAATGGTGGTATATATATCTTATAATTCTGGGACAATAAGCACAACGCTCCAATTAGTGGGCGGTCTCGGCTTGGGTATTTTGTAGCGTCCCTCATCGCTGTCAATGTGAAACAAAGGTGGGGGTTACCATAGACTCTTGTACCTAGTCAGGTCATAAATTCTGTCACATGTTTAATGTAAAATAATTGTAACAAGTTTATTCATTATGTAACCATTCATATACCAAAATGAACTTAACAAAACATAGATTCTTATGACATTAAAGTTTATTCAAAATGACCTCCGTGATTTTGAATACAAGCCTTCAATCTGCGCGGCCAGTCGTCTATCGCAGCACGAACGAGGTCCATGTCAATATCGGCGGCTGCCTTAATCAAGGATGTCTTGAGTGACTCCAAATTGGGATGAGGCTTTGAGCACGCCTTTTCCTCCAAGTGTTGCCATATCTTGTAATCTAACGGATTCAAATTTGGACTGGAGGAGGGCCAGTCTTCGTGCCGGATGAAGTCGATTTCACGCGCCGCCAGCCAGTCTTGTGTGCTTTTCGCTCTATGAGCTGGCGCCGAATCTTGTTGGAATACCCAGTGCCTGTTATTGAACATGGTATGAGAAACAGGTTCCACAAGGTTCGTCAGGACTGTATTTTGATACACAACAGCATTCGTTTTTACACCTTTCTCACAAAAATGTACCCTGTTAAGCCCCAATAAGAAACTCCCAACTATACCATGAGCGAGGATGGAAAATGACCTCGTTGGACACGCGGAATACGGTTGCTCGCTTCTTCACTACTGTGTGCATACACCTCATCATTTTGTTTGTTGTAGCTCTCTTCTACGGTAAACATTTTTTCATCCGAAAAAAGAATTTCCCGATATTTTTTTCGCGCGTACCGCTTCAACAAAGCGCGGCATCTCTTCAGTCTCAGGTCCATTAGACGAGCATTCAAACGATGTCCTGTTTTTCTTCGATATGCCCGAAGCCCTAAGTCTTCATTTAACACCCTTTTCACCGTGGTTCTGCTTAACCCCATCTGAAGGGCCAACAGTTTCTGCTTACGTTTGGGATTTCTTTGAATTCGTGCCTTCACAGCTTTTATCACTGCTGGAGTCCTAACAGACCGAGGGCGACCACTTCTTGACCTGTCATCTATACTAGAGTCTTCATTGTATCGTTTGATGGTACGATAAACGAATCTTTTGGTTATATTTTAAAATTTTTCAGTATGTTAAAAATTTTAATTGGCGCGTAACCGCAACGATGCAACGCAATAACTGCAACACGGTCTTCTTTAAGCGTCCACTCCATATTTAAAAATGAGTAAAATTCTAAAAGTTATACATTTTTATTTTCATGAACAATTCGAAATTCGAATTCAATAAACTTTTTTGTGGCCAGCATTCTAAAAGAAAAGTTTTTACTGTGTGACAATACTTATGACCTGACTAGGTATAAAAAGTAAAGACAGATAATTTTGGCACCCAGTCTCAACAAAATTATTCGACGGATGGTTAGCACTGGCGTTCCAGCAATTCTAGAACCCCATGTCCTGTTGCGCGCTAACGGCCGGAGATTGGATGGCATGTCACTTGTTCCCTTGCATCGACTGGATCGACTACTTGTCTGGAATGCTACACCTTGGCACCATCTCATCTTCCAGTAACTAAATCTAGGGCTGGCATAGCTGCTTTAATGGCCGAAAACTTCACTTCAAAGTGCAAGAACTAAAACAACGAAAAAAATTACATTTTTTGCCGCCATTTGAAACGGATTGAAAGCTTTTATCCGTACGGACCGTCGGGAAAAGCCCTCTACAGGGAAATTTCTATGAAATTCAATGAATTCTCCTGGGGTGCTGACAGTCTAGGCACACTCTGTACTGATAGTTATTTGTTACAGGTGCTTTACCTGTTTACAGACAGTTATAATCTTAACTTTTTAATTTTTGAATAATTGTATATTTTAGATATAAGATTGTTCGGAAAGTAGTTTTATTTTCCCCGACAGAGGGCTTGATTGTTTTCTTTCACACCCAACTTCACACTTGAGCCCCATCATATTCATTTGATTCCACAGTTGATATAATAAGGCTTGCTTGTGAAAAAGACTGATTGATTCCACACAGTAGTTTTTGGTTGGTGCCCTTTCAAATATAGAGAGTGAAAAGCAGCATTTTCGACATGTTTTACTTTTTTACTAATAAAAAGTAAAAATGCTGTTATGTATAGGTATCGAGGTCGACATATTGTTTTTTCAAATTCTCCTGGAGTTAAATCTGTGTCATCACGTTAACGTCTGTGCTTTGTTTCTCAAACGACAAGAAAATGATCCATTTTTAAAGCGCATCATTACTTGGGACGAGGAATAGGTTGTTTATAACAACGTAAAACACAAGAGATCAGATTATAGAGTAAAAAAGAGGACAGGCCCAAATACTTTGGAAGTCAATATTCATCAAAAAAGGTGATGCTATATGTTTGTTGGGATTTCAAAGGATTCGCTACCGGACAACACAACGCTTAATTCTAAAGTGTACGTACAGTCATCAGCTGGAAAAACTAAATGATTGACTCAAACATAAAATACCAGAATTGATCAACAGAAAAGGTGTAGTGTTCCACCAAGATAATGCAAGACCCACCATATTCTCCAGATCTAGCACTTTAGGATTATTATTTATTCCAGTCTCTACAAAAATTTTTAGTCGGTAAAACTTCATTTCAAATGAGGAAGTAAAAATCACAACGTCCTTTTTTTGCCAGCGAAGACCAAACATTTTAAGAGCTTGGAAATTCATGCAGGTACTGCCAGAAGAATGGCATACGGCATTGGAGCAGAATGGACAATACATAATTAATTAAAATATTTATCGCCTATACAAAAAATGTCTTTCATTTTCAAGAAAAGAAATAAAATTACTTTCCATACAACCCAATATTTAAATTTAGGCTATACTTTTTATTTTAAATATGTCAATTTTTTTATATAGTTGGTATATTTTTTTAACTAATACAGTTCAGGATAACAGCTATTCCTAATTTTGAGCACTACTTAGAAAAAAAATTTAGTTCATAATAATTAAAACATTACATAATATAACCTAAGAAAATTGGGCGTTAATTCGAGATGCCGATCTAGTATATAAATTTTACACAATTACAACTTCATTGATGCAAATGTGGCGACCCCTTTCTATAATATATATATTATATATATATATATATATATATATATATATATATATATATATATATATATATATATATATATATATATATATATATATATATATATATATATATTATCAGTCCCTCTACCCTTATGGGACACCAGCGTGTTCGCGATGCTAATGGCGTTGCAAACACCTATAGGCGACTGTAACTGCTAAATTTTAAGTGGGGCGTCAGCCTGTTTGCTGTCCTTATGCAATTAAAAAAATTATAATATATACATATATTTTTGAGTATTCGAAATTTTTATTCCATATTCGAAAAATTACAAAATAAATCGAAAAGAGACGCTATTCTTTCTTCTGACTCAAGACCCGTCTTATAAAAAGCTGCTTGTAATTCTGTGGATTTATTTTTAGATAGTAGATTATATTTAATTTGTAACTTTCTTATTCATGTAAGTACTTTAATAGAAAAGTTCCTGTCAATACGCCAGAAATATCAAAGTGCAATAATAATATAGAAGTGAAGTATGTTTATCTGGTTATCATCACACAACTAGCAATTAGGAGATCGATAGACTAAATCTTCTGAACCAATAAAAATATATCCAAGCCTTGAGACGCGACAGTTGTTCGGGCACTAGAAGTCTTAAAATATATGTAGAGCTTCAGTAGGAAATTAGAATACAGTATGTAACTCGTAAGGATCCCAATTTTATCAGCATAGGCTACTCAATCAAGCTCGAACACGCGTTGGTTATGATAAGCTGTTGTTTAAGAAGGTAAAATGCTGTGAATGAACATGAAAAAATGAAATGCATGTAAATGACAATGTTAGAGTGAATATGTAGAGTGACACGGAACGAGCATTTTAGGAAACCTTACATCGGTGGCAACAGTTGTATCCATTTATGGAAAGAGCGATCAAATTTGATTAATGAAGCTTTTCAACATATTTCGCAATACCGCTTTCACAGCACCAATGAAAGGACAGAAAGAAAAAAGTGATAAAATATCAACAACATAAAAGGGCCACCTGTTTACATTAGCAAGCACATCTATACCTTTTAATGCTAAATTAGTTATTAGCACTATCATGAATGTCATGGTGAACGGAAGAGGAACTAACAGCTCCTACTGAGAGTTTAGAATAATCGAATTGAACAAATTTAAAGAAGTGCCAAAGTTTTTAGCGTAGAATAGGGATATTTATACATATTATATGTCATTTAATAATAAAATCAAAATATTTAATTTTGAAAGAAACAAAAATATACATATGTGCGAGC
The DNA here is from genome assembly GCA_963693495.1 of Malacosoma neustria. NCBI lineage: Eukaryota > Metazoa > Arthropoda > Insecta > Lepidoptera > Lasiocampidae > Malacosoma > Malacosoma neustria. Next base: position 11,436,504 of record OY856371.1, read on the forward strand.
GGGGGGTACTACCAACCTTCCATTTAATAGCAACTGCTCTAAATATTGCGTACTAGAAATAATATTTGAAATGAACATATTACATATAATCAATTACTAATCGGACACTTATCCAGGGTTTTTCACAACACGCGAAAAGAAATTTTGTCCAATAAGAAAAATTGAAAAACTAAATTGAGAAATTTATAACACTCACTATCACAACATCATTTCACCAGATCATAGTATAAAACCGCTCGTCAATCAATCGACATGATATGTTTGATTTCGTTGCGCTAAGGGTGGTTACTGACGTCGTTGTGGGTGGACTGAAAAGCCTTTAGGGGCGGAGCGTTGATTCAACCCCGTCAAAAGGTACTTCTATTGGACGCATAAGAATGGGCGGTATCCAATACTCGTTAGCTTTAAGCTTCATTACTTATGCTGAAAGACCAGAACAGGTGTTCAACTATAATTGTTCCGATCAGGGTGAAAATAGAAGCGAATTTATAAATTACTTAACAAAAGAAAATTTGTCAACTTTGAAATGATAGTTTTAAATAAATAAATATTGATTAAGACTTAAAAGGCCACAATTTTAAGTACTTGGGAAGAGACTTGAGCGATTTTAGGATATACTCGTAGGTAGATGCTACACACATACCTCTGCCACTCCACTACTTCTTTCATTCGTTACTTGCTCTGTTCATTGGACTAAAGTTGTATCTAGAAGAAGATAACGGTCCACTGCTGGGCCCATTCCTCCCCCTAGAGGGAACGGAGAGTATACCCGCCACTACTGCCCAAGGTGAATTGGCGTAACACATGATGATCTTGGTTGCCTGTAAGGCTTCCTTAGCGAGAACATTGCAGTGGCTAGACTGGCGTACACCTAAACTTATAGTAATAAAACAAATTCTACACAATGGAAATAGTGTAGTATATAGTGTATATGAAATTAGATTGAAATAGATCTAGTTATTTTAATATTGATTTAGCAAGAAAGTAAAAGTTATCTGTTATAGAAAAACTTCTATTCAGTTAAACTAAAACACACTCAAGGCCTCATTGGAAAATATAAATTAAATGATACGATACATTTTTTTAAACCGTTTATTTCTCAGCTTCTTTTTAACACAATGATCTTACAATTAAGGTGTCACACAAAAGTGCATTACATGCTTCACATAATATTATTTACTTCACAACAAATACAAACACTTATTAAAAAAACATATCTACATATATTAACTACGATGATTAATGATTTTGACTCTTCTAAACTAATTTGAGAATGAGAATAGGGCTACCCTGCCACTCGACTAAGGAGTCGTAAGAGTTGATTATTTGTCAGTATTACTCATTTATAACTAGCTCACAGGCAATATGGAAAAACCGCCGTTCGGTTTCTCCTTTCAATATTGTGGTCTCCGACGTCAAACGTTTTGGAAAAAAATCAGCTAGACCTAGGAAAAAATTCAGCTTTTATTTTGCATTATGGCGTCCATGAATTACGTGAGGTAATTTTAGATTTTTTGAACTACGGTGAGATTTATTCGTGATTTAGCAAAATCTCCCCATCTCCCCCATTCTCCATGTCACGTGAGGTTTGAAGGTATTTCGTAAATGTATCGGATTTATTCTAAAAAGAAAAAACAATTATTTGTTTTATTTCCAAGACTACTATTTAAGATGTCTGAGAAAGTAGACTAGAATTACAGTGAAAAGTAAACAATAAAATAATTCATATTATCATTCATAAAAAATATTCACTCTAATTCAGTCCAGGGAGACACGTGCATAGTCTCAATAGTAGTTATTGGAGCAAAGATGTCTATTTGGAGGATTAACCGGACCTCCTATGGGGTAGATTCTCTAAGCGAGACATTTAATCAAACACGTATATCCACTGGCTCACTATTTTTAATGGTGGTGTGTATCATGTTATTGAGTGATATAAATAATTAATAATTACAAAACTTATATAATATAAAATAATTTAGTGACAGCCTCCGAATAATATTACATTTGTATTGACATATCAATAATTTCTCGAAAATATCTAAAAAGTATACATATAACTAGAAAGAAGAATATATATGAAAGTATACAATTATTCGATTTTAGCAGTGTAAGAAATCAGGTGGCGAGTGAGGCGCCACACCTACATGATTTTCAGTAAAACTATCTGCTCCTTTAACCTCGTTCTGATTTAGCCATCCTAAGACGTTAGCGCTCGTGCACAGCAACCCAATAGCTTGTCTTGTGAGAAGCCGTGAGGGTCGGACTTTGCGCAATGTGCGCTTGCACAGCTAGTGGGCCGTTGTGATCCGCAGCTCCTTTTCTAGATAAAAAGTAGATACTACAAGCATTATTGAATATGATTTGGCCATATTTTAGTAAATCATATTAATTAAATACTATTTTTATACAGTTATTCTTTTTTCTTCCTTTCTTGCGAAAAAGAACTACGCGATGTTTGCTGAGATTTGACTCGAACCTCTCTCCCCTTGAATATCTCACGTAATTAATTGACGCCCCCTATCTTCTCTATAAAACTTGCTGAAATTCTGTGCTGTGGCCGTAACCGATAATGGACACCGAGCTCCAAAGCGAAAGCTTCGGATACAACCACCATGATGATTCTTGTAATGGTACCTATATATATAAATACATCACTTTAGTCGTTAGTTTGATAAAAGTAAAATAGCATATATTTAATGCTTGTATGTAAGTAGGTAACAAAATTCCATTTTTCATAAATCGAAAGCAAATGCGTCATTGGGCAATAATGTAATATAGGTATAATACTGAAACAAACAAGCTACATTATACATTTGCTTATTATGCAGTATTGCTCGATTGCTAATGAAGTTTCATGTTACATATTGCGTCATAGAAAAAGAACGAACTTCGATAAAATATCGTTGTAATATAGTTTTGAGGTTATGCACGTGTTCATTTTCATAATTGGTTGAATAATATTAATACCATTATCACTCATGGTTATAAACACCAGTTTAATAATCTACATACGCTTATTGAATTTAACATCTAAATAAATACCCATATTACTTTCTATGTATACATCAAAGACTATATAGATACTAGAAAAACATTGTAGGTTATAAATTGACTAACACTCAAAATCCCTGATTCCGAAAACTTACATTGACGTCACTTTATTATATAAGTAGCTGTTTCTTGCAGGTTTTATATGTATGTATTTAACGTATTCAAGTCCGTAACTATATAGTTCAAAAGGGTTGTATATGTATGTATTTATGATAAATGGCTGAAAAGTTTGTCTGGGCCTTCGATTTAAATATGTTGACCCCATCATTTTCCTAAGAAGTCCCTCTTGGGCGACAAACGGGTTACTCATTTTATCTATTAACAGTCAGCAAAATGATGTTTGGTTTCCAATATAGGAGTGGTTGAACCTGACGTCAGTCGCTCCTATTAACATTTGTTTAGAGATCGCGGCCTATAACTTGAACTAATACGTACAGTAACACATTTTTGGGTCTCTAATGGGGTGAGACGTGAGGGACGCTAGCTCCCGCGCAGTGACACCCTGCCTGCACACGCTCCCCGCGGTCCTAATGTACAATCGTGCAGACTATCAAATTTGTGATTATTTAATTTCACGAAAATGTCTCGGCCCCAACCAACTTTAAGAGGCAGTCGAGAAAGATGATATTTGACGTTTACAATTATCTTATAAAAGAAAATAAAATAACTATTTCTGTCAATAAAATTGCTGAAAAAAAAAAGTCTGTCTACAGTTAAAACGATTATAAGAGAAACCAAAAATTAATAATTAATATTTACGTTTAAAAAGTCCCCCTGGTAAAAAGAAACAATAAATGACAGCCATAGACGATTAGGGAGTGAGTAAACCCTTGGCGAAATTGTCTATGCCTGATGTAAAACGAAGCATTCACAATTTTCATATAACTGAAAACGAATTACCGACTGTTAGTAAACTTCATGCAAAATTACGCGGACCCCGGGCACCGAAACGCAAGTTTGGGTTGCAACCGGGATGAACGCTGAGATGATGATGATGAGTTAGCAAGTATTTTATCAACTGTTTTATACATTCATTTATTAATAATTATTATTAATTATAATAATGTAAGTGTGGACGTGAATTTGTTTGTGTCTTGAATCTTAAATCTGAATTAAAAATTTCACTGAGAGTTTTAAATTTGGCGGGTAATCGCGAGTATAACTTTTTTGTGCCTCAATTCAACTGCTCGGGCGACCGCCATTTTTGTTCAACTTAGATGCCGCGATCTGTACGTAATATATTTTATTTCTATAAAACTTCTTATTACAAGTGTCACGGAAGTGATGAATTAACTTTAGCTGTGGAAAACATACACAGGTGCATGCGCGAAAACCGCAAAAGGGTGCAGCGGAACACGCTCGTTAAATTGTGTGGTACAAGATGAGCGCGATAGTTAATTATTTTTAGGATTTTAATTTAATAATTAAATATGTTTATTTATACAAAAAGAAGTGGTATGATGTAGCCCACCTCCACGTGGTACTACACCCTGGGTGCCAGTCGACGGTTCGCTGGGTCCAAGCCTGATGAGCAATTGACTGGTAGCAAAAAGGTTACCCCAAGTCAAGCTTTTAAGCGACCCGTGGTGAGGACTGCATGGCTGGAGGGACGTCCAGTCACATACGGAGCACCTCCAACACCGGGGCACCTCGGAGGTTATTTATGTCCTTCTTCCGGTATGCGGGGCACTGTCGGTAAGCGACTATTAATTCCCTTGCTACTCGTGGGAACTTCATGAAAGAAGAATTGAATTCACTACATATAGTTCTGGGAGAAATCCCAACATCTTTGGGTCCTTGCGGAGAGCGGTCAGTCGCCTTCTCGGGATCCAAAACTGTAACTGAAGCTGAAAGGCCTAACCAGGACGAAATGGAAACCGAACAGGGATCCAGAAGACTGGCAGAGGACTTTAGCAAAAGTTCTCAAACGCAGAAGCGCAAGAAACACCCAGCCTAAAAGAGCTGTTAGGCTAAATGAGCGGTGACGGGATCCTCACAGGTGGGCATCTGTAACACATAGCCCATGGCGGAGGAACAGATGGGGCTGCTTCTCCACGCTCTTATAATGGACATTGCCGGTACCAGCAAGGGTACCGGCCCAAAATTGCTGAAGTGATCCCACAGACCTGGCTGGACTTTGGTTACATGCGTGGACTAGAGGAGCAGGGAATGGTTTGAAGCCAAAATACCAGCCGTGGCCAGAGGCAAAACTCTCCATCATCACGGAGAGTCAAATGCCTAAGCCAACCGTAGCCACGACTTTTTTGCATAGCAGTGAGGTTCACTCAACTGAGGTTACCATAAAACTGCTACGGACACAAAACTCGGGGCTCAATACGAAGCTCTGGAAGGTACTACACGAGGGAGAAATCGTCAGGACCCCGATATCGAACCGACCACGCGCAGGCCTCAGAAGGAGGACTAGAGGAGGGGGTCAAGGTTAGTGAAACCCGGAGTGGTGAGGTGGGCGATAAAGTCTTTTAAACCCGACAAGTCAGGTGGTATTGATACTATCCTTCCATTCCATCTCCAGAAAGATATGGAAGAAATTATACCACTTTTACTTAAGATCTTCCGGGCGAGCCTCGCCCGGGGCCAAGTTCCAGAACAATGGACTGTGGCTAAATTGCTATTTATCCCTGAGGCAGGTCGGAAAGACTATTCACTTCCAAAGTCTTTCAGGCCAATACGCCTGACTTCTTTTCTTCTGAAGATGCTAGAGAAAATTTTAGATCGACACATAATAGAACAAATCATAGCCTTTAAGCCTATTCACGAAACCCAACACGTCTACCGAAGAGGTTAATCTACGAAGACTGCTCTACTACACCTAGTAGATAGAGTTGAAAAGGCGTTAGAGGACAAACAGGTAGCGCTATGTACGGTTCTAGTATAGAGGGCGCCTTTGACACCACTTCCATATCCACTCTGATCCGCGGCTTATAGCAGAAGGGAGTGAACAACACAGTGATAAGATGGGTTCAGTCGCTGCTCTCTAATAATCATAGAGCCAGAATTTCCTTACATGGGACTCTGCTCGAGGTTACTACCACAAGAGGTTAACCGCAGGGCGGAGTACTATCGCCACTGCTATGGACTCTTGTGTTGGATGAACTTTTGTATGAAATGGCAGACTTCAAAGTTGACACCTATTAGTGACGATCACTTCGAGACGAGAGGCTTCTGTCAGGATACCCTAACCACTCTTATACAAAAGGCACTCAACACCATATCACAATGGTGTATAGTAAACAACTTGTCGATTAACGCTGACAAGACTGTTATCGTCCCTTTTACTAAAAAGAAAAACCTAAGTAAGCTAAAACCCCCTAGCTTAAACGGAAATATAATACAGTTTTCCATGGAGGTAAAATACCTGGGGGCTACGATGGATCAAAAACTCACGTGGATAAACATATAGAAAAGGCAGGTCAAAAGGTTAAAACAGCCTTAGAAATCAGCCATCGTCTGGTTCGGAGAAGGTGGGGATCACATCCAAAACTTCTCCTCTGGCTATACACTGCCATTGTGAGGCCGACAATTGCGTAGGTCTCTTTTGTGTGGTGTAAACAAGCCAACCAAAGGACAACTTTTGGCAGGTTAAATAGTCTGCAATGTACGGCATGTATGGTAGTAACGGGTACCATGAAAACAACTCCTGGAGCAGCCCTTGATGTATTGCTAAGCCTACCGCCTCTTTCGCTGTTTATTCAATATGAGGCGCTGGCCTGCATGCACAGGATAAATGCACAGGTGTCGAAAAATTTACTCTCACACACGCTGAGGACCTTAAAGGACTTGGTAGTTACGCACTCCATCCTAGGCATACCATTAGACGATATATATCCACTGTCTGTAGGAACAAAAAACAACAATGTGGAATTTTCTTTCAGAGAGGACTGGTTGCTCAAGAAAATATCTTGGAAAAGCCTTTTAAGGTACACCGATGGCTCCAAAATTGGACATAATGTAGGCTATGGAGTGTTTGGAGAGCGACCAAGCTTCAAGACAAATCTGAGCCTGAGTAAATATGCCTCCATCTTCCAAGCAGAAGTCTTCGCCATTTTAGAATGTGCGGAAATGAATTTGCAAAAAGACTACAACAATCACGTGATATACATTCACTCTGACAGTTAAGCAGCACTTTTGGCGCTGGATTCACACTTATCAGCCTCGAAGCTCGTCAAAAACTGCATGGACTACTTAAATACTTTAGGTGAGAAAAATAAAGTAATTCTTCGCTGAATCCCTGGACATGCGGGTATCATAGGCAACGAAAAGGCCAAGGGAGCACAGACGGACCTGAACCAAGCTACGGCGTACCTAAAAGCCTGATACGGCTCTCCCTCAGGGATCAATGCACAGTGAATATATTAAGCGCTGGAACACAATTCTAGGCTTAAATCATTTTAAAGAGCTAGTAAAAGCCTACAACCACAAACTTGCAGTCGAAGCACTAGCACTAAACAGGAATCAGCTATGCACCTTAACGAGGGCGTTAACCGGATACTGTTGCCTAAGCAAGCACTTCAGCATCATAAGGATCAGGGATAACAAGGCCTAAAGATTCTGTAGCGAGGCAGATGGAACGCCTCTGCACCTGCTGTGCCACTGCTGTTTCCTGATGCATAAACATAATCTCATACTAGGAAAGCATATGTTGGAACCGGATGAGATACGAGCAGCTCCTGTCAAAAAACTGCTTCGTTATATTAACGAGGCAGGCTTTGCCAATGAGCTATATATAGTAAATGTGGCGATCACAATAGATCAATAAATTGGACGCAGTAATACTAGGTTGAATAAACTAGCAATATTCAGGATAGTAGAAACATGTCACAACATATTAAATATAATTGGGATTATGCTATAATGTACATATAAATAGTATTAAGCACAATGTAAGCACCCTATACATTCATAGATTAGGTATTTATTTATACGTTGTTTTACGATTTTTTGCTGTCGACATTTCAAAGCAATTTTGATACGTGTCAAAATTAAAAAAAAAAAAATATATATATATATATATATATATATATATATATATATATATATATATATATATACATATATATATATATATATATATATATATATATATATATATATATATATATATATATATATATATATACATATATATATATATATATATATATATATATATATAAAGTCAGTTTAATTGAAGTTTTTGACCATATCATTAATTACATATTATATTCAGGCTTAGGCAAAGGTTTTTAAGAATTTTGTATTTTTTTCTTGTCTGGCAGTTTTTAAAAGCTCCTTTAATTCACGCTGGTATTCAGCAGTGGCATTAGCGATTTGCCTCTTAAAAATAAGGCTTCGTTCCATAGACGTATCAATTTTCATAAATAAATCACAAAGCTCATTTGCCATTCATAAAGCTTCACTAAGATTTTTCAAATTAAATGTTACGTTTCCAGTGTTTGTCTCTTCTTCAATGGGCTGTGAATTTAACATTTCCTTCAAGTCGTTTTCAGGCAAATCTTCATCTTGCGATTCAAGCAACGCCTGAATGTTACTTGATTTTATCTGTTCGAATCCATATCGTCCTATTTAATTCGTAATTTCGGCTACATTTGCAGTCAGTTTGAATTTGCACAGATTCTTCGTCATTTTCTGCAGTCTAAACTGTGGCAGTTTTTTCCAACATGATTTCAATGTGTATACACAGTTCAATGTGTGACTACAGTTCAGTTTTTTTATGTTCACGAAGCATTTTGCTGTCAAATTTCTTCCAGCATTCTATAATATTAATATCAAGATCACATTCCACACTATCCAATATCATTTGGAAGGTTCGTCTAATGTAGTAGAGCTTAAAGGATTGGATTATCCTTTGGTCCATATGTTGCAGCAAAAGCCGTCGTGTCGGAAGGTAAAAATGTCACATATATTTAGATGCATAATGTCAAGCCCACGAGGATAACCTGATACATTGTCCAAAACTACAACTGCTTTAAAATCTATCAGTGGTTTAATGACACTCTCCAGATGCATTAGAACATAGCATCAGTGTAACTCTATCTTTTGCTGCCTTAAATCCAGGGGCAGACTTTTAGCTTTTAGAAATGAATGTTTTGTTTGGAATCTGGTTTTTCATTTATTTTTTGTCAACATTGTGAATTAGAAAGACAGCGGTAGAGAAGTGTTAACCGATCACATTTTTTGTAAGGAATGGAAAGACGAAACAATAAAATACGCAAGGCGGCTCCTATCAAGCGACGGAACGTCTAATATGTGGCGGCATTTAAAAATATAATTTATGAATTCAGTAATAAGGTTGATTTTATTCTGTTTGTTTACATTCTCAAAAACACCGACCACGGCGAAGGTGGCTTTTGTCAAAGGCCGAACCAACAGCGAAAAGACAGGGACAATATCATGTAATAATATACTTTAGGCATAGTTGTAATAAAGTCTATTTTACTTTTTAATAGTCCATTTGACGACCCGTATACGTATATATGCACCGATAAGATCCGCGAATAAAAAATCTTTAGCCGCGAGTATAGGAATTGGGTCGCATTATTTTTATCCGCGAATAGTGAAAACGCGAATAAAGGAAGGGCGAATAAGGAGCAAGCCGAAAAGTCGGAAGCAAGGTTGTTCTGGGACACATTTATACGCCGATATTTTATTTTTCTTGGCTAGGAAAGTGGTTATATTTGTTGTTATGCATAATGTCACAATGATTAAATTAATTACTTTTTTAAAACAGGCCAGATTACTTTAAATATCTTTACATAAATGTATTGTACAACATGTTACGCCTTCGATATCTGTTTGCATTTATCAAACTACTATTTTTGTATACTGCAATATAATGAAATAAGGGTCAGTTGCATTTGCCATTCATTGTAAGTTACCCAGATAAAACTCTTTTAACTTGTGCCATACGTGACTGTCGCGTTGCTCCCATTACACGCTCGTGCGACTGACAAGCGCGTGGCCACACTACCACGCACCCCTAAAGCAATGTGACTTAAAAAATACATTGACAGTTATTGGTTTGAAAAAATATATACGAAATATCTTTATTTATAACCATTATTGCTTTTGTACCAGAAAACGGGAGATCCTCCAATAATATCCTAAAAGGCTCCAGCCTACAAAACTTCAGTCATCTCGTGTTAAAAAAGGTCACGTAAAAACTAAACTCCACGTAATGTTTTTACAAAGTATTTTCCTGTGATATTTGATAAGTTTTATGAGTAGGTCGTGGCGATGAGTTGGTAGTTCTTGCACTGTGCAACAGACGAGGAATATTAAAAAAACTGCAAAATACAGACATTCAATTCTTCGCAACATTTTCCGGTCTCCTTGCTATTAAATAACACATATATTTTTAATCAATTAAAGACTATAAATAATTAATTTCTACAATAAACAGTTACTGTATCGGTATCTTCAAATACTTAAACTTTTGTATTCTTCTTTATTTTGTGACACTTTACGACATTCAATTTATATTAAGTACAATGATCCTCAACCGAGCACGGGAGCCATGGGAACTTATTTAGATTTTACTTCTAATATATTAATAATAACAGGCTTGTTTGGTACAGTACCTAAATACTCTATCACATGCGAATATCTAATAAGTGTGTATTACCTTCTAATCCATCGAAAATATTATTAATACCTACTTGGTGTATTTGCGAATAGTCATTCACATACGTTTAAAATTGTATACTTATAATTATTTCGTATATTTTAATTGTATATTATATGACACGTTTCAAATTTAGAATTAGATGGTAAAAATTTCCGTTACGAATCGACATGTAATAAGCTCGAAGTTTTTAACTTTCATTAAACAAAATACTTCGATGAAAAAAGAACTGCATTCATTTGTATATGTTTATATCTTTACAAAATAACTACATTTTGTATCAGCAGACGCAGCTTATGGTTATTGGTGCCGGGTGTACACATTTGACAAGATTTTCGGAAATATAGACACGGAATAGTCATCTCGTAATGCAATGAAATTTTGTATATAAACATTATATCTTGCAAATACCATTGAAATAGTCTATCTTATCCATACTACTGATTTGAGTATTTGTTAGCATGGTGTTTTACAGAAAATACCTTTATCTGAAGGTAATATTATATGTATTGTTGTCACCAATAAAAAAAATACATAAAACTCTTTTGTATAATAAACTATAAAGTATTTATTTAGATATTGTTTTTAAAAAATATTTAAATATTGTATTGAGATAAAATCAGCAGCAATATCAACGTTAGCAGTATGTTGGAAGATATGGTATGAAATAAAAGACGAGTAATTGTCGTAATGTGTACAACCGGCATTACACATATAAAGACTACGAATGTAATTGATCCATGGACTTATAATAAGTCCATGAATTGATCCACTATACTAATGGTATGTTTTGTTGAAGAATATATGGTGGAAAGCCAAAGTAGAGGATTAAATACAGCAAGCTAATTGTAGGGTCTGCAAAACCTTAGCATAAGAATTATCAAAGCTGTAAAGTTCACTCCCTTACGTCTCATTTCCACCAATTATTTTGCTTAGTTCTAAAACAACACTTAGCCTAATTATTTATTTTGCAGTGAATAGGCAGTTTGGTAATTTACTTATAATAATATCCTCACACGCGCGATAAAGTTTATTTTAAAAATAAATACATTTTAAACGCTACAACAGTTATGTACTTATGTTTAAAACACAGGTAATGAATAATTGAGAATATATAAGAAAGCCATGGCTTTATCTAATGCTAAATATACCCCTAAGCTATATTGGCAAGAATCGTTTGTACTCATGTATGTAAAAGCGCAGAGAATCATAGGTGATTACTCAACTTGTAAAAATAAAAATCCAAGATTGAAATTCCTTAATGCTAACTCATTGATATGTAAATAATGATACCAAAAGAGTATCACAATACGCTTTAGCACGACATCAAAATGGATAAATCGATATTTTAATGCCGTAAGTCATGTAAATCACAAACCTAGTTTATGTTTGCGCGGTAAAGCGTAAACGTATTGGCTCGGAGAGCAAGCTCTCCTCTCGAAAATGGCTTTAATATTAATCAAATGTGTATAAAGAATCATAAGAATATATTACATTAACTTCAGGCTATATAATAATTAACTTATTGTAGCAATCTACAGTGAGAATATCAATTCAGCCAAAACTACTTGAAAGTGATCGTTTTTTGAGACAAAGCCATACTGTACCCATATACGTTGGTGCAAAGGTTACTTGTGTGCATTTTTATTTAGTTCCTCAGTTGAAGTATTTTTAATCGTCAGTAAAAAAGGACTAGGATTTGGTACTTTAATATTTAGTTTCCTTAATATATTAAATATACGAATTAAAATAAGGTGAAACGTCTGATTGGGTTATCTGTTTTCATATTTCCAGTGTGTAAATGCCTTAACCATGAGTTCAATGAACATCGCAAGTATTATGTACATTTTAATACATTTAGTTTTTCTCCTAGCCATTAGTCAACTTTTTCATACAATTATTTAACGTGGACGGTGAAGCAAACTCATGACCTAGGCACAATTTAGGGACGTTATTCATATCAACGCAGCGCAAAGGATTTTCAAATAATCATTAATGGTTAAGTATTTTAAATTATAGAAATAAATACTAGCGAATGAACAATATTTTTAGATAGAGTTTAAGGGAAATTATTAATTATTATAAATATACTGGGACAATTCACACAGCGCCATCTAGTTCCAAAGTATCATAACGCTTGTAGAGTTGTTTTTAGGGGATGATTACGGGCGTGTTTTTTGTAAATAGATACATAAAAGCGCCCAGACGCGGGACCAGAATCGAATAATCCGGAGGCGATCCATGTGTTAGTCGTTACGTCACGGAGTTCGTCATAGTGTACAAGAGCCGAATGGGGATCGATATCGATCTTCACTGATGACCTGAACCAGTTTCAAACTGTAAACAAATACGCTGAAATACTTTGCATATCGAAATGCTGACCAAGCTATTTTTAAATAAATTAATTTTAATTAAATATTTATTCTGTGCTTCACGCTTTGATTATAGAACTGTATATAATCAAAGGCTTTACGCTTTTGTAAACCGAACGAATTTTGTTTTAGCCCATAGTTAATACTATGTAGAATATGCCTAGCTAGCTTTGCCCACTATTTCTTGACATCACTACCTGGCAAGCAGGTGTAAACAGGTAAGTTAATATGGGTAACTACACTGATCTCTTAACCACTTGAAGTATATATGAAAAGATAGATAATTTAATAATAAACGCGATGGTATATCTTTGTTAGCAATAAACCTATCATTAATTAGTATTGCCGGGGGCTTTGAAGTTTGAAAATCGGAGCAAGGAAAGGTGTGCGAGAGAGCAAGTAGAGCGGCCGAAGTCTGTGCTACAGAGGACGTAACAGACTTGGTCAGCATTTCGATAGGCAAAGTATTTCAGCGTATTTGTTTACGATTTGAAATTTTATAAAATATATAGGTATGTCATCAGTGAAGGTCGATCCCTCTTCAGCTTTTAGACCATCATGATTTATCCTCTATTTAGATTTTTGTGTATGAATTTTCTAAGATTCATTACTTTTGAAAATAAACTATTCCCGGCGATATAATGTTTTTACAAACTTTTCAAATAAACTAACCCTACTTGAAAAAATTACCGTTATAATGCCAATAATATTTTACTAATAAATTTTAATATTACCTTTATGTGTAACAATGGTTATAATGTAAAACACAAAAGGGCATGCAGCAAAGCGAACCGAAAAGGGTTTAAGTAGCACAAAAATAAAAATAAAAAACATAAAAATAAACATTTATATATTTACTAAGCCATATTTTTTAAATTCCAATCATTGCGCATAAATTAATTTCAATTCACATTTTGCCATAATGACAAGATTATGAAACTACATTATTACGTTAATTACTATCATAAATTGAATGTCTACATAAAATCAGCCTATTAAAACACAGTTTCTTTAGTTGTGACAATAGATAATATTTTGCACACAATTTTACCAGAACCCTCTTTGAACTTTGGCTGGCATATTCAGAGATTTGATTAACTTCCAAGTTAACAATTAGATAAAAATGTAAAAGACCTGCAGGCGTTAAAATCTAAAATTAAATTTTTGATCACTCTACAATTGGCTACATTTTATATCTTCTACGATTATGTCAGTATCTAAAAAAAGGAACCATCCAATTATACAAATTTCCAAATTAAAAAAGAAAATCGATAAATTATTTATCTAATTTTCTGTTTAATTTCTTTCTTATAAGGTGATTAAGATCTGTATGGAATTACAAATATAATATAAAATTCTTCTAATTTTAACTTATTATGGATAAATAAATACAAACAAATGAGGTTCCATTTTCCTTAAATAAGGACATATATTAAAATATATAAAAAACAAAACTTTCATTTAGACTGAGCATATAATATAAACACTTTATAACATTAGCGTGTCAAAACATTGTAAATAAGGTTTTTATTAATAAATTCGAATACATATACACACACATTATATATATATATATATGTATATATATATATATATATATATATATATATATATATATATATATATATATATATATACATATACATATACATATATATATATATATATATATATATATATATATATATATATATATATATATATATATATATATATATATATATATATATATATATATATATATATACATATATACATATATACATATAATAACTACTAATCAAAGTTTTCATTAATATCACATATTTAAATTAATAATGTTCCCAACAGGAGAACAATGTGAAACATTTTAAATATTTTTTATTTTTTGCTCTAATCGATGTGCTGTTTATATTAATTACTTAACTAATTTTGGCCAAACATTCGTCACATGTATAACCATATACAAATAAAAATCTAAATAACTCTCTTATAAGTGTGTATTCAAATGAACAGCGTGGAAGCTAAAAACTCGTATTTTTACAAAAAATATTAAGCTTTTTTAAATTTAGTTTAAATGAACAGGCCTTAGAATTTGACATTAAATATCACATTATATGAAAAACGCATCAATGAGCATCAATTCGTTGCTTTGCTCTCTATAAATAATATAATAACGAGAAAAAGTTATCTGCTTTATAGGTAGATACCAAACGAGCTTATACATGTAAAACACTAACACGAAAATTATACATGCATGTATAACATTGTAGGCACTGCATATTAATACATTATAAATTTATTTGTTAAATTTATTATTTATTTCTTTAAAAAAGTAAATAATTCAATGGAAAGATGTATATATATCGGGTGATCTTTGAAAGCATTCTGAGCAGATACTTTCAATCGCGTTTGACTTAAAAGGTAGATAGATACAGTGGGATCGTTTACACCACTCTGAACATTGACATGATATCCTGTATCTGACCATCCTGGAGTGAAAAACGTAAAGCAATCTCATCTTCGAAGATTCCCAAATCTTAAATGCGTTAGCACGAGCATGGATTTCATTGCTATAAGGCTGCCCGGTCTTAATTAAACAATTAAAATACTAGAAACTAATATAACAAATGGGATTACTAATATAACAAAAACTGTGATCGTTAGAGATCAAAATGTAGTACGCAGTAATGTATACATAATAATGTACACGTGGCAATGTATACGCCACAACGTATACGTGGCAATGTAGGTAAACATGTTACCATAGATTTTGCGTTAATTACCAAATAAGCTTCGTCGATATCTACCTGGAATAAAATAGACGACATATTATTTCGAAAATATACTTCATCGATATTAATCACAGGATTAATATCACATTTGTACGAGAAATATTTGAAACCGGTATCACCATCTTACTTATGAGACATTAGTTTTTTTATTTATTAGACAATTAATACGGTGATATGTTTTATTTATAAAAGCTTAGTTTTATTTGTCTTAAATTTAGAATTTAACGGTGGTACTTTAGGCATTACTTGAGAAGCTAAAAATAACATTAACAAGATAGTTATATAATATCATCGTGCGCTATTTTGCTTTATTTCCTGATCTTGAGCGTGCACGGTTTCAACGTTTCTTACGCCGTAATCGCCATCTTTTTAAATATATCTTTACAAATCACTTGTCAATGTCACTTCAGACCCCTGTTGCTTAACGGTTCATAACCATATGGACAAAAGTCGTTTTAAATAATTAAAAAAGCTCTTAAATGTAAAATATATCTTATATAACAAAATTATCTTATCAACCCTTTAATTATTAATTACATAATTTAATTATAACATTCTTTGGTAACACCTTATTACATTATATTTCACCTTTCAACACGCAGAAGTACCTTTCAAGAAGAAATTCTAAATTGTTTTCGAATAAATAATAAATGAGCTAAACAATCAAATATGATCCTGAGCACTTCATTAGATATGCAACAAAAATACATGCTAACATTGTTTACAATTATAATGAAGAAACCCATGCTAAACATAAATGAGTAGAAATAATATCATTAGTCAATTATCAATAACTTATACCCCGTATAGAAGCATCCACAAAACGTGGCAATAAAGGCCTATTTCTTTGTACGTGTTCTATAGACAATTATCGGAACTATCCCGATATTCAAATACAAAAATGTATCTATCAATCATCTCTAAATGCATTATTATCATAACAATAAACTACTTGTCTATCACCATCTTTAATGTAAAAATTTACCAAACAGTACATATCAAAAAGATAATGTTTGAGTGGGGGCATTTAACATATATAATATTTCATAACTCTCTTCTAATGATTCTTTTATCAGTTTGCTATATTTGCTTTCTCTTTGTAAAATCTGTAGCCTACATTACTTATTGGCTTAATGAATTACATTAATCTTATTGAAAGGGTCCAATAAACAGATGACAAATATACACTTTAGCGATAATAAAACGGAAACGCTGCCAAATGTCATATTTCAGAACGATATAAAATAACAATACTAGAAAATATCAATTATCACCAAATGCGAAAACTAATAGACAGTAACAGGCAGGCGCCGTTATAAGGACGCATTTAGGGATGATTGTAAAGATCGTTAATTGTATGCATGAATTATTATATTTATTAGTATTACAATCTACTCAGAAATAAGTATTTTTTTATTCTCTGAATCATTTTGTACTTGTCGTAATTGCTGCTGTTATAATTATTACAAATTTTAAAATGCTAATTTTCTATGGATTTTCTTTATACTTATTGAACTATTACGTATATCTCGCAAGCATATGTAGAATAGGACACATGTCCACAAAAATCAGGTCATCTAAATAAGCGAACTACACCCAAAAATGTAAGCTAAGAATCTGCAATATTTTTAAATAATGTACACACTATTTTTTATGATGAGTGAAAATTAAGCATCAAAGAGTAATATTCAAACTTGATCACAAACATTTAGTATTTCAGAGTAATATTTCCATAAACGTAATAATTTTTCATTGAAGCTATGTTACAATACACATATGAGCTTCAATGAAAAACTATCTTGAAAAATTGTCTTTTACTTTGAATTGTTCAAATGATTGCAAAGCAAATATAGTAACAATAAATTACGCTTCATGGATAATCTATAAAAATAACCATTGAATTCGTTGCTTGCAAAAAAAAATCTGCTATATAAATTCAAAAAAATGAATGTATCTATCACATGTTTCAGGTATACTAATTAATCACGTATACTGCACTAATCTCTGTTGGTACCTTTAATTAAATAATAATATGGTTAGTAAATTTTAATAAATATATACTCATATTAATTTTAGCAAGATGTATGAAATATTATGCTAGTCTCCATTTCACGACTCTATATGATGTTATCCTGAAAAAAAAAACAATAAAATAATGTAATACAATATATTATATTAATCTGTCTAATACCGGGATTAAGAAACCACAATATGATCTGTGTAATAATAATGCAGGCTCACTTTCGCCGACATGAGATTAAAAAAAATACTTTTTCAAAGTGAAAAGAGGCTGCCCGGAATAGGCCCCATAAGAATAAAAAAAGATTTTCTATACCTAACTAATACGAAGCTATCTTCTTTCTCTTTTTACTTAAGTTTTTTTTTTTAATTAAGACGCTTTCGTGTGTGCTCGTAACGCATAGTAAAATTTATACTTTTTTTTTAAATAAGAATAAAATACATGCATGAAATATACAACAGAAAGTTTACCTTTAGTTTAGTCAAGGGACACTCAAAAATCAGAAAAAGGAAGAGTCAAAACAGTAAAAGAAAGTCAATCTATGTAATATGCATATTATAGAATAATTTCCACATATCGACGGCAAGAAAAATCTGGCGCGCAGACCTACATACCGATATCATCGGTATGTGCAATCCGCTAATACGCCTTGGACAAATGTGATAGTTACTTCTAAGTAGTGGGACATTATGGACTGTTAGTATATAGTATAAGAAATTAATTATTTTTCCAATAGATGGCCTTAGTAATAGATTTATGCATGCACTTTATAGTCCGGACCTAGAGGTCCAAGTTGTTCCTGTCTATTGCAAACAATTTTGTTGATGAAAAATTCGTCTCAAGAGAGAATTGTGAAAATCGACTATATCAGTTTTTTGCCAATAGGGATGAGGGTTTCTATGAGAGAGAGACATAATAGAATTACTGTCAAAATCAGATCATTATAACTATGCTAAATAAATCTTTCATTTTCATGTAAAAATAATGGATTTCTTTTTACTATACCTATTAATTCAGTCTTAACTGGATACTTACTAACAAAATAACGAGTAGCTGTTGTCCGTTTACAAATCAGCAAGAAGCTCTGAATAGTAATCAGTTACACTCAAGTAATCTATCATACGCTCGGGCAGGGGTAATTTGCCGATAAGGTCTCGTCGCACACGCTTTAATATTTCAAATCTGTAAATAAATAATAATATATACTTTTATTGTATTCATCCGTACAGGGGCGGAGAAAGAATACTAACCTCTGCGGCCGAGGTCGAAAACAACCCACCTCAGCTACGTGGTAGGGCCTCAAGCCCGTCTGGACGGCGACCACCTTTGGTCTTAAATATGCCGCCATAATAACCTTGTGTTGTGTTCCGGCATTAGTGACCCAAGTTCCTGTACCCTTATGGGACAGCAGCGTATTTGCGATGCCATTGGCGTTGCAAACACCTATAGACGACGGTAACTACTAAATTCTAAGCGGGCTGTCAGCCTGTCTGCTGTCCTACGCAATAAAAAAAAAACATCATCTTAGTGTTAATCTTAAATGTCTACCAAATTTTTGTTTTGGAGTCCAGTGTATGAATACATTATTTGCTACTACTTCTCTTATTCGTCACATGATATTCAGTATCTCTAATATTGAGAGTATTGTCTCATGCTCTTTTCTAAAACACTTAGCCAGTTTTTTTTTTATTATAATACAGTACAATTTTCCTTCAGTTTGTTCGCTAACTCAAAGACATGAAGCAGTCATGGAAACAATAGTTCCTACATGACCTTTCCGGATATTTATACATTCTCCACTGCTTGTCCCATTTTAGCGCTGCCAACTTTTACAACCATATCAGAAGAAAGAAAGAAATTTATTTGATGGAACAAAATTACAAAGAAATCCATATAATAAAACTATTCTAAATCTACTAATTTAGATCGACCACACAGCACGGTGCTGTGTCAAATGACCCAGCGCCGGGTTTTAGTGCCGATCTATTTGGGCCTTGAGGTGAAATACTGACCCAACTAAATAGTATTTTCAGTGTTACATTTACATAAATATACAAAATATAATAAGATATCAATCAGTCTTTTATGATAGAAATTACTATATATACCGTGTATATACTTGTATATGTAGTGAATGGTTAGTATTTATGTTCCATAACCATAAAAAAAAATCAAATTTTTCTTTATTAAAGTACTATTAGTAGTATTCACTTCCATGCCCGAGGTTCGCTTTTCGATCCTTTTTTTCCTGCTTCACATGATTTTCAGCATTCCTGGTACTCAGTCCATTGGCACGCATATCAATCATTCTTTATAAAGTCAACACCTTCTGGGATTCTCATGCCGGGGCTCGGCGGAGGCGGCATGGCTAGGCATTTGTTCCCAACGTAAGTAGTGATGTATGTTTTGCCGAACAATGGATGAGGTTCTGACTATGGCTTCCTCTTCGAGGTTTTTATATTATGTTTAAGTCTTTATATACTAAAAAATTCACTAAGAAGATTAATGTATCTTAGATAAGAATCTAACCTGCACATATGTTGCAGCGATTGTACACGCTTAAATCTAGAAACAGGGTACAAAAGCTGTACCCTAACGGGTCCCACTATTGGCCTTAAATTTAAAAAGAATAAGTAGCGTCCACTACGCGACGTCTCAACGGCATTATCTATAAATTCCATTATAGTGTGTGCTCTGAACATTGTGCATCCACTAAAACAAAAATTACCTGAAACAAAAAACTTTATTTTGAATATTATAAATAAAATAAGCTTCAGATTTAACGTACTAAAAGCTATGTAGGGACATACAAATTTGTTTCTTTAAAATCATTTAAATTGTGAATTCAATGTGGTCACAAGCAATCATGCAATTACATCATTATATTTAACTGGTGTGACATCTGAATACTTATATGATGCACCACAGATTCCTAATGCAAACTTTAAGATGAGAAATTAGGAGCACGACCAACTTATGATAATATATTTTTTATAGCTTGAATTCAGAAGAGAGGCAAATTGCCCAACTGGTAACAGGTGATCTACCATAAGTGATAGACTGGAGGGTGTTGGTCACGACCCTCAGACATGAGGACTACGACTCGAGGAGGAGGAACAGGTGATCACCATCGGCACCGCGATGCCGGCTTCAAAATAATTTTATAACGCCTATGTTAAAAGACTCCATATCGAACAGCAATAGGAAAATATTATTTGGATGCTCATTAAAAATTCCGAGAATATATAACACGAAGGTTTTCAATCATTTTGTACAAAAAAGAAGTTCCAAGAGAAGGGGAGTATGAATACCCAGAGCATGGCGGCAGTGTAGCGGAAAAAAGACAAAGGAGGCCCCATTCAGAACAGCTCCTCAGAATATTACCCATTGTATAGATAGTAGAAAACGCAAAAGGACACAGTCACCCAAGAACAAGCATGTTTAGACCAATGATAGTCAACAAGAAGATTTGTACATCTTTGGATAAAGTCTAGGGGATTAAGCTGACAGACAGGTGTTTTAGTCCATAAACAAGACCTGTTACGATTATGGTTTCGGAAATCTGTACAGTATGTAACAATATCGCTTACTAAACTGTTACTTCAAATTAGTTAATAAGCAAATTTACCTAAGCGGCACGAGTAATAATAAAACGTAGTAAATAGAACTTACCCTGGTCGTGTTCTATTCTCACATGCCTTAGACCATTCAATTTAAAAGATAGAGTAAAAATGTAATGGTCATCACTGCTATCACGGACTATGAATGATCCGTCAGGCTCATTGGAAAGGATTTTTTCAGCAGCTTCAGCTGAGAGCGGACCCCAATACCAACCACACTGAAAAAGTATATTTAATATTATATACACTATAGCTATTTATAATATTATCTTACGTTTAATACACAACCACATCAATGAATGAATGAATGATAACTCTTTATTGCATAGATACTTAAAACTAACTTAAAATAGGTATACAAAAATATAATGCTGTAATGACAATGGGCGACCTTATCGCTTAAAGCGATCTCTCCGCATCAATGTAAGTATACACATCAAAAAATTCTAAGCAACATGCATGATATTACAAATTTACCATTCATACTAATTAATTTCTAAGTATTTACTCACTCAAAGTGCGCAGGTATATAATAAACTTTTTGTTATTGATGACATACTGGCTGGTTGTAAAAAAAACATTTCGATTATGTTTTCTTTTTTCATAAAATTAAATGAAAGGGAATTTGTTTGAATTTAAGTGAGTTTTTATTGTTACTTTTGGTCTTGATGTTATAATTTTACCAATCATTTAAATAAAGTTAGCGACAAAATTGAATTGTTAAATATTCTTTACGTCATGGAGCGACGTCATTTGATGGCAAATGAAATGCAAAGAGCTATAGGGATGTTGCAAGCGGGAAGTAATCAATCTCAGGTATCTCGGCATTTTGGCATTCATAGAAGTGTTATTTGTCGTCTTTGGCAGCGCTACAATAATACAAGGGAACCCGCTAAACAGCATCCAGGCCGTAAAAGGAGTACAACCACTCGGCAAGACCGGTACATACAACTGACTGCAAGCCGCCAGCCGATGTTAACCGCTCGAGAGATAAGTTTGAGGCTACAAAATTCAATTGGTGTTGATGTAAGTCCCCAAACTGTGCAAAATCGACTGCATGAGTACGGCCTACGAGCTCGACGCCCAATTAGGTGCCCAACGATACGTCACGGGAATCGCGCTCGTCGAAATGAATGGTGTAGAGAACGTAGAACATGGACCCAGGAACAATGGGATAAAATTATGTTTTCCGATGAGTCGCAATTCGGGTTTAAGCCTGATACAAGAAGGGTGCGAGTGTACCGTCGGCCCGGAAATACTGAAAGGCTCAGGTGCATTCAGGAAGTTCATCCATACAGCGGCTCATCCACCATCCTAAAATTTAAATTAGTACATGTTGCTTAGACTTTTTGATGTGTGTATTATAAATTTGTTATTTTAACATTCATGACAATTACTTTTTTGAGTAAATGGATTTTAATTGTATTTTATATGTACTTTTGTACACACATTGTATACACATTTTTAAATGATGCTGAAACAATCGTGCTTAAGCAATAAAAGCGGAAACTGTATGATAGGAGTGAAAGTTTCAGAAGTAATATTACGCCACCAGCGTTGTACACTGGTAAGAGCAGAGGAAGGTGTACTTTAAGTACCAAAACGGAAGTGTGGGATATAAATAGACTTTAATTTTATGGTGTATTATAACTATTATAACTATTATGGTGCTAATGATGTAACACCCATTTGAGTTAGAGAGCAGCTGTTCAAGAAAGTAAAGAAATTATTGTGCCTGAATGAGACGAAACGAGTAACTCTGTACTCAAAAAACTTAACTTACGTCTTTGACTTTTTGTAATGATTTGGCGAAGTCCCTGAGAGTGTTCTGTGGGGGCGATTGTTGTGAGGAGGCATCATCGGGGTCCCCAGAGGTCTCGGCTGTGGGCGGAAGCGGGGGTAGTGCACGCTGGACTGTTGTCGGAGCCGAAGATTGCCCCTTTCCCGCTCGCATTTTCTCTACATCTCCTTCCGCACTAGTTTCGACCGTAGGCTGTCGGCGCCAACGAAACAAATTACACAAACTTTTCTTCAAATTAATAGACAATAAACGAACAGGCGACATTTTCGACTTTTCACCTTGATTCAAACTCTTCTTACTAACTTTATCATTCTTGTCTATTTCTAAAACATCCTTAGTTATATTATCTTTATTCTTCTTCTTGGATTTTGCTCCAAGTGTATTTTTAGTTGGTTTTTTATTGTTATTATTAGTCTCAATAGATGCGGACATTTCATTATTCTCTTTTAAGTAAGTTATTGACTGTGATTCCTTGTTTACTAGTCTGGCATTTCTGTTAGCATTGGTTACTGCGTTTATTACAGCATTAGTTCTTCTACTGAAAGGGTGATACTCAGTATCAGGTCTAGCATAAATAGTATGCAAATACCTTCTCACATCATGTAATGTAAAAGGAATAGGACCTGTATCCGAATCATCTGGAGGATTTTTACATGAAGAACTGGGTAAATGGTGTAATCTAGAGCGATCGTATCTGTGTCTAAGTTCCCCAGGGATAAAGTTGCCATCGGCTGGAAAACAAGTTATATGTAAAGTTTTTGAAGAATTTTTGTCTCGGTTTTTATTTCTAGCTCTTTTTATGCACTTTTCTATTTCAGAACTACTGCAACCAGGTTGGACCATATCAATTGGTACTGCATATATATCACTATCGAAAGGTACGTTGTACATATCGGTAATGTCTGAAGTCTTTGCTGAGAGTGTGTCGTGCGATATCGCTTGAGTAATAAATGTCGAATCGTCAACTTGCAACTGTGTCACTAGGGAATTATGACTGCTAGACAGGCGTGAGGACAGAGAACTTCTCGATGAAGGTCTATTCGCACGACAGGGGCTGAGATGTAACAACCCGGGACTGGAAAATCTACACTGTCGACGTTCATACAGTGATTCAACCCTCAATTTCCTTGGGTACAAAGGCGACACATGTCCCTTAGTAGGCGGCACATTCAAAATTGATGACTGTCTGTTTTCTACAAACTTATCAATCAAAACAGGCGAAGCAGGCAAACATACACCTTTACTTTTGTTATTTAAAACGGAGTCTGGAACATCCTGAAACCGAAACACATACAATCTGCTATAATACAACTTTTGATTTAAAAAGAAAATTAATTAAAATGTGTCATAAGAAAATATAACTATGTGCACTGTGGCATGGTGCGGGTGACAGTTGCCTGTATAACGTTGACATCTGTCAGTACCACATGACTAGGGATGTGACGTTTAGTAATTCATTTTTATCGCTGACGATACTCGTAGCATAAATCTAGTTCTCTTTAATGTTGTTATGAAAATTAGTTTAAAAAGCAATTTATTATTTAACTAGCTGTGCCCGCGACTCCGTCCGCGTAGAATAGTGACTGGGCAACATTTTTTGGATATATTTTATGGTTTATTTTGGATTACAAACCCTATAAACCCTAAAATATAATTAAATGAAATATACAAACTGCGTTCGAACCTACAAAGTCCAGCCTAAGCTGAACCCTATTTTATATGATTGATGATATAAATCTGAGGTCAAATTAAATTGGTTATTAAAAATCCGAAACTGATCACTTTTAACTAAAACCTAAGTAGCCTAAGTTACTCCTTGTTACATCAGCTATCTGCCAATGAAAATCCCGTCAAAATAGGTCCAGCCGTTTCAGGGATTAGCCGGAACAAACAGACAGACAAAAATTGTAAAAACTGTTGTTTTGGTATATGTACCGTGTATACATCCAAATGCACTTAGTAAAAAGCGGTTATTTTAATCTTACAAACAGACCCTACAATTTTATTTATTTCTACAGATTGGTATTTATGAGAGGACTCCGTTATCGCGTGTAGTTTCTAGGGATTAAACCTTTATCGACTATGGTCTATGCGATATTTCAAATCTACTCATCTAATAAAACAAAATGGGACATTATGTCTGATTAGGATCATGACATCCATATTGTTGAAGCAGAGTCCCGAAAAGAATTGCTGTATATGAAGCAATTCTTTAAAATAAATAAATTTGTAAGATGCCGATTAACAAGAGTTTATTTTAACAAGACATGACAGAAGTAGAATAAAAAAAAAAAAGTTACGGTGTAAAAGTCACTAGAATATTTTTAAAGTATACTTTTAAAACATGCCAGTGCTTTGATTATATAAATATACAAAACACGCAGGTTTTAACACATATTGACAACATAATCAATTCATCGTTAATAATATCCGTCACAGATTCAGATGATGAATTAAGTGACAATTCAGATGTTCCTGACTCTGATATAAGTTTAGACGAATAAAATATATTTCTTCTTAGCAACCTTTTAAGTAACCTTACCCTATATATGTTCTGTTGTTTCATTTATATAATTATAGACATTTTAACAATATAAATTGAACTACGCACAATATACATATACATATAAAAAACATCGACTATCCATCGTAGCAGTACATCTCATCACTAAATATGTCTATGGCGTTACGTTTTACGCATAACACTGCTTAATTTTTCTTTCAATTTGTTTTTATTTGTAGACTAGAACATTGTGGCTGGGTTAAATTTAAGTTACTACAGTTATTAATGATTTAATATATTACGAATGTGGTACAGCTGAAATATTAAGTCACAATTTGTAAATCGCAGCAACTTTCAAGAGTGAATCGAAACGTTACTGAAACTGTCACCCGCACCATGCTAAATTTAGATTGTGTTTTAAATTGGGAATTGTGATATATGATATATTATAATGTTACTTATTTATGCACTAACATTTTTATTAATAATATTTACTATAAAATTGTATTTTGACATATTATAGTACTTTAATTTTTATCTTTGTAATTGACATTAAATATATAGTATAATTAATAATAATATTTAAATAATAATATAAATTATCAAATACTTTTTATTATGACACTAATTGATCATATTTCGCAAATTCGAATGTTACTGTACCTGAAACTCCGGAGGTGGTTCTATAGCAGCTAAAATTGTTTTTCCTGGACCTTTTTTTACTGTGTTAAAAAAATCTTCACACATGCGCTCTGAAGTTTCGGTGGATTCACAAGGTGATAGTGATCTATCATCAAAATCGCTTTCCTGCAACTGTATTAGGAGAAAAAGCACTTTATATTAACGAGAAATATATAAATAAAACATCAAGTTACAATTGCACCTTGGTTTGAGCTCTAAAATGTTCCATGGAACTCATTGAGATCATAAACATTATACGATAGTAAATGTTATTTCATAGAAACATGTTTACTACTAACACACAAAAGGGAAAAAGTATGGGCGAGTTGAGTCATATTGGTTTTGGTCATATTGGTTGTTAAATATATTTTATGAATGTTTATGAAAATTATTTGTCTGTTACATTCTGAAATTGGAGCCTTATTTAACAATTGTCACTAGCAGTTAGGTGTCAGTTGAGACACGTGCACACCTATATGGCCGCGAGCAAAACAATAAAACATTACTGCAAAGTTTTCTTTACATTATATTATAAGAAATGTAACAAATGGGTATTAATTAAATAATGTCAAACCAACTTGCATTTGAATGTTTCACAGGTTGCATTACACAAATTAAAGCCTTAATTAAGGTTAATATCTTCGCTTCGCTTACTAAATTGACAGTGATTAGATAGAGTGGTTCAAAAAGGTATTTTAAATAAAAAATAAAAAAGGCTAGTGCTATACGAGAGGCGTTCTAAAAGTAACAATAATGAATATTAAACTAGAAAAAGCAGCCATCACTTCGCTATCATCTTCAAATTTGTTTAAGATAGAAGATACTGGGTGCTATATCTTCCGAATAGGAAGTTCGGGTAGATCGAAATCCTGATACTTGAATGGCAACCATCGCTTTGGCTTCATGAGCGTTGTTTAGGTGAAACAGTACATAAACTCGCAGTTTTCTCAGTCTTTCTTCTATTCATCGACTTCAAACGATGCGAACTTCAGTTTCGGTGTCACACGGTTTTCACAAGGTTTTAGGCATCCATTGTAATGAGTCCATTGTTACGTATACCGCCCTTTACGAAGTCAAGCCAGCACTTTATGAATCTACCTACTTACCGGCACCCGGCGGAGGCGCCTTGGCTAGATATTTGTTGCCCACTTAAGTAAACGGTTGCCGTAAAACGTGGCCATATGAACCATGACGACACTCTTGCGATTTATCAGTAAGTACATTTACCGCAGCATATTCATCTCCGTGACACGCAGTAAAAAAGTTCACGCAGTACAGTTCCCACCCGTATAAAAGAAGAAACCTAATGATGGTTTGATAGATTTGTACCTTCAACTTAACCGGCGGCATCTTGGTGTCACAAATGACAACTCACGCCATTTGGCTCCCGCGGCGGCAATGCATGCCTTGACGTCGCAATTGATCGTACCTCAGTGGTATTAAACTCAACGATCAATCTAGAGGGTTCAAATCTCACAATGGCATGTACCACTTAGGCAGTGTTTCTTGCCTAATGTGCATATTATAGCATAATTGCAATGTACCGACAGTAAAGGAAAACAGCGTGAGTAAACCTGCATTCTGATAACCGGTACGGTATACTGTATGTTCCCTCTAGGGGGAGGCTCGAGCCTAGCTGTTGAAACGTTTATAGGCTGTTGTTATTGGCTCCGAATCATAACGGTAAGGAGTCACCAGTTAAGATGCCCATACCACCAGAGCCTATCGCCTTCCAGGCTTCAATGTGGACTCCATCAGCTTCTACAGATATCCGAATATCGGCGTTATCGATCTTCTTGATTCGGGAGATCTAACTTAACCTGTAACTGGTAACTGCACCTCTTTTTGCTGCTCACTCAGAGTTCCATTAGAAGAAAATGGTGTTGTGCAGTGAGACTCTCACCAATGTATGATCTTGTAGTTGGTTACTTTACAGATTTGGTGTCTCCTAGTGACTAGAAAACCGATTTGTGTGGCATTCCTCACGTTTTTATACATGATGAGGTGATCGGATTTCTGGTTAACACTTATTCACTATGACAAGGTATTGAGATCACACACACGACTGTTTAAAACGCCAATGAAAATGGAATTCCCCAGAGCACTATACCAAATTAATTTCAACCAGTCTGTGGCGATAGACACTAATCAAATGGGTACCTCCTGCTTACAGGAACAATTACCGTAAAAAAACTACAAAAGGACCATCATCTTTTTTCCTTAGTGGCTTCTTGGAATCATCTTATTTGGTAAGCATAGTATGAGCCCAAAATAATTATTCCCTTAAACCTGGGCCTCCTCCAGTCACTAAAATGAAATCCTGATCTGCTTGGAACTTTTCGGAATTTACCCGATATTTAGGAAATATCGACCCTTTTTTTCCTTTTGTTTCATATTGTCGGCACCCTACGTGCAGAGAGGTTTTTACCACATTTTTATTTTCATATGCAATTTGCTCCTAAGGATTCTTTGAACACTGTTATATGAGATCCCTGTGACCACAACTATATGCCCGATGGTCACTCTTCATCTGTCAACACAAGGTCTAACAATTTATCTTTACATCCCTTATGTGAATCTTTCGTTCTTCTTAAACTCCTTGGCCCACTGTGCACCAGTGAAATATGGAAGAGCAGTCTACCAATATTTCCACTAAAGCAGTGTGTATGTCTGGTAGACATTATTCTCAAACAGTGATATTAGGTCTTTACCTATGAAATTGCCGTTTTGTATGAAAAAAATTAAACGAATTTTTTTCATGTATTTTTTATTTGTAATAATCGAAGTAATCACCCATGCAATCAATGCATCTTTGCCAACGCAGTGGCAGTTTATGGATGCCCTTCTTAAAGAAATCAGCTGGACGGGAGGCAACAAATTCTTCAAAGGCATTTTGTACTGCCTCTCGGGTATTGAATTTTTTTTCCCGCCAAGAAGTTATCCAAATTCTGGAAAAAGTAGTAGTCTGTAGGCGCAAGGTTTGGTGAGTAGGGCGGATGACGGAGAACTTCCAATCCCAGTTCTTGCAACTTGGAGACCGTCTGATGTGCAGTATGAGGTCGCGCGTTTTCGTGCAGGAGCAGCGGAGATAAGTGATTGACCAATGCTGGTTGGAGATGTGCCAGCTTCTCCATCAATGTGTTCAGTTCTTCACAGTACACATCTGCAGTAACGCTCACCCTGTTTGGTAAGAAGCTGTGATGAATCACACTGGTGCTAGACCACCAAACAGTGACCATCACTTTTCTAGGGGTAAGTTTGCGTTTAGGGCATTGTTTAGGTGCTGAACCAGGATCCAACCAACTTGCTGAGCACTTGCGGTTATCAAACAGAATCCATTTTTCATCGCAGGTAACAATGCAGTTCAAAATTCCGTCATTTGTGTGTCTGTTGAGCAGTGCAAGGCACGTCTCGACGCATACTTCGCGCTGGCGATCATTGCGTTCGTGGGGCGCCCATTTGTCAAGCTTTTTTACCTTGCCAATTTGACGCAAATGGACCAATATTGTTTTGACGCTAACGTTGAAAGCTGCTGCTGATTCAGCCGTAGATTGTGTATCATCAGCTTCCACAATCGCCTTTAATTCGTCATTGTCGACCAGTCTTCGGACGACCGCAAGGTTCCTTTTTCAGGTTGAAATTCCCAGAATGGAAGCGAGCAAACCAATAACAGGAGGTGCGTTGGTTTGTAGTGTTAGATCCGTAAACGTTGTTGATGTTGCGTGCCGCTTGTGCCGCGTTACTGCCACGACGGTACTCACATTCCATAATTACTCGAATTTTTAACATATCCATGATGACGAAAAAAAGTGAAATGCGATGAAAATGTAACATTAATCAATAAACAAATGACTACTTTTGGAAAAAGAATTCCATGTTTTTAAAATAAAATTAATTTGAAATTAGAATTCTTAGCCAAACTAAAATTATTTTGATTTGAAATGGCCAGTACTGCAGAATGGCAATTTCATAGGTAAAGACCTTTTATTTTACTTTTTTCTCCAATTTTATTTGAATGAATATATTTTTATTTATTAGATTTTGTTATGTTAACTTTATTCCTATTTCCAAAGATGTGCATATAGGAGTAAGTAAAAAAGCACTGGTAAATGAAATAATCTTTACTTTTAAAACATCCCTCTTATTTTAGATTACTGACATTAGAATATACTTTACAAAAGAAATCAAGGGTATCAAGGGTAGAGGAAGTTTTAATAGCTACAATCACTAAGCATATTTTTAAAATAATGTATGAGTTTTATTGCATATTTGCACAAAAACTTCTAATTAAGTAATGTTCAGTGTACTAATATAAGATTCTGTTTGACATATAACTTTTCCTTCCAACATCGAGAAAAACTAAGTCATTGAAGAGATGCGCCTTAGAGTATATATACCTAAAGCTATTATGAAGCTTCTATAGTAATGAAAATCAAACATATAAATTTGGACTCTCACAGCTGAAATATTCGCAAGCATATAATTTTAAAACAATCTAAACTTATGAATTAAAATAAATATAAGAAACTTGAAATAAAATGTAATTTGTGATAGCAATATATACATACATTGTTTTTAATATTTCACAGTAAACAAAGTACACTGACTAATGATTGATAAATCTGGACATAAAGAGAAAAAAACAAAATAAATAAAACCACAAAGCACATGTTCAAATTGATTGCCTCTATTGCATATTAAAATTATTGATTTAATTTTCCTTATATTCAAGTCATATGAACAATGTAATTTATATTATGCATGGATTAATTTGTTACCTGGAATTTTTATTTATAGGATATCACACTGTTTTATCAAGGTTATGTCTCATGCCATATAGAATCAGAGGACCACCACTTTACAACACTCTTTTATTCATATTAATAGAGAAAAAAAAAACAATATCTCAAGGAATTTCAGGTTATTGTTCTTTGTATAGCATCTACACCATGTGAAGACTAATATAGCTTAGAATTGAAATACCGTGGGCCCGACATGGTTGTGACAATGTGCACATAACAAGAAATATATTGAATGATCTGATGGTAATTGTTTTTCTCTGCTAAAATTATATTTTAATATTCGCAAAGCAAATTATACAGACAAGTGCAATACATCACAACAGAAAGGTGATAAAAATACAAAAACTATAAAAGTATTAATAATCAAAGGCTACTAAGCAAAGAAAATCACACATGGATTTGGTAGAAACATTTTGGACCTACCTGTCATACTAATGGTCAAAACAAATACTAATCTGGGATATTAAAACAGACAACAATCATAGTAATAGAATTCAAACCTAACACTGCTATGAAACCATTGTAACTGTTTTACTAATCAATCTATCTAGATTTTAACCTCTCTCAAATTCTGAAACGTTATATATACATATTCATACTAGTGGTAAATAACAAGTTGGAACTTTATTACTGATTAGTTTCTGTAAAAGCTGAAGGTTGTAGTAGGAACGCCTGTTTTTAGAGAGTTCTAGCTACATGTTATAGATATGCCACAATATTAGAAACCGATTACTAAACTTTAAGAGAATATTATCAAGAATATTTTACATTGACCAGAATTCAAATTTTTGACTTCTTTTGGTCAAGTATCAGATGTCAAGACCTGACATTTCAAATTATAAAATGCTATTTATTTCCCATTTCTTTAAATGAATAGAAATGTCATAGAAACAGTTGAGATTTGAAACTACTTTTAATGAATGTAAAAGGTTATAAAGTCACAGCGAAAGTCAAGCATTTATTACTAGTATCTCTATGCCATAATTTTTTCATTACATTTAATAAATTGTCATAATTGTCTATGAATAATTGTAAATTTAGATAAGATAATTAATTAAGTCAACAAACAACAATATAATAAAAACACTGATCCACATGGCTGGGAGAGGCCTATTGTAAAATATAACAAAAACATTTGCTAGGTTGTGAGGTTCAAAGTCAGTCTGCATGGCAACCACCCCTAATATCTAATATATTGCCATAATAAGCTTGTGTTGAATTTGAGCATAAGTGACCTAGGTTCCAGTACACATAAGCAGAGAGCAACATGTTAGTGATGCTGTTGCAAAAATCCTTAAGCTTCAGTAACTAATAACTGTTAAGTGGTCCCTCAGTCTGTTTGCTGTTCAGCAGTAATAAAAAATTTACTTATACAAACCCAAATTAAAAATGAGAGTTGTTAGATGATTCAATATTCTAGTTAATGTAGGTATTTTTATTAAGTTTGTAGGTCATATTTAATTCTAGAAAGCAGTTGACAAAGAAATCTTATGATATTTTCAATCTTAATAATTCAAATTACTACAATAAGCTAAATATGACGTGGTGCTTTCTGACAAAGCATTATAGAAATAACAGTCAACATGCAACATTGAATTCATTCCACAAAATTGAATTATGAACTCATAACAGACCTTATACTCCGATAATGTTAGTGTTTCTGGGATCTGCTTCAAGGAATTAAGCAACCTGGAGGGAAACTACTAATGTGAAATTGATTTTTTACAAGACGTATGTAACAAGCAATAAAAATACATCATTTTCTTTATTATTCAAAGGTGATATATGTAAAGCTAGCCTCGAATTATTCTAAATGGTAGATATCACCTACAATAACTAAACGAAATTCACGTAAAATATCAGGGCAGATGATCTTAGGTCAGCTAATTTTATTCATGCACTATTGATTATTGCCATTTCATAGACGACAGTGCAGTTCGTTAAGGTAAATTACTGTAAAGGGAAATTAACACACCTCGGATGAGACGTGATGCCATCCGCTGGCAGAATCACTCGAAAAAGATCCACTAGTAACTATCAAACCACTATCTTCACTTAACGGAGGGGCTTCGGAATGTGTCGAGAACGGAGGTGACTCCATCACCCTTTAACATCTACTATCAAAAAATGACAACTCGTTAGGTAAATTAAAAGATTATAACTGTATACACAATTACACACTTAAAACTTGGAGAAATAAGATACATTACTGATAATTGTAAATTTTGTAGACAATTTTGATTGACAATCTTTTCGTCACAGTAATCCAAGGTAGAGATGGGTAACACTGCGCTGCGCAGTGTTGCCAAGACCAATGAAGAATATGCTAAAATGGTGTAAAAATTATGCCAAAATTATGCCAAATGCTTTAAAGATATGCTAAAAATTCTGCTAACATTTTTCAATGTCAAATAAAACGTAATATAATTTTAAAAAGTTTATTAATTAACAAAATATATGTTTTAATCGACTATGTTATCGAATAAAATATTAATATCTTGGTATTCATCGACCACATAATGTGCTTGAAGACGATGAAGCCTCATTGCTCAGACTGTATGTAACTGCTAACTGAGATAAATCTGCAAAGGGATTATTGCCAGCTGCATCTTTTTAATCAACTACTTCATTCCAGAAGTGTGGAATGAAGTAGTTGATTATAAAGTTTTCTATGGTGGAAGATGTACATTCCCATTTAATGTTAACTACGTATGTTTCTCCATTGAGACATCAGTCTATCTATTGTAGATGCATCCACTCGGAATTCTTAGACTGTATCAAACAATTAATAATTCATGTAAAAACTGTAAGAACTTTAGTTCGTTTAGGTTGGAATGGTAATAAGTACGCGGTAAAGTATATACTATTTCTATCTCACTTCTTTCAAATAAGTAGCAGGGAGTGAAAAAATGCTGCTAATCTATGGTATATTGAATGAGATTTGGCGGGAAATCCCTGCAATACGATAGAGAGCATTTGACGTCAACATTTTACCCTTTCCATTATGCCAACATTAGGTCAACATTATGCCAACATACAATATAAAAGGATTTATCTAAATGGAAATAATTACGTACGCATCTATGTAATTTTCATGATTAAACTTTTATTTGATAATTATTTTTTAAGCTAAAAAAATATGCTTTATGCTAAACAACAAATAAATTTGCTAAACAACATGAAAATAAGCTAATTTAGCATAAAATATGCTAAACTAAAATGGCAGCAGTGGCGCTGCGTAATGCAATTGCGCCAACTCAGTTCCTTGCGCTGATGTGTAAATTCACTTCTTCAAAATGAGTTAGCGCACAGCGCAGGACCGGGAAATTCGAATATAATTCTAAAAGCTGCAACTCCGTGAAATTTAAATGGAACTGTAATCGATTCTGTGGGGAGTACTAGGCATGCCTTTTAAGTTCTGTCGTTTCCATATTTTCCGTCAATTTTGAATCTCAAAACAGTTGACAGTATTAGAATTAATGCTATTGTTTAGTCACAGCGTCGATTGGAATCTGTCAGGTCACGTACGAAAATGAAACTTTCTAAGGAAAATGTCGCGTGCAATAATTTTTTACAACTTTAGAAGAGGCCTAACACGGCTTTAGTGTTTTGAAGAGCTAACATTTGTGTTCAGTGATGAAGTCCCATGTCTGCGGACTGTCGAACGCTGGTATTTAGAATTTCAGCGTGGACATACTGGTGATAGTGACAAATCTCGCGAAGGACGTCCAAAATCCGCCTTCACTGAAGATAACATCATTGCTGTGAGACAACTAATTCTCGAAGATCGTCATGTGACGTATCGAGAGATAGAGGCTTTAGTAGGCATCTCAGGGACAACCGTTCAGAAGATTCATTTCAGTTCATTTTAAAACATCTTATATGATTTTTAAATTAAGAAAAATGATTATCAATTATAGGAGATGAGGATTGGACATTTCTTTTATTTGAATACCGTCACATAAAGGAATAACAGGCAATGAAATAGCTGATAAGGCTGCATATGATGGAATCAATTCGTTTTATGTGTCATTAATTGTAAATATTCCGGTTACTGATTGTTATGCCGCTGTGGCGTTTAATAACGCACCTCTTTTTATGATGCGAGATCCAGAAGGCACGACATTTTGGCATAGAGATAATTTGTGACAAGAATGAATAAAACAAAAAGCAACAATGCCAATTGTCAGTAAAAGATATTACCTCGAACCACCGATTCTAAAATATTATTGATTTATCAGAGGCTTTGTTTGTGTAGCGTCCAGTCATATGTTTCTTATATAATAAGTCTTTTAATTCTTGTAATTATTTGAGTTATCAAATATACGAACTGCTTTATATTGCAACGTGTTGTATTTATCTGGTAACAGTTTAGTTGGAGTTAAAAGGGTATTTCTCTTGTAAATTAGCAGGGACTCTATCCAGAGCCCCTCACCGCCATTAAAACAAGATATACAAAAATTGTGGCAAGAATTTTGGAAGAAGGATCAGGAAGTCAAGGGGAAATGGTATGGAAGCATTCAACAAGACTTACCAGTCAAACCATGGTATAATAAGCTCAAGTCACCCAGCCGTGATTTTATCACCACAATCAGTCTTCGTTTTGGCCATATTAAGACACCTGCACATCTGACCAGACTTGGAATTGTACATAATAATAAATGCAAAAATTGTAGCGGTATCGGCGATATAGAACATATGATTTTTTCCTGTCCGGCATACTCCTTGGATAGGTTAATCCTGGCTAGTGAAGTTAAAGTGTTATCATCAGCTAACGACCCCTCCCGCCGCCTCAGTGAATTGTTAAAAAATGTGGACTGTTTTATTCCAATCTTTAAATATATTAAAAATACTTTCAAGGAACTTTAACATTGACATTACAAAAATCAATGGTGTTTCCAATGAGCAAATAATCGCTATGACAATATGAAAATAAAGACTTGGCTTAAAGGTCTAGTAACCAGGCCATAAAATTAAAAAAAAACAGCAAGACAACAACCAGGACAACCACCCTATCCGTGCTAAATGCAGCGTTGCCAGATGGGGGGATGTCCTGCAAATTCGGGGTTTTTTTCGACTTTGGGTGGGAGATTCGGGGGTAAAGATTCTTTGGGGGGACCTACGGGGGGAAAAGTTAAGTTGGGAGAAATTTTGGAGGTTTTTTAAGTGCCAATAATTCATCCACAGACACAATTACCATCACTACAATTATTATATAATAATACGATATTTTTATCTTATAATTAACTATGTTTATTTATATAAACTTCAATTCATTCGTTCGTTCGTTACTATGCCGTCTCTGTCTTTTTACGCATATTGCTGATTGACGATTGCCGATGCGATAGCAAGAGGCGAGAGTGCTTAAGAGTTTCGTTATTTTGCTCGTGTTGATGGGTTGTTAATGGCTTGTTACTGTTTATTGTTGTTGGTTGATTTTGATATCGTATTGTTCATTTAATTTTCCAAGTTTTCTTCTTACGAATTGTTTAAAGTGCAAGCAAAATGTCCAAATCTAACAAATCATATTTCAGAACATACCGGAAAGAATGGGAAGACGAAGTGGTATTTTCAAGTTAGTAAACAATGTAGTATCGTATTTTACCATAATTAGGTACATATGTTCTTCGAAGGGCAGCTGGCAGGAAATGGATGGAAGAGCCGAAGATCGGGGTCAGTGGCCTGCTCTGGGAGAGGCCTTTAACCAGCATTGGACTTCAATAGGCTGATGATGATGTTAATGATGATAAGGTATGTTCTGTAGAGTACCAGGTTGTTATTATATAAACTTTACTCGGAATGAAACATAAGTAATCGTTAATATCGTAATGGACTTCAGAATATTTCAAAAAATAATAGTGTACCTGTTTAGACATACTACGAGTATTCATATAAAGCTACTTACTCAGTACAATAACATTTTATTTTTATGAAAAAGATCATCCTGTTCATGATGGACAGTCCATCTTAGGTTTATAAAATAGAGATATACTGCGTCCTATCAAAAAGTTACTGTAAAGATGAAGTTGGTGGAAACAAATTAAAAACTACGTTTGCATTGCATTATTTTCTTTTGTGATTTGGTTATTGTGTGAATCATATTTCACTGGAATGCACTAACTAATTGAGTATTAGTGTTGGTTAAATAAGACGAGTAAACTAACTAGGGTTTGGGTGAGCCATGTCGTTTCATTGTCTGGCTTTCTGCTCTGCCGCCTCCTGTAGGAAGAAGTAGCAGAGCAGGTTTGTAGTGGCTGTTTTGTACATCTGTCACTTGAGCCTAAGCAGCATTTTATTTTATATTTGATTTAACTCTAAAAATGAGGTATTCAATAAAGAATTATCTATCTAGCTACTTTTGTTTATTTATGTCTTCTTATAAAATAAGTAAAAACTGTTCTGGGGTTTTTTTATTCAAAAAGCTTAGTTTCGGGAATTTCGATAAAAGTTGGGGGAAATTCACATGGCCATCTGGCAACACTAGCTAAATGCTAAGCTAATGAATTTTGGTTGAGATGGCGTGGATATGAAATTATATTTTATTTTTATCAATAATGTTTATTTTGTATTAGTATTTTTACTTATTTAAATCTAATAACCAAACCAATAATAAAAATGGGTGACTCCCAAGTTGCTAATATAGTAAATGAAATTTTGGTATGTATGTAGTGTTTAGTTAGTATTCTTGAATTTTAGTTAATTATCGCCTTCATATATTACATTTCATACTTATTTATATCTTGAGACAACTTGGGTAACATGAGAATAATATATGTAATCAGACATAAATTAATTATTATTATAATATTTTCATTTACCACATTCAAATTTTTTGTTAGAATTAGAAAACAAATGTATATTTACACTTCTTGTTGTAGAGCTGTATAATTTTGGTAGTTTATTTGCATACAATCTTCTTCTTTATAAATTATTGGCTCCAACGTAACTAGCATTGATTTGCCAACTTTGAAGTACCTATAAAAAAATGCCAGGTGTAAAGAAATTTATAAATAGATGATATAAATTTTAACAGTTTTATGATTTCTGTGAACCTGAGGACAACACAAAATACTTAAATTAGGATTTTAAACCAACTATTATAAATATAAGTTGTTTGCTACAATTAGTAAGAGTTAACATAAAATTCAAATTTGTTGGTCTGGGGAAGTCTTTGGGTAAGAGAACATACATTTTAGTGGTTATATTAGAACATTCAAGAAATAGACTGGTGAGGGGACCCTCTGCAAGGCCGCATTCACCGATGGAATGATCATGGATTCTTAATTTAGTCAAGAAAGTACTTTCTTGGCTGTCAACAGCAGTGACCAGGTCAAAGACGAATTATGGCAAAAACATTTTTCTTTGATATATTCTTATGATAGAAAAACTAGGATTTGGGATGAATCATAGGTTACTGTAATACTTTGCTATTACCATATCGTCGTAGTCGTAGAATAGTGCCGGATCTGACATATATTCAACTTTACAGGACAGCCATTTTAAAAATACATAAGCATCATTTTACTATGAGAATCTATCATATGCGTCACTTTACCGACTGCTTGTTTTGAAATCTAAAATACATGTAATTTTTTTTAATGTAGCAATAATATTTAGACAATGTAGTATCCAAATATGGTAAAAAGTGAATTTTGGATATTTTTTCAAATCCGACGTTATTCTACGATCACGACGATATGAGACCTCTGCCATCTAACATCCCAAGATCTAAATAATTGAAGAGTAGCAAGGGTGTGAAGATCACGGCAGTAATATTTATTATACTTGATTAAACAGAAGTCAATCGCTTCTGTAGCACATTGATCAGCAATATCATTCCCGATAATACCAGAGTGACTAGGAATCCAAACAAGTATGATTTCAAGACCAGATAGGTGACAGCGATATAATTTCATAATTATGAAAACTGTGGCAGGTCAAAAGAGCCAATAGGCTGCTGTAGACTGTATCTGAACTGTTTGATAGCTGTTTTACAGAGCAATTAAAATTATATGGGTTTAATATTATTAAATGCAGAATATTTCCATTTTTAATTTCTTTTATGTTTGTATTATAATGTCACTAATATTAATTAAGCAGTATAGGCATGCCTGAATTTAATTATTTAAATACAAGACAAAATTTATTGTATTTCAGAGGGTTGAGGCTGTTGAAGAGGCATTCAGTTGCTTCCTAGTACATAAGCCTGAACAAGAAGCAGAGCAGTTGGCAATGTACCAAAAAAAATTATGTGCTATTATGACCACATTAAGTGCAGACTTACAAGAGTCTGCTATAAGGCAATATTTAACACTAACTGCTGTCTTAACAAATAGATATAAAATGAAACAACTTTTGATGCTTTTGGAAAACTTGACTAATAATAATATTCTACAAGCAAGGTAAGTTTATATATTAGAATGTTTTTTCTCTCTGGAAATAACTTCTTTTATCTTTGTATT
The DNA here is from genome assembly GCA_963693495.1 of Malacosoma neustria. Taxonomy (NCBI): domain Eukaryota; kingdom Metazoa; phylum Arthropoda; class Insecta; order Lepidoptera; family Lasiocampidae; genus Malacosoma; species Malacosoma neustria. Next base: position 11,476,235 of record OY856371.1, read on the forward strand.
AGAATGATTATCAAAGCTTGTTACTATTCTAATGGAAAAGAGTTCTTCTTCCTGCCCTTACCCCACATTATATGGGATGGGCGAAACATGTTCTCTCCTTCCACTCTCCTCTGTTAGCAGTCATCTCAACATTAAGGCTGCGGGCACGAAACTTGCGACAGCCGAGCGATGGCGACAGCGACGCGACGCTCGTGCATCGCTCGATCGCCCCGCTCCGCCGTCGCCCGTTTCGTGGCCATCGCTATACTGCGCAATGCTTTTGTATCCGTCGCCGTCGCGTCGCTGTCGCCATCGCTCGGCTGTCGCAAGTTTCGTGCCCACCGCCTAACACCCCTTTTTATCTACCTCTCGTTTTGTATCCATCCACTCTCATTTCTATTATTTTCCTAGCATTGATCTCTTCGCATTACATGGCCAAACCATGCTAGTCTGTTACTATTAAGTTTTACAACCACTGGTGCTGCTGTAACACTTGGTCTAATATACTCATTTATAATTTTATCCATTTTTGTAACTCTACTCATCCATCTATCTAATCATTCGCATCTCTTCAGTATTCAACACCCTTTCATGTCACACCTTTGTAGCCCAGCCCATCAGAATTGATTCATATAGTAAGACAGGCTTTATTATGGACTTGTAAATTTTACCTTTGAGTCTAAGTGGTACTTGTGGGTCACAAATTCTTAAGACCTGTCGCCATTTCATCTATCCTGCATTCACTCTTCACATCTCGGCCTATTTCAATGTGGATCTAGATTTATGATCCAAGGTACCGGAAGTTGGAGCAGGTTGGAAGAGACACCTCCTAATGTAATTGGGATGAATTCGGAAATTCCACCAAAGTTGCAAATCAGATGTTCAGTTTTGTTTCTCCTTATCTTCAACCCAACACCTTCCAACCTCTCCTTTCATTTAGCCAATCTGCTCTGTATCTCGTGAGCATTTTCTCCAATCAGCACAATGTCATCAGCAAAGAGCATACACCGAGGTCCTCCTGTATTCCTGATGTTACTGCATTTACCACCAGGAGGAACAGACAAGGGCTAAAAGCCGATCCCTGGTGTAAACCCACCACAATACTGAACTTGTCTGTGATGCCAGCTAGAGACCGGACGACAGTAAGATGCAAGTACTTCACAGGTACTTCTTTCCCTTTCGTGGCCCACCACAAAATCTTTCCAGGAACCCGGTCATATGCCTTTTCGAGGTCAATGAATACCATGTGCACGTTCTTATGTGTACTTCTGTATTTGTCGTACAGTCTGCGAAGTGCAAATATAGCATCCGCTGTCCCCGTCCGAGCATGAAACCGAACCGGTTGGTTAGCAGTAATGTACTATTACACTATTCATCAGAGATTGCCTTATCTTGCAATAGTTTATTGAAGAACAAAGCTACTTCCATCCATCTGATTTCAAGAACTTCCATACTTCCACAGGTATTTCATTCAGTCCTACAGATTTGCCATTTTGCATACTATCCACACCCAATCTAACCTCAGCCGTACTTACTTTCACAACGCTCATATTAACAGGTGCCTTCTCTAGAAACCACTCCAGACATTCTCTTCATTCATCAATTCACAGAAATAATTTTCCATCTGCTCTTTATTTCTTCATTGTCTGTTAAGGCCCTTTCATTGTTATCTTTTATAAACTTCATATGGGTTATCCCTTGCATTCTTTTCTCTATCATTCTACAAAAAAATGATTCTGACCATCTGGGCTTCCCAAAAATTCATACAGCTTTGTTTGTTCCCTGGCTTTGGAGATAGCAACAGCTCTTTTTGCTCTTTTCTTACATTCTAAATGTTCTTTCCTTTATCATAATATATATAACACTTTTCCATACTTTAAAAGCATTTTTGTTTCATTCCTTTAATGGAAAAGAGTACAGTGTATAAATAAGTGGTTTCATTTTTCTGTTAAAATAATATGTAATATGTATTTAAATTTCAGAATGTTATGTGACTGCATCTTAACCAATGAGAAACTGATATATCAGAATGCTGATTTTTGGATTGAGTGTTTCAGTCTTATCAGAAGAATTATAGGTGGTGTAGATTACAAAGGTGTTAGAGAAATAATGAAAGTAAGTTAAGTACATTATTTATTTAAATAGTGTAAGTCATTACTTGTCACTTTGAAAAGGGAATAAACTACGTGACTGACAGAAAGAGCATGTTATAAATTGTTAATTTTTCGTTAATATTTTCAATAGATAACTTTATGGGACAGCAGCGTGTTTGCGATGTCACTGGTGTTGCAAACACCTACATATAAGCGACGGTAATTACTCAAGTGTAAGTGGGCCGTCAACCTGTCTGCTGTCCTAAAGCAATAAAAGAAAAACTATTATCAGTGATACTTTTTTATGATCATAACAAATGGGTTCTACCTAGTAAAATAGTTTAAATGAATTCTAGCCATGAAAATTTAAGGAAAAGATGACCTAATAAATGTACAGATACAAATATACTCTATATTCAACATATGCAACACTTGCAATTTTGTCTAATTTGTGGTTTGCATGTTAAATTTGTCATTAAATTTAATTAATAAACATTTAATCTAGCTCTATGTATAGTTCTCCTATACTCATTAAAAAAAATATAAATATGAATGGTTGAATAAATATACAGAAAACCGATTCCCTTTCCTATTATGGATGGAAATCCACACAAGTGATGCTCTTTATATTCGCCTTGTGGTAGCACTCGACAGTGGACTTCAGGAATCAAAACGAACACTTCGGATGCATCAAGGATTTGCCATTTTGATGATGAGGAGAATGACACTTCTTCGTACACACTCAATGTCACAAAAATTCTTCACAGACCTTGAATACTTCTTTTATTGTGAAATCTAAACTAGAAATATTATTTGTGCTATGTTCATGGATTTTGATGTTGATAATATGTCATGGTTTTGTAAATTTTGCAATTGTTTTCCAGGGTTGCAGGGAAAAGGCACACACGCTACCAGTCAGGCTTAATTCAAGCACAATGCCTCAACTGAAAACCTTGTATAATGTTATTGAATACATATTTGATCGCAATGCCTCCTTATTACCTGCATATTTCATAGTCACTGAGATTCAAAAGGATTACCCTGATAATAATCATTGGCCGCATTGGGTAAGTAGTTATTGGAGCTGGAATAGTCCTTGATTGTGAAGAGAAAAAGGTCATGTATTAAATTAGATAAAGCCTATTTATTCTATAAAGTAGCATGCAGGGAAAGGATCATTAAGATTCTTTGTTAGGTTTGTGATAGAGTGGCTGCTCTAATATTTCAGCTATTTTCTTATGTAAAAAGGCCTGAAAAGGCACTGAGGCATAAAGACGTGGAAGATTATATCTGTGAGAATATTTTAAAGTGAACCTTAGGTTCCAAAGTGAAAGCTTGATGCTTGCTTGAAACCACAACTGAAAAAGTTAATATATTCATTTTAGATTCTAAAATTTATTTAAAATACAAAATAACCTATCACATAGTCTTTATTTCTGACATAATTATATTAGACAATATTGAGAATTAAATTAATCTCCAATACCTTCGTCGCCTTGTTAGTCCAATAAAGGTATCTACGAAAAAAATTCATGTATTTTATTTTCTTTCAATCAAATGCAGATATTTCTATTTTGTTGCTTTTTCATCTTCACTTTCATCTACATCTTTTTTATCTCCTTTTTATTCTGCAAGCTGTCTTGTATGATATGCAGCTGCATTTTTAAATATTTTATAGGGATGTTTTGGAGCAGAATTTCATTATTTGCCCAGTTCTATTAAATCTTTGTAAGATCTTGTGGTGCACATCGCCTAAGTCTTCTAAATGTTTTGTAGGGTTTTTTAGTCATTAATTATATTTTCTAGTCAAATGGTTGAGATGTGATGATGTTGAGATTCACACATAATATGTCCTTTATAAATTTGCAAGGAATCAGTTATTTCCTGTTTAACTGTTTTTATATTCAACTCTCGATGCAAGCGATCGTGTTTGAAGTACTACGGAGTATTGGTAATCATTCGAAGAGTTATGGTCTGAAAATGTTGCAGGATTTCAAGATTTAATGTTGACGAAGTACAGGAATCCGTATGTCCAAATCGGTTTGGTTTTGTGCAATAGTAACTTGTTTTATAGTGAATAATTTTTAATTTTTTTTGTGCTATCCTTTTCAATGTACCTAAATCCAAACATGTCGATGCGGCCGGCAGGTAGTCATGGTCACACGTGTTAAAGTATACAGGGAATGTACACTTTATTTTTATAGAGTTAAGGTCGTGTTTATTTTGGCAGTCTTATGACTAGAAAAATGGCTGGTTTTACTCTAGCTAATATTCGCTCTATCTCTCTTTTTATATAAGGACTCGCATAGGAAGGGAAAGAGAAAGCATGGTTATTTTCAATTATTTGCTTAATAGCGGCGCGGAATACCTCGGCTTGGTTATCGTTAGTAAATGGCACATGGCTGACCCGCCATGTGCCATTTAGCATCTGGATGCATTGTGTGATGTAACTTACAATTTGGAATTTTAAAGTAGCTCTTCATAGTGAAGTGTGTTTCCGACACTAATGTATATCGATGTCATTGATTTCTAGAAATATTTTACCTTGTAATGAGTGTTGTGATAGGCCATTTGCATTCCATACTACTATTTTGAGCTGGTCGAACTTTTACACATGACAGACAATGGTAATGGTACATAGTTGATTCATGATTTGTTTGAACACATTTATTAGTTGTTTTGTATCATCTGAATCTTCAGAAGATTTATGTGCTATGTTAGTATTCTTTGCTTGAAATTAATATTTAATAGAATCTACGGAGGTTTGTTCATACTGTCGTTGTTCTGATATTGGAGGAAAGTCAAGATTCTCTGTATGTTTTGTTTATCTCTGGTCTAGTTTGTTAGGCTAGTGTTGTCGGGTTATATTACATTGCCGTCCGATACTCGGCATTGTAGCTCATTTAACATCACCCAGGGAGTACTTATAGGGTACTAAGAAGGTGTTTCTTGTGGACGCGAGCTACTTACTCCCCTAAATCTTTATCTTTTTGCATTTTACACTTTTCTAGTGTGTACTTAACTAGAAAGTTGTTATGTTTAACCATTTATTAATTATGTCTGATTCAAATTAAAATAACTTTAATTGTTTCAGATTTAGGTATCCATAATCTTATACACATATTATATTTCACATCTAAAATCTAAGATCATTATATAAAATGAATAAATGTATGTATTTTCATGTTCAATCATCATATCTATTTAGATATTATAGTAACAACCCATTATGTCCTGGTCTCGGGTCCCCATTTCGAGAGTAGGGACAATATACGCTTTTCCAAGGTTGGTTGTGCATACCCATGATCTTGGTATGCAGGTTTCCTCACTTTTCAAAGCAAATGCAATAGTGGAATTTTAACAATCAAATTTGATGGTTAAAATTCCAGCGTATGTGACAGTGTGTTTAGTTACTAAGCTGTCACATACCTTTGAATAAATATAAAACATACATACTCTAAATGAATAAAAAAACATCTTTTGGTTGTGAGTTAATTAAAAATATAATTAGTACAATTTTATTTCCAGCAACTTGCAAAACTGCTCACAAGTTTTGTTGAAAGTTTTAAACCATGTGCACAAATGGTGTCTATAATTGGGCATTCACATATGTTGCCTGTTGTAGAATTCTCTGGCTATGCAGATCACCTCGTCAATCCGTGGCGTCTTGATCCTACTACCCTGAAATTTTCTCTCAAAGGTAATCTTCCTTATGATGAGGACCTCTTGAAGCCACAAATAGCACTTCTGAGACATGTTCTCCAGCAACCGTATTCTAGAGATATGATGTGCTCAATGCTTGGCCTTCAAAAACAGCACAAACAGAGATGCATAGCGTTAGAAGACCAACTGGTAGAATTAATGATTTTACCAATGGAAAGAAGTGAGCAAGAAAACGATGAAGATGAAATGTCATCATCACATTGGTGCTGGTTACATCTATCATCACAAGTTATATACCTTATCCTCATTGGATTTGCAGCCTTCCCAAATATTGTAATGGGCCTTCATAATAAATTGATTGGCCACGACATGAAGAAAGGGCGTGACCATTTAATGTGGGTTCTCCTGCAATTTATATCAGGTAGCATACAAAGAAATCCACTATCGAATTTCTTGCCAATTATACAGTTACACGAACTGTTATATCCTGAGAAGGAACCTCTGCCCGTACCGGATTGTACGAAAGCACATTGTACACACCAAATGGCCGTAGTTTGTATATGGATGCATTTATTAAGAAAGGCCGAGACTGAGCACAAATCAATGACAATGCCACAAAATCTAAAAGTACAATATGAGTAAGTACTTTAAATCTTTGGTATATGCAGTATATATTTCTTTTTATAAGTATGTACTAAAATTAATTAATAAAATTAATTTCTTTTTCTAGATATCTTCAACATCTGATGACTTCAAGCAATTCGCTAACTTTAATGGGATCCGACTTTAGAATTGCATTATTGTGCAACGCATATTCAACGAATCAAGAGTTTTTTGCTAGACCCATGGGTATAATCATAGAGACATTATTTGGAAGTCAAAAGGCTTTGCCAAATGGGAATCCGTCGGCGCCGTTACCAACCGTGCCCCTTTCTATGTGCATTTTGGATAGCTTAACATTGCACTGTAAGATGTCTTTGATACATTCGATTGTTACGCACGTAGCGAAATTGGCATCAAACAAAACTAATATACCAGGAAGTAGTATGATGGCACCGGCTTTAGTTGAAACATACAGTCGTTTACTAGTTTACACTGAAATAGAATCATTGGGCATCAAAGGCTTTATTAGTAAGTACTCTTATTATTTATTAATAAATATACTGTAATGATTGTCACAGTGTCATCTAAGCTCAAAGTAAGTTACAAAGCGCGTGTGTTATAGTTACTAAACAACTAAAATGCTACTTATGTTCATGAATAAATACATATCATCCTTAGGGGCGACCCTACAAGACGGTGCGGGCCAAGCTACGACCGTGGGCGCGCCCATTGACTGAGAGTCTCGCCCCGCGCCAGGTTTCGTCGGCGCTTTTTCCCCCTTGAGAGCTGAGTACTCACCTCCTGCCATGGTTCCGCCTCATTGGAATGAGGAGGGCCTCAGCGTGGACGAAGACACCGTGCCCAACGTGAATCGGGCAGAGCTGGGGGTTGCATTGTTGCAGCTAAGGCCAGAAACACCGTGTGGTGTTCCATAAGAGTCGGTCCTGGGCCCCCTGCTGTGGAACATCGCATACAATTGGGTCCTGATGGGGGCGCACCTCCCCGGCGCCAGCGTAATCTGCGGGAGGAACCCCCGGCGGGCGTGCATTTTAGACATGGCTGGGGTGGCGAAGATCCGGCGACTCGGCCTGGAGGTGGCCTTGCACAAGGCTTGATCTTCTATGGGCCCCGCCAGAGGTTGCCACTGGGCTTGAGTATCACAATGGGAGGCATCCGAAACTCCGCCGGGCGGTCCACGAACTACCTGGGACTTTGCTTGACGGGCGATGGAACTTTGCGGCGCACTTCGAGAGCCTGGCGCCGAAACCTGTTCGGGCGGCGGCGGGACTCTCTCGTTTGCTGTGTTGTCGGGACGGGCACTGTGCCGCAGGCTCTTCGAGGGGACCGTGCGGTCGATGGCCCTTTACGGGGACCCCATATGGTCGAATTGCCTGACGGCCAAAACGACGACTCTGTTACGCAGGCCGCAGCGCTACCTGGCCGTCAGGGCGATAAGGGAATACCGCACGGTGTCCTTCGAAGCGTCCTCTCTGCTGGCTGGATCTCCGCCATGGGACCTCGACGAAGTGCTCATGGCGGAGTGGAAGGAGTGCCTTGCGAAACTCAGCGTGGGCCTCGCTACCATCGAAATGATGAGGCCCGTCGTGGCCGAATGGAGGGGAAAGCGCCACGGTGTCCTAACTTTTCGCCTGTTGCAGGACCTCTCGGGGCACGGTGGCTTCGGGAGGTACCTGTGTTGTATATGGCGGGGGGTGAAGGAAGAAAGCGTAAGAGAGCTGCTCATCGAGGGAGGATGCGCCGCCCGTACTATTGCCGCGAAGATGAAGGCCCCCCTCAACTTCTTAGAGCTGACAAAGGAGAGCGCCGAGGGGAACAAACCCTGATCCCCTGGCGCCACAAACCTAGAAGAGGCCCGCCCCGATTCAAAAGACCCGGGCCACGTGATCAGCAGGCCACGTATCCGTGGGTCCGGGCGTAGGTGATAGGAGAACAACGGGTTTTTTTTAGTGGGTAGTCGGATAGCCAAACATCATACTCGGAGTCGCACATATCTCTCGGTCCTCTTGGGCCGGAGGAAACCGTTAGACAAAAAAAGTCATGATAAAACTACCATTTAATTATCCCTTTTGCTAATTAGGGTTCTGTTTAGAGCCCATGTAAAAAATAATCACATCTATTATAACTTAAAATCAGAAACAGAAGTATACAGGGAACACAATCTGCATACTTAGGCTCTCTAAATAGTGATTTTCTTATTTTGCAGCTCAATTATTGCCAAATGTGTTTAAATCTCATGCATGGGGTATACTTCACAATCTATTGGACATGTTTTCATATCGCATCCACCACATCCAGCCCCATTACCGTGTGACGCTGCTTTCCAACATACATTCTTTGGCTGCATACCCACAGGCAAATCAGACTCAATTGCAATTGTGGTAAGTAGTTGTGTGATTTTAATAAACTACAAAGATGGTCTTACCTCATCTCGTCCCTAATTCGTATGCAAAGATAATTTGGTTTTTGTTAAGTGATTGATCGCAGACGGCAGTCACCATTGTAAACAAATAGCTATACCCATATAATCCGTTTTCTTGTCTGTTTAAAAAAAAATTCAACGAAGTTCAAAGACTTAAACCAACAGTCCTGACTGTATATTAATTATTATTACAGATATACACCTGTATATTAATTATTATTATTTATTTAAATCGAGCAATACTTGTCATAGGTTTAATTTGTCACAATTTTTGTGTGTGTTATACAATTGTGCACACACAATACACTATAGGAGAGTCAAATCGTTCTGCAATGATGCTTAGCATGATGTTGGTACTGCCTCGCACTCGCCGCTGAAATGAGGCAGCTCTTTTTTACATTATAGCGTGGAATTCGACAACAAGCGCTTGCGCGAATATTCCCGATGCGCTGCAGAAGCGAGGCAGCCACATTAACATCTTGAACCCATCGTTGTATTATCACCCTGGGTGTAGTCGGTCGACAATTCATATAGATCAAAAATACTACAGGGTTGAGTGACAAAACAAAAGGATTCTATAAATAACGATTTTATATATTTGACTTCAACCTATTTTCTTGTAAGCTTTTATATATACTCGTATGTCTAGTGATAATATTTTGCCTTTAGTTTCGAAAGCACTGCACTTCGTTTGATCACTAGTTTGGGCAGCTCCGGAGTCCAATTGCAAATGTCTAGGGTCGTGTCAGAGCCAAAATCACTGGTATCATCAGAAAGTGAAGAACTTAACAGAGTGTTGGTGTTGACTTTAGCCCGGGGAATTTACATGACTGGTGCAGGTAATTAAGAATTAAAAAAATGTTATAGTGAATGTATATAAAAATCTCGTGTCACAGTGTATGTTCGGAATAAACTCCGAAACTACTGAACCAACTTAGGTTTAATTTTGTATCTGTAATTTGGATCAACTTGATAGATAGATTTGTCCTTCATTGTGATCTATTGATCAAATTTACAGTACTCTGTTGATAAGATCTTAATGTGTTGACGATCCATTAAAAAATGAAGAGCACCCGTCCGCCGCATTTCCGATAATATTCAAACGGTATTACTTGGCGTTCGCAACAAGCATTGGCACAGTTAGGAAAGCGTTCGTAATATACGTGATAGGAATGCTTACGTTAAGTTTAAATCCGGCTGCGTGTTTTTATTACAATGTAATGTTTTAAAACAAAATTAATAATAAATAGTAGAGACAATATGCAGTAAAATAATGAATGAAGAGTAGAATTTTAATAATGAAATGCATATAGTACGCACCGCAGCTTATACAGAGAAACCACAAAGCGTGTAGCATATGCGGGCACCCACATACTCGTACAAGGGCGTCTTGAGCGGTGGCTTGGAGGGCGGGGGGCATAATTGCATCACAGCGTCATGCCATATGCCTTGACGGCAAGCTAGCCGATTTTATTGCGAAAGCGCGCCAAGAGATGATTCTCATCGATAATAGCTTTAATTTTATGTATTTAGAAAATATGTAGGTGTAAAATTATCAAAATCTTTTTCTAGTTTACTATTATTTCGTATTTAGTTAAGTAGGTATAATTAAGTGTACGATTAAAATTATAAACTATAATAAATATCTTATACAAACAATTAGCATATAAAAATACTACTAAATGTAATATACTCATACTAAATTTTTTTCTAAACATGTTCTGTAAATATATTTTTGGTCAATGTCTTATCTTTGAGTATAGGTGAAAATAGAAGCAAAATTAATGTCTCTTTCTATCTTTTGCAATTGGTTGCATTTGCGAGAATTTACAATGACATTACCAATTACAACTTATTTCATTTTATACCTATATAATTCAATATATGACAAGACAATAAACATCATCTAAAATTACCTCATCACTTCATCGTAAACTTATCACCATCTATAATATTTTTAGGCAGTGACGGAGCTTCAGTAAAAGAATTGTTGACTACTATTATGACAAACACACCGCACATGTGGTCACAACATACACTGCAGTGTTTTCCATCGATCCTTGTGGATTTCTTCTCTCAGGTAAATTTGTTTGGTATTTGTTACGTCTTTTATATGAAACATTTTCTGGATGTTGGTTATTTTAAATTTTATAATTGATAATTTCAGAATCCAGCGCCAAAAGAAAATAAACAAGTGTTGAAAAAGTCTGTAGATGAAGAATATCGTAAATGGACTTCGATGGCGAATGACAATGATATTATTTCTCATTTCTCTGTGCCGGGAACGCCACTTTTCCTTTGTTTGCTCTGGAAAATGATATTTGAAACAAATAGGATTAACCCTATCGCGTTTAAGTAAGTTTCAAAATGAATGATACATTTTAATGTGATTTTTATTCCTTTTTTATTAACCTGGCTTGGTTGCCATCCGGACGGGATTGGGTCAGTTATCTTATCCATCCCTGCACGAAGAATTAACATATTTCCTTTCATTAATATCCCTTCAAGCATTTCTTTTTTGGTGTGACAAAATAGTTAATCGGTATTAGTTTTAAATACTTCGTTAGTTAAGACAGCTTATATAATTTGTTTGGGGAGTGGACCCTAAAATATGAATCTCAATAGAAATTGCCTCACAAAGACTATTGTAATAAAACCATTAATCTTGTTTAGAATATAATATTACTCATTCATACGTCTATTTATATTGAGAGGAAAGATATGCCTTCCAGGGTGATGATAAACCATAGGGAGGGGGAGCACTAGACGCCCCTCCCGATCACACAGACCACTCGTCACCGTACACTACCCTGTCGCCCGTAATGATAAGCTATAGCAAAAAAATATTTTTTTTTTTACAAAATAGGACAGGAAACACCTATATAAAACAGAGGTTTTAATATTCTCTGGTTTCACAGGATTTTGGAGCGAATAGGTGCCCGTGCTTTGTCAGCACATTTGCGTAAATTCTGTGATTATTTGATGTTTGAAGTGACTAATCCGGCTGGAGGGGCCCACATAAATAAATGCGTGGACGCAATTAACGATATAATATGGAAATACAACATTGTTACTATTGACCGTCTGGTCTTGTGTTTGGTAAGTGTATTTTTTCTTTAATATTATAGATGTTACATATATGTAACGTTATGTTACTACGTTTTACATATTATCTAATATGTAAAACCGTCAAAACCCTCCAACTTATTTCTCTTCACCTCGAATGATCTTTGGTATATCTGGTGCGTCACGCCAGCGCTCTTTCGATCTAACCCTCCTGCATCTGGGACATGGAAGAGGCGGTCTGGCTAGACATTTATTCTTCACACAAGTGACCGGCTGCTGTAAAAAAGCGATAGTAAGTATGCCACCTAAGGCGATTTTCTTGCAATTTGTTCATAATTTCACGGAGATGAAGTCTGCCGCTGATGCGGGATTTCCTAATGGGGTCTATTTACGTCCGTCCACACATTCATCACAGCATATTCATCTCCGTGATACGTAGTTTTTGCTTATGTCGCTCCAACGTCGGCCACGCTTCACATCCGTATAAAAGGACAGGCCTAATGATGGTCTTATAGACCTGTCCCTTTAACCTAATCGGCATCTTGGGATCACAAATTGCATTTGGCCCACACGGCAGCAATGCGTGCCTTGACGTCCTAATCGATGTCACCAGACGTGTGAAATACAGATCCCAAGTATTTTACCTGGTTCGTGAACTTGATCGTGTCATGTCTATGCGCAGTGTGAGATCTGCATTCCAAGTACTCGTTCTACGCCACATTGAGCTTCAGACCGTCGTTCTCAAGCAACTCCTTCCATGCCTTTACGCGTTGCACCAAATCTACCCTTTTCCGCGTATGACAACTTGATACATCAGCATACAAGAACAGCTACGAGGGCTCCTGGATGGGGGCTACTGACGAGGGCTGCTCCAGAGGTATTATTTTGATATATAATAATTTAAACTTTTCTTAAAGGTACTTCGTCCAAATCTCGATGGTAATGAAAGCCAAGTGTGCCTTTATATTATTCAGTTGTTATTACTAAAAGGTTCTGAATTGCGGAACAGAGCGCAAGATTTTGTGAAAGAAAATTCACCTGAACATTGGAAGCAAAATAACTGGTATGTTTGCCTATATATTACAACAATTACAAAAACTTAAATGATAGTGGCCATATTGAGTCGTTACCGAACAAACATTATTAGTCTTCCACGAGTAGTGCATTTAACGTCTAAAACTTTCGATTTGTGTATATATTTTTGAAAATATATTGTACATAATATTTTACAATGGCTAATAGCATTGTAAGATGATACTAGTCAATGTCACGTGATCTGTTGTTTCCGCTCCATAATTTTTTATCAAGTGTTTACTAACTTGACCTGTATATATCTATATAACGGCATTTTCGGACACGATATTTACCCACTTTGAACGATCCAAAAAAATTTAAATTTTGCACACTTGTCAAGACTTGATGACAATTCACAAATTTAATAATTTTGTCTCATAGTCCTTATCAGGATTAACGCTTTCTTTTTGTTCTGCCGGAAGATGGCGTTATATTAATAAAGTTGCCGGATGAGGGCGTTAAATTAATACATAAAAACAATGCTTGGAAACATTCAGTCATACGTCCTTTACCAAAAAAGCCAACTCCCTCAGGACTACAAGATTTGCGCCCTATTAGTATTCTACCCTGCTTGTCGTAGCCAAATTCTATCTGAACTCCAGTCAGGTTTTATAAAACAACGCAGTACTGTGACAGCTCTACTGGATGTCATGGATAATATTATATGTGCTCAAGACAAAGGCATGTGTACAGTTCTAGTTTTATTAGATTTCTCAAAATCATTCGATTCTATAGTCAGAGAACTACTAATCTCTAAATTGAACTACGATGGTTTTGATCCCCATGCAGTAAAATGGTTTAGAAGTTATTTAAATAATCGTTATCTATGTGTTTGTTTGACTCATAGTAATGGGCCGAATATAATTTCTAGAGAGTTACCTATCAACAGAGGTGTTCCACAAGGATCAATTCTGGGGCCCATCCTATTTATTTTGTATTCCGCCGATATAGTGATTCAAATTAAACACTGCAAATATCATATTTATGCAGACGATACACAAATATACCTAGTCAGGTCATAAATTCTGTCACATGTTTAATGTAAAATAATTGTAACAAGTTTATTAATTATGTAACCATTCATATACCAAAATGAACTTAACAAAACATAGATTCTTATGACATTAAAGTTTATTCAAAATGACCTCCGTGATTTTGAATACAAGCCTTCAATCTGCGCGGCCAGTTGTCTATCGCAGCACGAACGAGGTCCATGTCAATATCGGCGGCTGCCTTAATCAAGGATGTCTTGAGTAACTCCAAATTGGGATGAGGCTTTGAGCACGCCTTTTCCTCCAAGTGTTGCCATATCTTGTAATCTAACGGATTCAAATCTGGACTGGAGGAGGGCCAGTCTTCGTGCCGGATGAAGTCGATTTCACGCGCCGCCAGCCAGTCTTGTGTGCTCTTCGCTCTATGAGCTGGCGCCGAATCTTGTTGGAATACCCAGTGCCTGTTATTGAACATGGTATGAGAAACAGGTTCCACAAGGTTCGTCAGGACTGTATTTTGATACACAACAGCATTCGTTTTTACACCTTTCTCACAAAAATGTACCTCTGTTAAGCCCCAATAAGAAACTCCCAACCATACCATGAGCGAGGATGGAAAATGACCTCGTTGGACACGCGGAATACGGTTGCTCGCTTCTTCACTACTGTGTGCGTACACCTTATCATTTTGTTTGTTGTAGCTCTCTTCTACGGTAAACATTTTTTCATCCGAAAAAAGAATTTCCCGATATTTTTTTCCCGCGTACCGCTTCAACAAAGCGCGGCATCTCTTCAGTCTCAGGTCCATTAGACGAGCATTCAAACGATGTCCTGTTTTTCTTCGATATGCCCGAAGCCCTAAGTCTTCATTTAACACCCTTTTCACCGTGGTTCTGCTTAACCCCATCTGAAGGGCCAACAGTTTCTGCTTACGTTTGGGATTTCTTTGAATTCGTGCCTTCACAGCTTTTATCACTGCTGGAGTCCTAACAGACCGAGGGCGACCACTTCTTGACCTGTCATCTACACTAGAGTCTTCATTGTATCGTTTGATGGTACGATAAACGAATCTTTTGGTTATATTCAAATTTTTCAGTATGTTAAAAATTTGAATTGGCGCGTAACCGCAACGATGCAACGCAATAACTGCAACACGGTCTTCTTTAAGCGTCCACTCCATATTTAAAAATGAGTAAAATTCTAAAAGTTATACATTTTTATTTTCATGAACAATTCGAAATTCTAATTCAATAAATTTTTTTGTGGCCAGCATTCTAAAAGAAAAGTTTTTACTGTGTGACAATACTTATGACCTGACTAGGTATATTTCCTACAAGCCATTGGATATTGAATCAGCTATCATTAAACTCAACAAAGACCTAGCTAGAATCTCTGTTTGGTCTCAAAAATATTCATTGTCGCTTAACACATCAATGACAAAATACATTATATTTGGCAATAGGCACCAACTTCAAAACCTCAACTTATCCGTCCCAGTTACAATCATGGATGAACCGATCGAACGAGTTTACGAGGCTCGTAACTTAGGTTTATATATCGACTGCGATTTGAGGTTTGAAAAACATGTAGCAAGCTCAGTGCGGAACTGTTTCTTCAAATTAAAAGTTCTATATAAAATGAGACCATTTTTAAGCGAAGACTTGCGCATAATGTTAGTAGAATCCTTAGTTTTATCTCGCTTGAATTATGCAGACGTTGTTTTCTGTCCCCGCCTGTTATCAAGGACAAAACGTCTCATTCAACGAGTACAAAATCCCACCGAGAGAACATGTTACTCCATATCTTAATAAACACTGGATGTTGAAAATTATGCACAGCCGTAAATTACACCTGGTTTGTCTTCTTTTCGGAGTCATCAAGGACAAAGCGCCCATGTACCTATACAACAATCTCTCTTGGATAGCAAGTCGCAGGTCGGCTGGATCGAGACAATACGCTTTACAGTTAGCGGCATATCATCATTTTTCAGCTACTTTCGGAGGCAGTTTTAAGTATGCCGTTTCAAAGTGCTGGAATAACATTCCTCCACCAATCAAAAACTTGACCTCTGTTAACGGGTTCAGAGTTAAATTTAAACATTTTTTATTTATTCGTCAAAAACTTCAAGCAAATCAAAGAAACGATATCAGTATTATTTAATTTCAGCACCATGAAACAATTTATTTTTGAATTACTTTTTTGTTGTATTTTTTTTTTTCAGTAAGCGATATGTATTTGTTTATTTCTTTTATTACTAATTTTACATTCATTGGTTCGTCCTTATTACACCCTTATATTAGGCACAGTTACTAACAAATTATTATATATCATATTCGTAACAAAATAAAAGTGTATTTTTACATATACATATTCTCTGTGTATAGTCTGCCGTGACATCATTTAAATAAGGTTCAAGCGGAAGATCGGCGCTGGCCTTATTGACCAGCAAATGCTGAGCTTGACCCTATTTTAGGAGAAGCCCATTTTAGATCCCACATATTTTTATTGATTTTTTTTTCTTTGCCCTAAGTTATTGTTGTTGTTATTACTTAAGAAACTCTTTTTGTAAGTGTATAGTTTGTTCTGAAATAAAATATTTCTTTCTTTCTTGCGTATAATTTAAAGACAGACACGGTGGCCATTTACAGTCGATACTCTTAACGTTTGGTTAGCCAAATTTGAGACGACTGTTTCGGCAAGTAATCAGACAATACCTAGATCTAAAGAACCAAATCCTCAAAGAACATCGCCGTAGAACGTGATATCACTTCATTCGAGGTGGCTCACCATACTATGGCCATACTTTGAATATTGGTGGAGTTACGTCCACTTGAAATGAGATATCAGTTTGTAAATCGACACCATTTTTATTGCTGTAGGACAGCAGTCAGGCTGGCGGCCCGCTTAGAATTTAGCAGTTACAGTCGCCTTAGGTGTTTGCAACGCCAGCGGCATCGCGAACACGCTGGCGTCCCATAAGGGCACAGGGTTATTATGGCGGCATACTTAAGACCAAAGTTGGTCGCCATCCAGACGGACTTGAGGCCCTACCACTAGAGCTCGGGTGGGTTGTTTTGTCGCCTTTTACGACAGGCTGACCTTGGCCATAGAGGTTAATATTCTTTTTCCCCTGCACGGATAAAAATATATTATCTTTATATTATCTTATAGATATGTTACTTGCGGACACTTTAATATGTATATACATTATTAATGAACATTGTACAACTTGTTATATACCATGTATACAGCAAATAAATTCATTTCATGATTTGATTTAGGTATGACAAACATTTAGCTTTCCAAAGGAAATATCCTGAAAAATTTGCCCCTGAGGAAGTGAGCAGCGCGTATGGTGGGTCCATACCGGTCTATTTGAGTAACGTTTGCCTTCGATTTATACCAGTCTTAGATATTGTTGTGCATAGACACTTGGAAATCCCTCAGGTCAGCAAAAATTTGGAACAACTGCTAGACCACCTTGGGCACCTTTACAAATTTCACGGTCAGTATTATGTTCCTAACTTCTTTTATTAATTTACTACATTAATTTAAAAATTAGCAATTATTAATCAATATAACTTATCAAGAGCTACTGATATTATTTGTTATTCAGTTACGTACCTTTACAATTTCAATTATTTTCAATTAGTCTTATTGCTTCAACTTGCTGTCTTTAATGTACTACTCTCTACTACTACTACTCTTCTACGAAAAACATATCTACATTCACAGTAAGCTTGAAAAAACATTTGTTGAAGTGCGTTAAAGGTTCCATGTATATCAATTACGAGAATTAAAATGTTGCTCTCATCGATGACAATCGTCAAATGTCATCGATAATTTTTTTGGTTCTACTCAGCAATCGATAACAATCGGTTTCATAACAGAATCGTTATGTTCCCGGAGTCCATTGCAGACCCGTTATGGCTGTTGCTTATGGCTGTTCTACAATGGATTCCGCTACAATAAAGTTAATGGCTAAATTTATTTTTGAAGTGAAACTTCAGTAGCACCGTTGTGGTTCAGAAATTCCATGAAACAAAAAGCGACACCGAAAACAAACAAATATTCATAAATAAGATTATAGCCTGATAGAGTGCGAATGAGATAGATTACATGTATACAATTTTTCCTATAATCTTCGTCTTCTATTTGTTCAGATTTCGTAGTTTTCCTCCTGAGGCGGAGTAAGAATAAAGACCCCTGCGGCCGGGATTGGCCTGTCTTAAAAGGCGACAAAACAACCCTTGCTACGTGGTAGGGTCCAAAACCCGTCTGAATGTCAATCACCCTTCGTCTTAATCATGCCGCCATAATAACATTGTGTTGTGTTCCGGCATTAGTGACCCAGGTTCCTGTAGCCCTATGGGCCAGCAGCGTGTTGGCGGTGCCCCTAGCGTCGCAAATGTCTATAGACGACGGTAACTGCTTATTATTATGTGGGCTGTCTGCTCTGCTTCAGCAATAAAAAAAGTTTTGTACACTAATCTATGAAATGTAATATTTTGCATTAAAAAAATTTTTTTGAGCTTTGTCAAAAATATTTTTTATTTTTTATTGCGTAGGACAGCAGACAGGCTGACAGCCCGCTTAGAATTTAACAGTTACCGTCGCCTATAGGTGTTTGCAACGCCAGTGGCATCGCGAACACGCTGCTGTCCCATAAGGGTATTTATGCAACCTTGTAATAATAAACTATAATTATACTAATACTGATACTCTATGAAGTTTTACTTCTGCCTTATGTGAAGTGAGAGTGAAGTGGAGAAGAAAATGTCGGAAAGCGGACCCCGGGCGCCGAAGCGAGAGTTTGGGCTGCAACCGGGATTCATTGCTAAGATGATGATGATGATGATAACTTCTGCCTTATGTGAATTGCATACACACTTTTTTTTTAGCAAGTTTATAATTGAAATATACTTCGTTGTCTATTATAGATCGTCCTGTTACATTTCTATACAATACATTACACTATTATGAATCTAAGTTACGAGACAAACCGATGCTTAAGAGGAAGTTAGTGTGTGCTGTGTTGGGATCGTTGAAGGAAGTTAGACCTCCGGGTTGGGCCACCACGGAGGCAGCCCACGCGTACCTCTCTAATACCGAAGTCGAGTTTTCAGGATGGATTCCAGATCTCAATTACTATCTGGGCCTTGTGAACAGGATGGTGGACAGTATCCTTTGTAAATTATCAGTATTCTTACACGAGAAAGAGAAAGTCGAAATATTTGTAATGTGGTATTTTAATTGTGTTGGCTTAAATTACCTGAAGTGGGACCAAGCCTCTGATCACAGTAATTTTTATGATAATTATCTTCAAAATCATAAATAGATGGGAATTTTTTAAACTTTTTAAGTAGAAAACATAGTTCTTAGTTAAATACGACGTCACTTATAAAAACTCCATGCTTGTTAAGTCGATTTAAACTATATTATATTATAGAAATCCTCGGTAAAACTTCTGCTTGCTGACTGATTGACAGCTGACTGACTTTGATAGCATTGTTTGGTCCAATTTCCCTCGAATTTTCCGTGCAGGGACGGAGTATGAATGCGAACCCTTACGGCCGGAGTCAGCCTGTCGTATAAAGCTATGTGGTAGCGCCGTCTGGATAGCAATCACTCTTGGTCAATAAGTATGCCGCCATAATAACCTTGTGTTGTGTTCCTGCATTAGGGAACTAGGTTTCAGTATATCTATGTCGACATCAACGTGTTTGCGGAGCCCCTAGCGTCGCAAATATTCGTAGAAGACGGTAACTGCTTACTGTTACAGCCTGTTTGCTGTTGTTCGGCAATAAAAAATAAAAGTTATTTCTGTATGTGCCATTTAAAGTGCGCTGTGAGCCATTATATATACTTCTTTAACTGTTTATTATCAGCTATGGCAGGCGATTCGCATTTCCCTAACACGGATTGGCGTTTCAATGAATACCCGAATCCTTCTGCCCATTCACTCTACATTACATGCGTAGAACTAATGGCATTACCTGTGGCGCCCAACTACGTCGGCAATAGTCTGCTGGACGTGATAACAAAAGGCTTTGTAGTGATCCCAGCACATAAGTTACAGTCGTGGATCAACGCTATCGGACTTATCATGGCTGCGTTACCTGATCCATATTGGACCGTTTTACACGACCGTATATTGGATTTGATTACAAATAATGATTTGATAGACTGGCCGTACCCGTATTCACCGTTTCAACTATTCAATTTGACAACGACAAAGGAAGCCATGTTGGAGAATAAGTATAGTCTCACTTTAGCATGTGCTCACGCTATTTGGTATCACGCTGGCGCCGGGCAGATAATGCAAGTGCCTCAGTAAGTAAATCATTATGTTTTACATTAATTATTCTTATGAATATTTAATGTCCAACTTGTGGCTTTCGACAAAAACAGGCGACGACCTCCGTGGCGTAACAACTAACGCACTTCGGTACGCTTGTGGAAGTTACGGGTTCGATTTCAGTACCGCGTTTGGGGTTTTATACTTAATATTTATTTATTTATAAAAGAAAAATATGTATGTAGTATATTGTCTTGTACCCATAACGAAAGTGCTATGTTACTTTGGGTCTAGGGCGTTGTGTTATGGGTAGAAGACAATTGTCCCAATATATTTATATATTTTTTATAACTTAAAAACTTAGTCTGTAGCATTTTTTAATTGTTGTAAAACAGCAGACAGGCTGACGGCCCGCTTATAATTTAGCAGTTACCGTCGCCTATGAGTGTTTGCAACGCCAGTGGCATCGCGAACACGCTGCTGTCCCATAAGGGTACTGCAACAGGAACTTGGGTCACTGACCACAGAAGATTATTATGGCGGCATACTTAAGACCAAAAGTGGTCGCCATCCAGGCGGGCTTGAGGCCGTACCACGTAGCTAGGGTGGGTTGTTTTGTCGCCTTTTACGACAGGCCGACCCCGGCCACAGAGGCTAGTATTCTTTCTCCGCCCCTGCACGGATAAAAGCTTCATCATATTGCAATTCTCAAGTTCATATCTACCCCTGATTGGCTAATTTTAACATGAATCATATTTAAATCCAACAATCTACTGATTTCATTTAACTCATTTTCAGATTTGTAAAAGACAAGTTAGCGGTGGAAATACACACAGAGATTCAGCTGCTGTACTTGTGCCATTTGGTTGGACCGTTCTTGCAAAGGTTCCACCCGGACTTATCCCGCGCTGTCGTAGATATCACTATCTGCTTGTATGAAACGTTGGCGCACATTGACAAATCAGTACCACATCTTCAATACGTCGACCCCATTTGTGACTTATTGTATCCTTTAATAATAAATACAACTCACATAACTGAACGCTCAAAGACGCTCAGGACCGTTCGGGGTGGAGATATACTGTGGACGACCTCTGCCCCACCTAGGGGATACAGGAATATAATGAATGTGACAGTTAAACTTTAGCAAGACAGTGACGGCGTATTTGACTACGATATATTTTTTTTCTACATCAAACTCACGCGCTGGCTAGTTGTATTCTTCAACGATTAATGTCTCATTGCATTTCTAAAAAACGTAAGGCCGTTAACCTGTCTGCTGTCCTACAGCAATAAAAAAAAACGGGATCTATCCGCCGTTCATGTCTACGTCTAATTGGCAGATTGCGCTATAACAACGCCCATAATGTATAATCTCCACGCTTGTCCAAAGCGATTGCACATACTGGTAATATCGGTATGCAGGTTTCCTCAGAATTTTTTCCTACACCGGTGGTACATGACAGTTTTTTTTATTGCTAAGGATATAGCAGTAGACAGGATGACGACCCACTTAATCAAGTACCGTAAGCAAGCAGTTACCGTCGCCTGTGGGTGTTTGCGATATTAGTGGCACCGTGAACATGCTGCTGTCCCATAGAGGTACAGGACCCTGGATCACTAATGCCGGCACATAACACAAGGTTATTATAGACCAAGAGTGGTTGCCATACAGACGGGCTTGGGGACCTAGTACGTAGCTTGGGTTGTTTTGTCAGGAGGAATACTGTCTAAGAGGTACCTGCCATTATGGGATTAAATATGTCTAGATTAGTCTTCTACTAGAATAGCACTGAACTACCAATTAATTTAATTTTGAAGTGAAACCTTTCTAGCATCGTTGTGGTTTGAAAATTCGATTAAATAAAAAAGGGACACTAAAAAGAGACAAATATATTCTTAAATAAGATTTAGCCCGCGAAAGAATGAGATAGAATACAAGTATAAAGTGTTAACTATAATCTTCGTCTCCTCTTTGTTCGGGATTTTGTAGCTTTTATATAATAATATACGAATTATTTTGCATTAAAATATATAATAAAGCTTGAGCTTTAATAATTTTAAAAATAATTAAAGTATTATAAAATTTATAAACTGGTAATTATCCTAATACTGTATATTTTTTTTGGTCTCGGGGAAAAACCCTCTCTTTACGGATTCCCCCGGCCCAGGGGGACCGAGGGATATGTGGGACTCCGGGAAAGGTGTTCGGCCATCCGACTACCCACTAAAAAACCCCGCTGTTCACCTATCGCCTACGCTCGGGTCCACAGATATATGGTCTCCGATCTCGTGGCCCGGGCCGGCGCCTGTCCGCCCTTTGTCTCAAGGCGGACCCCTTCTAAAGTGTTGGCGCTAGGGGATCAGGGTTTCTTCCCCACCGGCGCTTTCCTGTGTTAACTCGAGGAGTTGAGGGGGGCCGAGGAACAGTACGCGGCCCTCTCCCTCGCGGCAATAGTGCGGGCGGCGGATCCTCCCCCGAGGGGCCGCCTACGGTCGCTTTCTACGGCGGCCGGAGGTCGTAGCTTGCCCTCCGACGCGCACGATGTGGCCTGCGTTGGCGAGAGGGGAGTATGGTGGTGGACTTCCGCTCCCGCTCTGCCGTCTCCTTTGCGAACATGACTGCCTCGCAGAAGGAGGCTAGGCCGTCCATCCAGGATCGCCCACGATCATGGACAGAACCAGGGCCGGTAGCGACAGGTCCGCGCCGATTTGGGCGACGAGGATGCGGTACTCCTCGCGCCACGCAGGGCACATGGCGACAGTGTGGTCAACCATGTCCTCCTCGTCGCCCGCGCCATAGTGGTGGCACCCCGACGTCATCTTCCGAATACTGTATATTTATCTCATTCTCTCGTAGGCTATTTTTATGAAGTTTCATTTCTGCTCAATGTGAATTACACACACACATTTTATTTTAATTTTATTGAAATTAATTAATTCTTTTAATTAAATAAAATTCTTTTTTAATAATTAATTCTTAATTTGTATTCAGATATCACATAAAATACATGTTTGTCGGGGACACTATGAAATCTGAAGTTGAGAGCGTGATACGGAAATTGCGTCCCGCATTACAGATGCGTCTTCGATTCATTACGCATTTGAACGTGGAACAAATAAACACCGCCTAGCAGTGCGACTACTACAGCTACACGCCTTCCAGCTCGAGCTCTAGCTCAGAGTAAGGAAGCTGGTAGCTGTAGTTCATTATTACTGACCTCTTTAGTCAGTGATAATAATCTTGATATGGACTTGAAAATGATTTAACGCTCTTAAAAGACGTATACGCTAATAACGCAATAAAATTTCATAATAACAGTTTAATCACAATTTATATCTCTATACGACTATATGATATATGACTATAATAGTTAATAATTATATTCGTTGACTTTGTATAACAATATTATTAATAACTCCTGATTATATTATTATCAAAGATTTGAGAAATAAATTATTGTAAACATTTAACTATCACTAGTTGATTAGAATATTATTTTTTGCATTTCCAGGAGGCTAAATAGGTGTAATTAATTTTCTAATATTTACTCCGTTCCGAGTGTTATTATAAATATTTTCTTTGTTTGTAACCCATAATACGCTCGTAATAAACTAAGTTAGATGAAGTTATATTAATTAAATTTGTCACAATACTGAAATACTTTCGACAATAGGATCACGGTTGTTGGTGCAGAGTTTAATGTTTATTTACAAATTTTATAAAACTATATTATTAAGTTGATGTCTAGTAAATAATGACAGTACAAAGATAATTGCAATAATAATAGTGACTATGTAGTTACTTGGTCGTCATCCGTCTAAAACGAAAAGCCAACGAAGACACAAACGTTTGTAATATTAGCGAGGTAATTAAGTCATCATAACTTTATATTTTTATAGTATTGTGTAAGATCAAAATGTAGAAAATAGTAGATATTAATTGGACCTTTGAATGTAATACCGAGGCACAATATTATTCAATTCTTGTGTACCAAATGTGTAACCAAAATATTATAAAAGTTTAAATTCACGCTGGTAGTTAAAAGTTATTTTAAGTAAAGAATATACATGAAATACGCAAAAATACAACTACCTATACTCGTTCGATATATATTCGTTTAAAAACGTACCTAGTCAAGTGGACAGTGGGTACGCACCATGTAGATTCATCTGAAACATTTACCGCCATATTGAATTTACGTCTCCATTAGCCGTCATTAGAAATTTAGTAATGGTATTTATTGTATAAACTGTTTAGACAAATCGACATCAGTATGGCAATAATCATCTCAAAAGCAGTGAAATACGCTAGTTATTAGTGCCTTTAAATTTCTTAAACGAGGAAATTGATAAATCAAATTTAAGACTCACTCAATTAATAATTTAATCAGATTTTTGACGGTATCTAAAATAGATTTTTTTCGTAGTGTTATATAGAATAATAGTTAATTTTACCGCCAGTTTATCAAAATTAATTTAATCAAGAACATATTTTGAATTGAACATATTTATTTATATAATCATATATTTATATTTTGAATATGACATCATGGTTAAATATGATAGCAATTTAGACATTATACTAGTTTTAAGTATTTTGCATATTTGAATTATATAACATTATTGTAAGGTAGAAATATAATGGTAGTTTATTTGTCTTTTCTGCGTGTGGTTTTGGTCAATATTTTTTTTCATTTTAGTAATTTAATAACTTGAGTGTACGAGAATTCGTCCTTACAAAATTGATACATGGATAATCAGTCAACTCGTTTAATAGATAGAGAAGACAGTGCCCTCGGTCGAGCGAGTAGTTTTTTGGACTTTTATTAGACTTGTTATACTGCCTCATTGCTACACAGGAGTGCTTAATATTTTTAGTTACTAATAATAACCATCCCATCTTGCACTGAAATTGAACAATAAATCCAAAATATATATATATATCGCTCACACTCACACGTATTTTTAGTTTTCAACATTTGCATGGATTTACTTTACTGGCTGGGCGCCAAGTTTGAATAGCCTGTAATTAAATTTGAGTCCATTCGTCTATACACTTTGTCCTAATATCATTACGAAAGTTTTCAATCTGTATTGGCAAAATTTAAATAAATGTAAATATCGAGGCATTTACGTACGATTGTTGTCGTGCTTGTTCATAAGAACAAGTGCATAATATTAAGAAATGCTCATTCATTTTTATTTATTAACTGACGAAAAAAACTGAGGAGGTTCTCAAGTCGACGCGTATATTTTATTTTTCTTTTTTTATGTATGACCACGTATAACTTTTTATAGAGTAGTCCGATTTAAAAATTTATTTTTTATTTTTTTATTTTATACAATAAGGGTATATACCCCGAAGTTGGTCCCATATAAATTTGGGGAAAAATCCAACCCTAAGGGACGAAAACAGACAATGATTGTTCATTCACTGATTATATATATGACCACGCATCACTTGACAGAATTGATTTATTTCATAAGCATGTAGTAATTAGTGGATTATAGCCACAAAAAAATAATGAAATAAACTCTTTTTAACAAAAAAATTAAACTGCCGAAAAAAAAGAAAAGCAAAAAATAATAAACCTTTTTATTAACCTTAATAACTAAGTTCTTTAACTAATGTAAGTATACCTAAGTAATTTTGAGTCGGCGCCAAACAATCAAATTAATTAAGTAAAGCGTGATGCGCGGCAGCGACGCAGCGTGACACGCCCCTTCGCCGGAAAACGCCGAGCGTTACCGAGCGAAGTTAATGTCAGTGAGACAGCAACCCGAACGGGCACACACGTGAGTGCACTAGCGCCGACTTAAAATTGCTTAGGTACACTTACATTAGTTCAAGAACTTAGTTATTAAGGTTAAAAAAAGAAAGTTTATTATTTTTTGCTTCTCAGTTTTTTCTGTGGTTTCATTTTTTTGATAAAATGTTTGTTTTTGATAATATGATTTTTTCTTGTAAATACAGCTGACAAGTTATATTTATTTATTATCGATTATTACATTATACACGCACGATATAAGCACTTTATATTTTGTAACTTGAACAATATAGGCTGAACATAAAACGAATAATGTTGTATTGTATCGCCCCATTCGACAGTGTTGTGCTACGAAACATGCGATGTTCCATAATTACCTCACATTAGTCTAAGAACAAATGAAGTATATGTGGTGTTAGTATAATTAAATTTATAAGTAGGTTATACGTCGATATTGTTAACAAGTTTTGCTCTACGGTGCGGTTATTCGTTTTTTGTGTATTTCGTTACTGTTTATTAACATCACGTCAATTACGTAAAAGATGTCGGAAAGAGACGAATGAGAGTGGCTGGCGTGCTGATTGATGTATTTTAAAAACAAATGTGTACACATTTGAATATCATATTGACCACTTTTTTGTTTTATATTTTTAGATTATTCAACGTAATAATTATAATTGTGTATAAATTACATATTCTGGTAAATTTTGTTTTAACTTTTCGACATTCGCTTCGTATTCTCAAAATCAAACAATCGATTTGTAACAACTAACCTACTTTGCATTGGAGATTGAAAGAGCGAGATAGGAATTATCTCTCTCGCTCTCTTATTTAGAGCTGACTTTGCCAAAACGAGCGTTACATAACCAAATATTACGGTTGTTTCATTCAATAACCACAAAAAACGTGCTTAGCGCGACTAACGAAGTTTTCATTTCAGCTGTTATTGGAGACAGTGAAAGAAAATCATTAGAATACTTTGTAAATTATTCTATTGACAAATTTGAACATATTTCTTTGACAGCCTCACTTTTTATATATGTAGTATATCAGTTGTCTAGTACCCATAACACAAATGCTATGCTACTTACTTTGGGGCTAGATGACGCTGTGTGAATTGTACCAGTACATTCATTCACGATCACGGATTAACGTATAAACATGAAAATTAAGCTGCTTACATATTTAAATTTTTCTCAATCTGTTGAACAAAAGTTTAATTTGTTTGGATTAGTGTGATTACTTCGGCGCTACTTTTTTCATATAATTATAGTATATAAGTTGAAGAATCAAGTTTTCTAGACAGATTAGGATAGTAGTCTCACAATGATATAAATATCATAAAGAATATATTTATGTATATTTTGGAACTTAAATGTATTTCAATTTAGCATTATATCACAATGCATGTAAATGTTGATTTGAATATTTTTGTATAACGTGAGAATTTATTGTTTTTAATGTATATTTGTCGTAATGCAATAATACAAGGTTGATAAAGAGCAATTATTGATGTATTAAAATGATTTTCATATTAAGACTTTAACAAACTTAGAAGGACTTAATAAACATATATTGTTAACACTAAACGCTTTACACGCTTAGAGAGTATGATAATTATTTATAAATATTTTATACTGATCATTAATCTTCTACACTGTTTGTATAAAAAAAAACAATCATTAAACGTCACAATACAAGTTTAATCACAAAACAAAAAATATTTTTCGTGTAATATAACGAGTAATTTTTTTGAAGATTATTTTGTTTGTTTTTATTACTTGTTATTATTTTATATTTTGCATTCGTACTATTTACCTAAGGTATACGAGCATAATAAATAAGAATCGACAACAAGATATCAAAGAATTTGTTGAATGTATTTATAACTTTATTTTGGAATGACAACAAAATATAACAAAGTTGAAAAATTACAATATATTTGTACGGATGTTTAAAAGCGTTTGTTTTGAATTTGATTTAATTTAAATCAAGTATTTCTAATTATGATTAAATAATATTTATTAAAACACTAATCAGCATGCACCGGCAGTACTTTATAACAGATGTACCTTATATTAGCTCAATTCTTCAAGTGCTGATTATGACAGCTTTACTAACACAAATATTTATAATATTTTTGGTGATAACATGATTGATTGTGGAGATATAAATAGTATTGGAAAGTATTATATAAAGGTCTCAGGTCTCATGTATTTACACATTATGGAGCTGTGGCACTTGTTGTGCCCAGCTAAGCCACCAGTTATGCGGTGTTCCACAGGTGTGCTAGGTCCGCTCTTGTGGAACATCGCATTTGATTGGGTGATTCGTGGTACGGTTCCGCCCGGCGTCGGCATAATCTGTTACGCCGACGACATGCTGGTTACAGCGCGCGGCGGGATCTACCAGCAGGTGTGCCTTAGGGGCACGGCTGGAGCTGGAGTTGCGAAAGTCGTACAACGGATCCGGCGGCTGGGCCTAGAGGTGTCCTTGCACAAGTCCGAGGCTATAGTATTCTATAGCCGACAACGCGGGCCGCTTCAGGACCTGCACATAACGGTGGGAGGCGTCCGCATCGGTGTCGGGGCAACGCTGAAATATCTGACCATTGTCCTTGACCGCCGATGGGACTTTTCAACACACTTTGACCAGCTGGCCCCTCGACTCAAGGGCGGCCGGGACACTGCCTGACTAATCCGTCGCGTTCCGCGGTTTCGGCACTAAAGGCTTTTGAAGGAACACCGTGGTGGTTTTAGTGGGTATACGAGCGACGTACGTCCCCACCCTAGAGAAGGGGACGTACGGGCGCATTGCACGAGGAGTCCCACACTACCACGTCGCCCGTTCCCAGGCGGCGCGGTGTGCGTCATGCATTTCCACCGCTAAAAAAAGCCACCAATAAATAATTTATTCAATAATGAAATACCTACTAAACCGAGTTGGTATATTTGCATTTGACGCATGTAGTTGTAAAACCAGCTATTACAATATTTTTGGAAACTCATAAATTGTACTAAACCCTTGCTGATGTATATAGTGGGATTTGATTCGACACGCAAAATGAAAAGATGAATATAGTATTGGAATAAAATATGATGCATTTGTGCAATAAAAAGTTCGTAGTTATGCAGATCTTCTTCCTCTTGCCCTTATTCCCACATTATATGGGGTCCAGCACAACATGTTACATATTGTAATAGTTGTGGCTTAGTTTTTACAACCGGGCGCCTGCCTGACGTTAACCCCTTTTTGTGGAAAATCTGTCATCCTTTATATTTAAATTATTATTTTCGTTTCACATTGAAAGTAGTACACGAAATTTCGTTGTCAATCATCTAATATATCCTCGTAGCTATGTAGATATATCGTCATTACGTATTCCAATGATATATCGTCATTTTGTCAACACAACGTTTTAGCGAGTTTTGCAACTACACGCCTCGTTTGATCGTGGTAACTGAGTGTATTTTTATAAGCACAATTTATTATTCTTTATTAATAAATAGCTTCTCAATTACAAAGTCTTCGCTAGATATTGTTCCTATTTACACTTTACATATGATGAACAGCAATACATTTACTTAAATTGTAGTGGTTGTTTTAAATGTAGAGAATTTCTAAGTACAAGTTGTGTATGTTATATATATTTATAATGTAATAGTCTGTAATTGTAATTTTAATATTGCCTTAATTGTAATCCCCCGTTTTACACTGAAGATAGGTTTCCAACAAAACCGTGTAAAATTTATTCTCTAATTTTGCTATCTAATCCCAATATGTGATCAATTCAGAGTAAATCATCTTAAAAAGCTACCTATTGCATTAAATTTAGTAACTAAAATAAAAGAAAGAAGTCTTCAACAATCTTCATGAAAATAAAAAAAATTGCTACATTCGTTATTCTATTACGTATAGGTACGTTTCAATATTTGAATTTTTGTTTCCAAGGCAAAGGTTGATTTAAAAAGAAAAGATATCTTTTAATTTATATAGTCGTTTCTGGCATGATAAAAGCTTGAAAAATTGACACAAATTATTTATAAAGGCTCCAAAAAGGATGACAATATTTATAACTTAGCAGTTCTAGGTAATACATAAACTCGCATTCGTCGTCAAAAATATAAGCATGTACATATTAAACATATATTTCCGTAAATGTATATTGTATACTACAATACGGGGAGCCCCTCATGATATTCATCAGTATTGCGAAATGAATGAGATCCAAATATACCAATAAACATTTTTACAAATTTTTAAAAGTTTATTATTTATAAATCACGTAAAACAGGTACCGTGTAAATCGGGGGATAGGTGTATTTTGAAATTCAACATTGTTCAAAAAAGTAAAGTTTTTATAAAGCAATTCAATCTATAACATTTTTTAAGCCAGTCATTGTGTCTTCATAGAATAAAATATTAATATACACCACTACTATGACTGAAATAACGAAATAGAGTAGACATTCAGTGCTTCCAATCCAAATAACTATAAATTTTAATACTATACGTAGGAATATTGTTATGATTTTAATTTGCATCATGGTGTTTTCTAAACTGCTGCCGTCTGGTTGCTGTCGATTCTTGTGAATTCATCACCATCATCATCTTAGCGTTATAATCCCAGTTGCAACCCAAACTTTCACTATGCTGCCCAAATTCCACTTTCCGATTTTTTTTAGTCCGTTGGCAAACATTAAGCTTGACGTCAATCCAGCATTTTTCTGGTCTATCGGCCGTAGCAGGAGGCGGCATAGCTAGATATGTTCCCAACGTAAGATACCGATTGCCATAAAATGTGGTCATACCAGCGAAGGCGACACTCCTGAAATTATCCGCAATGTCACGGACGTGAAGGCTACCGCGATTGGGTCGATTTGTCTTAAATACCTAAAAGTATTTTTCCACTTTTCATCCTGTTCAATCGAAAGCCTCAGTTTTGGAGTCCGGTCTAATGTTAAAGAGATAATGCAGTTGTTCCATCTGTAATCATAACTTCTGATCCGCTGAAAAGAGTGTAACCAAAGGCGCGGTCTTATGAATTGCTCATTTACCCAATGGTCTTTGTAGCTCTTACGAATCGACAGCAAGAGGATGTGATTTTTGGAGAACGCTTGATATATTCGGAGTAATACATAAAATAATATTTAAAAATAAATAGTCCAAATATACTTATACCACGATTTAAAAAAAATAATTGAATTGTGCTTAGACTCCACGTAGAACTTTTACTTTTGTTTTGAAATGTAACTGACATTCTAATATCTAATAATATTCGTGTAATTTTACTTCCGACAAATATCTACAAAATGCAATAATATACTATGTACATGAAATTACGCCCGTTACCACTTTTTACACTATACTATATTATAGTAATGTAATCTTTTAATAGTATTAATAAAATTTTCATCTTAACTATGTTGTTTTTTTCTTCTATACCAGAAGTTTTTTGCTCCAATGTCATGGGCATCAATTTACCCAAAATATACAAGTAATAAGCTTCAAAATATGTTTGATTTCAGTCACTCAGTGCGGGTTGCGCCGCCCATCACGACGCGCGACATCCCCCCTCTCCGTAAATGCGCCTCTCCGTAAATGAGGCTGGGGGTGCCTACGATTGCCTAGACGCAGTCTCCATTCCAGGGTACATTTGCTCCAACCCACATCGGTCCTGCGACAAACGACCAGAGACCTCATATAATGGAAACTTTTGGTTAATCCTGGAGCTCATAAACTATATCGAATAAAAACTTAAATTGTAATAAAGGCTTTCTCACTCAATGTAATCGAGCGTTTTCAACATGCCGTCCTCGTGGATCCTCAATCATTTTCTGCGTCGATCTCGTTTCGACTGTTACTTAAACTGTTGCATAGATAGAATACGTCAAGTAACATTTGTAGATGACTGGAAAAAGTTGTTGCATATAAACTTCATCATACTATGATGATAAGCCATGATAATATGTATTATGGCCAACTTGATTCTAAAATAAAATATTTAAAAACATATAAAAGGAACCCGCGTCTTATATGATACTTAGTGTTTCATAATAGTATAGATTATAGAAATGTGCATTGTATTTATGTAGGTTTATTTTTAATTATACTAATTTCCCATTGAATAAGTATTAATCTTTTAACTGTATCGCCCCACGGCCCCACACATTTATTTAACCGATCATGGTAATATTTTTTAAATTTATCAGGCATACTATTCGATACTGATAGGCACGCCCTACTTTTTGACTGTTGCTATCGATAAAATATTGACGAGAAATTACTGGCAGTATGTCGGGTAAACTCGGGTTTAAAACGTGATCACCACTGCGGCCAGGGTGCCGAGCACGTGTTATTTATTTGGTGAGAAAAATTTACGCATTGATCCCTGTCTGAAGTGACCTCTTAACTAATCACTCTGTACCGATGTTTATCGAATAGGTTTAATCGATAGTGGAAATTAATAATTTGGCTAGGATGTTGGACAGACGATTTTGACTTGACGTTAAAATTTATTTTGCTTGTAAATTACTTTCCCGGTTAGGTCGTTTGGGATTTAATAATTTAAGACGAAGTCAATGGATTTAATTTTCCTAAGTTTGTTTGATTGACATTGTAGGGATACTGCGCTTATTATTCAAAATCAAACTTAATATATATATCGCTCATTTGGAGCGACAGTGACACAATTGCTAAAAATCGCGAAATTGACTTCAATAGACCACAATGAGCGCAATAATAATCTACAATGGGAGTGAAAACGTCATATTTGTAAGTTCCAAAAAAAACCCGCTAGAGAACGAAAAGACGTTGTTGAAATATTCCATTTTCGTGCGCAAATACCGGGCGACAATGACCAAACAGTCAGTTGCGCGGGGCGCCTCATATAATACCGTTTATTGTACACGTGTCAAGGAGCTACATCGCCGCTAAGGTAATTATGACATTTTTTTATTAAGTATAGGAGCTATAAAGACGCAATTATACTTTACGACACTTTTATACATGC
This sequence comes from Malacosoma neustria, assembly GCA_963693495.1. Lineage (NCBI taxonomy): Eukaryota > Metazoa > Arthropoda > Insecta > Lepidoptera > Lasiocampidae > Malacosoma > Malacosoma neustria. The sequence continues at coordinate 11,509,226 of OY856371.1, forward strand.
AACGAAAATAGTTTTGTGGCCACAATTACGTATCATACAATGGCGCCGTTGTTCCTCCAAACGTTTAGTAAATTTTTAGACATATATGTAATTTCGCCAATATTATTCTGAAATGACAACTAATTATAACAATTACGACTAATTACAATAATTTGATATCAAATATAACTCACTAATGTTATTATTATTTATTATAAAATTTTACCCACTAAAATGGGAAGCCGAGCACGAATGTTAGTGTAACTTTGTGAGCAAGGATGTTTAAATTTTGATAGTTTTGGGGATTTTTGTGAATGTGCCGTTATATTTGAATTAAAGATTTAGATTAAAATATTGCTTATTTATTTTAGCATCGACTGTGACGGAAAATATCTTCCATAGATAACGCGGATTCGCCACCAATCCTAGCAAACGACGAAAATGGTAGTGAAGGCGGAAATATAGACTTTTCTGCAGATGATAGTGGAGACGAATATAAACCAAATAAATCTGTACAACGTGGCCGTATAAATTCAACGTCATCTAGTTCATCGACGAGGTCTTCAAGTTGTATTTCATCGTCCAGTTCATCTGATTCTACTTCTAGCTTAACGTCAACGCATGCCAGCCAAGATTTAGCGCCTTCCGAGACTATTTTTACCAAGAAAGGAAAGAAGAGAGTTTGGAATGAATCGAATGAATGCGTGGATTAAAAATGTACGAAAAGGGCAACGAAACTTTGGAAAGCAATACTAATTAATATCTAGAACTAGCAAAACTGTGGCAGAATAATCTATTAAACCACCATGTACAGAAAAATGTAGACTCAAATGTCGTGATAAAATAATGGAAGAACAAAGACAGGAAATATTTAATTGTTATTGGGACTTGGGAACGCTACAAAGACAGCGCGATTTTTCAAACTCCTGTTTAACAACATTGAAAGTCCCTTACCGTCGAGTAAAAGAAGGAGCTGCCAAAACTAGGAAACAAATTTGTGTTTTTCATTTCACGGTGAAGGGTGAAAGTAAGCGGACGTGCAAATTTTTTTATCAATACTTTGGGAATATAAGAGAGAACATTGCGAATCGTTATTGAAGGTAGTACAGGTGTGATCCCTGAAGACAAGCGTGGCAAACATGGGCATCATAATCAAATAAACCCGGAAATTATACAATCGGTTCGTGATCACATTAAATCCGTCCCTAGAATTGAGAGTCAGTATACTCGAGCTAATTCTACTCGTGAATTTATTGATGGCGGTCTTACTGTTAAAGAGCTACATCGAAATTATGTATCTATTAGAGGAACAATGCCATCAGCTAGTTTTGATATGTACTACCGAATTTTCAACACTGAATTTAATTTATCATTTTTTGCGCCTAAAAAAGATAAATGGGATCTCTGCGAGTCTTACAAAAGTGCCATTGGAGAAGATCGACTCAAATTACAAGAATCTTATGAAGAGCATTTAAAGCAGAAAGATTTAAGTAGGGAAGAGAAAGCAAAGGACATAGAGTTAGTAAAAGAAGATGGAGAAACTGTCGTTGCTATATACGATTTAGTTTAGTCTGGTCCTATCTACATTCCATATCAGTACGTTCAACTTATACGAAACTCAAAGAAAATTGGAAATGCTTTTGTGGTTAACGAACTGAACTATGACAATTTTTATGATATAATAAAGTTGTTTGAGGATATTACACTAAATGTTAACAAAGATTTGCAAAGCATCCCGATTAAACTATGTATGAATTAAAAGCTATACGATTTATTAAAAATAGTGAGACTTATGATATAAAATGTTCTGAGAGTGAATGGATAACCGTAAAATCAAAAACAACCAATAATACGCGTAAAACTCGGTCAGATAATAATTTAAATATTACTGAAATACGTTTGAAAGCAGGTTAGAATTCTAAACTAACGATTTCTGATAAAAAGAACAGGATTTGCGAACTTCGTTGGAAAAAAATATTATTCCCAGATGCTATTCTGGATATTACGAAAGTATGTTTTAACTATAATGAGTCTGAAATGTTTAATAACTGTTCTAACATTCCATTTATCATAAAGGTATATAAATTGAGTAAGTTTAACTTTTATGAGTAACCTTTTGTATGTGCACTGCAAAGTTTTAGATTTTAAGAATATTGTAGTAAACATTTATGATTTTTCTGTGCCATAAAGATAATAAATAGGAAAGTAAACCTATTTTGTTGTTTAGTGCTTATTGAATTCGTTCCTAATAGAGTGTTATTAGGATAAAGCTTCGCGACATTGTATCATTGTTAAATTGCCGTATCTATGTCGCCACTGACTGTGATTGTAATTAAATCGAAATAAAGCAAATTCTATCTAATCTAATCGAAATTTGTTTCATTTTTTTTAATAATACAACGAATGTCATAACTACCCGAACTTTCTTTTTCTAGGGTAAGTAACTAAGTATCTGTAAGTCTCAAAATGTTTTTTTTTTCAGTTAGATATGGATTGATTATTTTTAAAAAAATGAGTCTATTTTCAAGCCTAGAGTTCAAACTACAAAAGTAAAATAATAGAGATAGTCATTAGCTGTCAGAAATATTTAAAATCTTCGTTAATATTACGAAAAAATCTTAAAACTGACGTAGCGTAAAATTTACAAATTTGCAGTTGTGTCATAAACGCTCCAAATGAGCGATATATATATATATATATATATATATATATATATATATATATATATATATATATATATATATATATATATATATATATATATATATATATATATATATATATATATATATATACGGGTCAGCTAGTATATATATACATATATATACTAGCTGACCCGCGCGGCTCCGTCTACGTTTTGTTTATCTGATCGCAACCAAACCTTACAGGATCACCCGCTAGGCCAATCTGAAGATTGCCTAAAAATTTCATCGAAATCGATCCAGCCGTTTCGGAGTCCGTAACGAACATACATATACACAGAATATGCAGGTAGTGTCTGTCTGTCATAATATATTAGAGACTTTCTGGTGGTTTGAGGGATCACCAAATTTAGTGGTTTTCTGGTGGGTTGCAACACCACAAATTGTGGTTACGTTGAAATAAAGTTGGCAACACTGCGCACGAACTCAAGAAGCAGATAATTGGTAAGTCAAAATTAAAAGCTATAGATTGGAAGATAATTTTTTTTTAAATTTTCAACGCCCCCGCACAGCCCTCTGGGGGTGGAATATCATAAAATTAGTTTTTAGTAAATTCAAACATGCCAAAAAGAATATCATAACTAAGTTTCATAACTATAAGAGCTGTAGTTTTAAAATGTGAATTTTAAGAGCTGTAGTTTTAAAATGTGAATTATTTTTAACTAACGCCCCCACAACCCCTCTTGGGGGTGGAATTTCGTAAAATCCGTTCTTAGCTGACCTCTACTCGGTGAAAAGAATATTTCTACCAAATTTCAAGTCTTTAGCTCTAATGGTTTCAGAGATATTGTGATGAGTGACTATGTACGTGGAAATCTCCTATTTTTTTTTTAACTAAACATTAATAACTAATATATATACACACACACACACACACACACATATATATATATATATATATATATATATATATATATATATATATATATATATATATATTTTTTTTTTAGTAATGTTTAGTTTAAAAAAATTTGGTCCGTTAATATTATAATATTATTTAATTAGAAATATATTTTAAAACGAAACAAACTAATAAATATAACGATTATTTTAATCGATTAATCAGATTATTTTATCAATCTACATTTCGATGAATATCGTCACGTCTCTAATGGGGAGGAGACATCGATTGGATGGATGTTTCGTTTTGTTAGCTCGTTAGTGTTTAGTTCTTGACGGCGCGTTAAGTTGTACGGTCGTAAAGTTATTCAGCTGTCGTTAATCGTTATAATTAGCGAGTTTGCCATAAAGCTACTGAAACTGTTAGCTAAAATTCATTTGTGTATTAAACACAAATAATTTCAAAAGTTTTTGTTTGAGTATTTTATTGAAATGGCTACAGAAGAGGTAAAAACAGTGGTCGAAGGCACCGAGAAGGAAATGGTAGAGGACGCGCCGGCGGACAAGGGGCAAATCAAAGAAGAACCGCCAACTTCTGAGGTTAAAGGTGAAGAGAAAGAGGAAGAAAAGAAGGCCGAGCCTGCCGCTGCAAAGCCTGCCGCTGTAAAGCCTACGGTGCATAAGATTAATTTCGAGAAAGATATCGTGTATTTGTACCAGCTGTCGCGAACTCCACTGTTGCCCTCTACTTCTCCGTACTGCTTGAAAGTAGAAACTTGGCTTCGGTTAGCTGGTGTTAAGTACGAGGTAAGTGTTTATTTAATTTATTTGTGCGGGGCGGGGCTGCTTGCGTGTTATTTTTCAGCTAAGGAAAAAACCTAAAACTTTTTTACAGGCAATCTTTGATGGAAATCATATTTTTTGCAAGGCAATATAATTATAATGTATAAAATTATCAGCGAATTGCAAAGCGAATTTTTTTTTGAAGATAGAAATATTCTTCATTAATTTGGGCATAAAATGCAATAAAAATTGCCGTCTTTTTATTACATTATTCTTTTATTGTATACTTGTAAAAACAAAACTACAAGTAAAAACTAACTACAAGATTATAAAAATTTCCTCGTGAAAATAAATTCAAAACTAGTATTGTTTAATTAATCATCGCCTTACATCTAAAAATTATTTCAGTTACATTTAAAATTTCATACAGTCTAATACACATTTTCAATAGAATATAAATACAGTTTCAGCAATTAGGACAGGTATTTACTTTTGAAATATATCTGCTCTTTGTCTTCACATTTTGTGTGGTAGGCCCGGCAACTCACCTCATTCCACTTCTATAACTGGCATCTAGATTTGTATAGCTATATTGCCTTTGTTGCAATTTTAGTTTACCTATTTGACTGCAGTTACTTATTACTAATCCCAATTGCATTCTATTATCTCCTTAATTGACCCTCTGGCAAATTAATCTTTACAACGCTTCCTCTCCCCACACCATGTAAATTGTCTTTAAAAAAAATTAATAACTATACGTATATGATGACAACCCATATCAGGCGTACATACACATAGTGTATTTTTTAATATACTCTCCTAAATATATGAGGTGTTCTCAGCTTTAAACTTGAACAAAGGATTCATAATCATCATGTTTAAGTCCACTGCTAGCCGTAGCCCGCCCAAAGCTTATCACAGTTGCTTAGTTTTTTCGCAAACAGCCCCGGACAGTACATTTTTGTAGGTCGTACGTCCTTTCGCCGCTTTGCGTTCTACGTTTTGCATTCGAGACGCGGTCTTCATTCGGGAACTCGTGCACGCCATAATTTAGAGGTTCAACAGATATAGCTGACACCCTACCCTACAGTTTACTTGAGAAGAGATATTCGCGAATTTATTTCTACAGAGCTTAACTACAGAGCTTGTTGGTGTCTATGATACCTTTGCTTCGTATTGCGAATTTAACGCACTTTCCTCTTCTTATGAGACTTTACGTAGTTTCCTAAATGCGTTGGTACTCCAGCGGCATCCTCCGAGCGGCTTCTAATCTTATCCTACCAATCATAGAATACTGGTATAAAATTAAAACTAGTCTTAGCAGACAGTCTTTGCTTTTAGAAAAAAAAGTGCGTGCGTGAAAATACAACTCTAGACGGCCATGAATCGGCGCCTTATAGATTTCTATATTCCAAGTTTAATAAATGGCAGTGGTGTAGCGTAGTCGGGGGGGCAGCAATTTTTAGGGGGCAGCAAAATTTCACAATAAATAATATAAATATTTGAACCATTTCATATTTTTATCGCAACTACAAATTCGGACTGATTGAAAAGAGCACGGAATTTTTCATTACGTCTTATTCTGTGACGAATTCGGGCAATCCCCTTTCTCTGAATGATATTTTGTAGCGACTGCTGGTAACACCGTCTATTCTGACTTGCGGGGATTCCCCATAGTTTATTTTGTGCTTGACCTGTATAATGCAAAATAATGATGACTGTTCTTGCCGAAACGTTAATTAAAATTAATGTGTGTAATACTAGCAGGCTCACCCAGCTCAACACGGGCAGATTTTTCATTACCGCTCCGCTCCTATTGGCCCTAGCGTGATGTAGGCGTTATATAGCCTATAACATTCTTCAATAAATGGGCTTTCCAACACAAAAATAATTTACAAAATCGATTCAGTAGATCCAGAGATTACCCTCTACAACGTCACAAACTTTACCTCTTTATAATATTATTAAGTATAGATATAGTATGCATTAAATTGAAATACCTAAATAAAAGGGTGGCAAAATTGTCTTCCGCCCCGGGCGGCCGTCACCCACGCTATGCCGCTGATAAATGGACTGCGTTTCGAACGGAAATGTTTGGTATAATATATACCTAATATTATAAAGAGAAAAGATTTTATTATTTGTTTGTATTGAATAGGCTCCGAAACTACTGAACCGATTTGAAAAATTGTTTCACTGTTGGGAAGCTACATTATCTCCAGGTGACATAGGCTATATTATATTTTCAAAATATTAGGGATCCTTATTAAAACTCCAATAATGTAACTCAAGGTGTAAAAAAAATTACCTAAAATATTCTTTACATCGCGTGCGCTGCGAAAACTATTAATGATAGAATAAATTAATGAACTACGACTTGGCAGAATATAAAATAATATAAATATAAATAGTTATGCCATAATAAGTGTTCTTTTATTTTAAAAATTTAATTGAATTTTCGCCGCTAGAAAAGGCTCTTTATTTGTATCTTGGTATTAATCCTTATCAAAATAAATATTACGAGCTTGAAAATGTAAGTATTGAAAAAACGTTTCACATCTTCGTGACGCTAATTTGCGTTTCATCAGTAACGTGACAATAATTTCCGTTTCATCCGTAAAAAAATTACCCTCATGCGCCCAAAGAAGTTTCACTTCAAAAATTGCAGTTTATTATATTTATATAAATCGAGGCAATGTAGCAATTTATGGTGGCCCGGGCATAGGTGCTGTATGCGCGCATTTATGGTAGGACGACGGGCAGCCGGCGCGCGGTGGGCGATCGATAATACTGCAGTATCGTCTATACTGATGCACTATGCATCCAATGGAAGTTTGTAAACGGCTCCTGGAGAAGTTTACAATATATATGTACAAATTATATTAACGTATTATTATTACAACTATAATAGTGAAGAAAAATATAGTTCATGTAAGAAATCTTCTAAAACGATTGATACTAAGTGCATCTGGTACGGTCCGGCATTCAATTATTTGTGATCCAACGGTCATTTTGCACATCAAGCTGTCACATACTCATACTAAGTGACCCGTTTAATTGGGGGGGTTGTGACGTATGCAAAATACCACGCTTAGTCACTTAGGACTTAGATTTTCATCACGCGCTTTTTCGGCCTATATTCAAATATCGGTGTCCATGAATTACATGAGGTGATTTTAGAGATTTTTGACCGCCCCTGGTGAGATTTATTCGTGAGTAATAAGTAAGTAAAGTAAAGGAGATTTGGCTTAACCCCCCCTCCCCGAACTCACCCGTGATTTTTCAATATGTATGTCTCTAATAAATGAATCGGATTTATTTTAAAAACAAAAAAATAATAATTTTTTAATTTATTAAATACTATTATATGGCAATTTTATTGTTTCTCAAAAAAAAAATTACGTTGACGTTCCTTAACATGTCGGAGCATATTAATTACCCGTTTATCGCTCTAAATATGCGACGTAGTAGTAGCAATTGTCAATAGTTAACGCATTGGGCGCGTTGCTGTAGAATTTGTTTTAAATCACAAGAAGTACTTCCTCAGAAATGCTAGCACTATTGCTAGTTACCCGTTTATCTTACATAAATATATCTTAAGGACAAAAGTTTTCAACAGAAAAGCAAGAGTAATATGTAAATGCAGAATCGTATCTTTAAATACCACGTGAACAGTAAAGTCACTACGAGTATAATCATGTTGAAATTTTATGGCTACCTGGTCGCATGGCGGCTTGTAAGCTTTCACATTGTTTCAGAGTAGAGACAATAAATACTGCACAAGTATGAATACTATTATACTTTACGAAACAATTAATTTTTACCTGTGCCGCCCAATTGTGCTTGGCCCAAAAAATGGCTTTGTAAGTTTTAGATGCTTCGTTATAAAAATGCAATATACATCGTATCGTCAGCGTTCTATTAGTCCTCTTTCGTGTATTTAAGACTAAGTTTAATCTACATGGATATTACTTAATTTAATACAGCTAAGTCGTTGTTAGTCTAAAACTTTCCTTAGAAGTGAATTAAATGAATTTAGCAACGAATTATGTTTATTTTATTGCTGTAGGACAGCAGACAGGCTGATAATTTTTGCAATGCCAGTGTCATCGCGAACATGCTGCTGTTCCATAGGGGTACATGAACTTGGGTGACTAATGCCGGAACACAATACAAAGTTATTATGGCGGCATACTTAAGACTAAGGGTGGTCGCCATCCAGACGGGCTTGGGGCCCTACCACATAGCTAGGCCAACCCCGGCTATAGAGGGCTGTATTCCTTCTTCGCCCCTGCACGTATAAGATTTTGTACAATTACAATATTTGCTGACGACAAATAAACAAACATTTAATAGATTTTAGTAGAGGTTATGCTAAAAAGCTCGGACAACGATATTTGTCATTCGACGATCACATTTGCAAACTAAATTCCTTTGAAAAAAAAATAGGTGTGGTTTTGATTTTTCTACAATATTGGTAACGAATTAGTTCTAAAGAGGTTTTAATAGCCAAACTATGTCTATAGAGGTTTTAATAGCCAAACAACTACTGGCACTTAACAAAGAGTCTGGTTATGAAAAAAAGTTAATTCCAAACTTTTGTTCTCGTGACTTTATGCTTACTTTTTGTGGGTATGCAGTTAAAGGGTTATCAGGCAACTAAAACTAACTTCTCGTTATTTTTCGTACAATAATTTATCTTTGTCGCATAATCCCGCCTTATTGTGTGACTTAAAAAAGATATCTTTGTGTCTATTCTAATCTTCGATCAACAATTGTTGATCGAAGATTCTAATGGCAGAAAAAGCAATGAGTTAGTAAAATTATAGCGCTGCTGGAAGAGGGGTGTAGCCAAAGTTACTTCTTACAGCGGTTACACGTGAGTCGTTCAACCGTCCAAAGAACCTGGTCGCGATACCAAGAGACAGATTCCGTTCAATAAAGCCAAGTTTCTGGGAGAAAACATTTGCACACAACCACGAGACGACCGCTTTTTAGTGACTCAGGCACTGAGGATCCGTAAATGTTACATAGACATCAAAATAAATCTTGAAGAGGTACGAGGAGCACAAGTTAGCCTATGGACTGTGAGGAGGAGGCTTTTAGCGGCTGATATACACAGTTGACGACCAGCGCCGGCCACTAAGTTACTCCATAAACACCGGATTGTTCGATTGAGCTTCAGTAGAAATTGCCTATCTTGGAAACTAGGTAACTGGAGTAGCTAGCGTACTCTTCTCCGACGAGGCCTAAATTTGTCTGCATGGCGAAGACCGATGTCGGCGAGTATTACGAACACCACGGGAATACTATGCCGACGTGTGTTTTGAAGAAATCGCCCCTTATGGTGGGGGGTTCGTTATGTTTCGGGCGGGCTTAACAGCTATCCAGCTATCATACTGAGGTAGTATTCATTGAAAATGGCTCACTATATGCGCAAAGGTACATAACAGAAATTCTTTGCATAACCTATACTGACGGTAATTGTTAGACACCATTTAAATGGACGATAATGCTCGAGCCTACCATTCTGGCGACGTAGATGCTTAAATGCAAGAGGTCGGTATTCGTCGTTTGGATTGGCCAGCGCGGAGCCCCGAACTTAATCCCATTAAACACTTCTGGGACCTCCTAAAAAGGCGAGTCTAACCACCTTCACAAAACATCAGGGAGCTTAATCGTGTGATCTTGGCTGAGTGTGAACACATTCGATAGGACACCATTAAAAGCCTGGTGGAAAGCATACAGTAATCGCTCCAATAGGAGGTCATACTAGTTATTAATTTTCATTTTTAATTTATAAAATACCATAAAAATACTCGTAATCTTAATTTCATTATACCCATAAAAATTTCCATTTTAACATGGCAGGATTTAAGTGTGAAAAACTATATTCTCATTGATAATAAGAAATGTATAGTCATCTAAGCTAAAAAATACTAAAAACATTAATATTATCTATAGAAAAGCCAAGCTGAAAAGGAGTGTATTTAATTAAGATTCCACGAAGGGAGACTTCTCCCGCAAATAATAAATCATAAAAATCCGAAGTCATTTTACTGCTTAAAAATATTTTAAAGGCATTGTTTTGGGCCCACTCCGAATATCGTAATGTTGAGAAAGAGACGTCTGTATAATAGTATCGATAAATGTACCATGTGTTGTGCGGTCTCTAGAACTAACAAGAGGGAGAGATTGTAGGACGGGCCGTATCCGCTCGCGGCCATTGCCCTTTCATATTAACCTTGTACATACGTAAAAAGACAACACTATCGACTATGACACTATAAACATATGAATGTAAAATGTATGATTCTATTTCCAGATATGCCTGAAAATAAGGAATAAATAGATCCGCTATATTAATTTAAATAGTTTTCAATTGTAACTGCCATTAAAGACGGCAGAGACGTTGGCAATGATTTTATAAGTTAAGATCACAAATTCTAATTTAGCATAATATACACATCAAAAAAATCTAAGCAACATGCATATATATTACAAATTTACCATTTATACTAATTAATTTTTAAGTCTACTCACGCAAAGTGCGTAGGTATGTAAACTTTTTTGTTATTGATGACAACTGTTGTTGTTGTTGTAACTGGCTGTAAAAAAAATCGATTATGTTTTGTTTTTTTTCATAAAATTAAATGAAAAGGAATTTGTTTGAATTTTAGTGCGTTTTTATTGCTACGTTTAATCTTGATTTTATAATTTTACCAACCATTTAAATAAAGTTAGCGACAAAATTGAATTGTTAGATATTCTTCACGTCATGGAGCGACGTCATTTGACGGCAAATGAAATGCAAAGAGCTGTAGGGATGTTGCAAGCGGGAAGTTATCAATCTTAGGTATCTCGGCATTTTGGCATTCATAGAAGTGTTATTTGTCGTCTTTGGCAGCGCTACAATAATACAAGGGAACCCGCTAAACAGCATCCAGGCCGTAAAAGGAGTACAACCACTCGGCAAGACCGGTACATACAACTGATTGCAAGACGCCAGCCGATGTTAACCGCTCGAGAGATAAGTTTGAGGCTACAAAATTCAAGTGGTGTTGATGTAAGTTCCCAAACTGTGCGAAATCGACTGCATGAGTACGGCCTACGAGCTCGACGCCCAATTAGGTGCCCACCGATACGTCACGGGAATCGCGCTCGTTGAAATGAATGGTGTAGAGAACGCAGAACATGGACCCAGGAACAATGGGATAAAATTATGTTTTCCGATTAGTCGTGATTCGGGCTTAGGCCTGATACAAGAAGGGTGCGAGTGTACCGTCGGCCCGGTAATACTGAAAGGCTCAGGTGCATTCAGGAAGTACATCTATACAGCGGCTCATCCACCATCCTAAAATTTAAATTAGTACATGTTGCTTAGACTTTTTTGATGTGTGTATATTATGCTGGGCGACTAAGAATTAATTCACCCACAGTCACAGCACACAGATGTTATTCACACATCTGAGCTGAGATGACAAAATATTCTTATAAACGAGCTAAAGTAGTTGTCAATGGAGCTAACAACCGTCACATTAAGCGAGTTCTTAACCCTTTAAATATTTTGATTGGCAGACAATATTTAAACACATTGACATTAGTAAAAGGGTTAAGTGAGGACAGCGTCTTGATAAATGAAAGTAAGATGGCGCAACGGCTTGCACGTTAAGGAGTTGGCAGGGTGTGAATGTAATCAACATAAATTTAGGCATGGAAACATACATATTGTAAGTGAGACCTATGTCCAGCTGTAATCTCATACATGGAAAAACACTCGGGTCAAGACGATATTTTCCGTTATAAAATCGTAACAAGTCTACATCGGACTCCAGAGTTAGATGCCACCGGGATTCACAATAGCCCTCTATCCATACTAATATTATAAATGCGAAAGTAACTCTGTCTGTCTGTCTGTCTGTTCCTCTTTCACGCCTAAACGGCTGAACGGATTTTGATGAAATTTGGTATGGTGATAGATGATAACCTAGAAATGGTCATAGGCTATAAATAATCACGCTATCGTTCTTAGGGGGTAGGCAGTAGGCAGATAACTAAATTGAGTTAGTGATTTTTTGTGCTTATCCGGTATCTATGAGAATCGGCCAACATCTATTTTTCATCCCCCTAAATGTTAGGGGTGACCCACCCCCAAAAAATTTTTTTTAATTTTTTGACATTTTATTATTTATATGGCAGAACAACGTTTGCCGGGTCAGCTAGTCATCAATATATTGTATTCGGTGTGGCAAAAAGGTGGCGTTATGCAGTAGACTTGAGTGTGAATGAATTCATTTAAGCTGAATGTTATGTCGATAATGTTTCGCTATTGGGTAAATCTGTATTTCATTCATTAAGCACTGGTTTCTACCTAAAGAACTGATGAAAAAAGGGTATTTGAGTATCATTTGGAAATCACTACATTCAATTAAATAGTTCTGCAAAGATCAAAGCATATTATATTCAGAGGATGTCGAAACCGAATTCCGAAGGGAATGGATCCATTCGGATCAAAATTTCCTAGTCAACCTTCTTACAGGCCACCAAAGCTTAGCGCGTTAATGATTCAAGGAACTACTTGGGTACCAAAAACAATAATATTCTTATCCATTCAGGCCATTTTAATATGACTGAATAATAAATATTTATACCTGGAATTTAAACAATTCATCCGGTCACACGTGGTGTTAATTTAGTGCGAAAAAATCCGTTGTTTTAATAAGCATTTCTAAATATTTATTGAACAATGAACAATGAACATTTAAATTATGATTCTCCTAATTGTATTCAGCTTTGCGTGTGGTAAAGAATTTGTCTGTATAAAGTTTCGAGAATCCGACCTTTGTGAAAACGGTGATGAAATTTTACAATAATGCATAATGCAGTTTATATGGAATTATTTTATACTAGTTACATTCTCTCATTCTATGAAAGCTGTAAATCCGATTATAATATTTCATCAGTACGAGGTCTGTTCGATAAAAATTACTAAGAAATGACGGTATTATTAGAGAATACAATCCCGGGATCCCGACCGTTTTCTGACCCCAAAAATCCCGGGACTGTACAAGTACAGCCAAGCCAAGGCTAATCTCAGGATTTTTGGGTTTGCCACAAACAGGTCTAGTTTGCATTCTTGCCTAGATTATATTAATTGCATTTATTACATATCGACAAAAAAACAAACCTTTGATATGCGTACGATACGTACTACATAGGTACAGCTCTAATAATATGTTTGTCGTAGAACTTAGAAGAGATTTCCCAGCAGGCTTGGAAGTCAAACCTTGGATGCATTGGTATTTCTACAACTGTATTTTCGAAATTCTAAATAAGGTTTTTGTCTCGTTGTTTCTTACTTACAAAATATAGTGTCTTTGTTTTGTCTTTTTTATTTTCTTACTATATTGTGATTTGTGTCGTGGACTCGTGGAATAAAATTAAAATCATTTTTCTAGAAATTACTCGTTTTTGTAAATTTTAGCCCAATTAGAAACCACATAGTCTAATCCCGGGTTGGCCCCGCGATCCCGGGATTACGCATCAAGAATCCCGTAATCCCGGGATCTAAAAACATGCTTGGGATTGTATTCTCTAGGTGTTATATATACCGGAGAGTTTCCCGTCAAAAGTATATTTAGAATTCATTTATTATTGACTGATTTTATTGTGTAGTTTTGACTTGTTTGATACAAACTTTAATTAATATAAAATGTATAAGAACAAGTTAATTAACATCCCATAAAAAAATTAAATAATCTTCCCCTTTGTTTTTAAACGTTGCGCTGAAAGAAATACTATGATGTTCGAAAACATATTGCTGGTCAAGAAGTAATTTTGCATACCAGAATATAACTAAATTCATCGTTACCATATAATATTATGTCGTTGTTGGTTAAGCAGGCTATTATTATTATTTTAACAGACACCAACGACGTATCATTTGATATTTAAAGTTAAAAATTGCATTAGTTGGCCGTATTATATCAATAATCAAATAAACAAAGATCTGCATTATAAAGATCTGCACAACATACCCTTTAACCCTGTAAACTAGAACAAAAACTACAATAATAATAAATAATTATTATTGCAGTTTTTGTTGCAAGATAAATAATGAATTATAAGCACATCTACAGCACTATTATTCTACTTATTCATAGTGTAGGTTGGTTATTAATTTGCCGGTTAAGAGGGCGTCGACCGCGGTGGTCATTTCCAACTCGAGCGGTGGCCGCATGTCTTATCGATTTTATCTCCTCTACTTGAATAAATCCCTATCTAATAGGAACGCCTTTACTTTTAAGTCTTTAAGTAATATCCGTTTTCAAATTGTATTTATTTTGGTGTTATTGTTAAGGTAGATCAGGCATTTTGTTTTTAAAAATATTACAGTTATTTCGGGATGACTGCACAATAGAAGCAATATTCTTTTATATTCGTAGAAAGAGCTAATTATGAGTTAATAAGCTACTTCAAATTAAGCTTTTCGTTAGAACAGATGTTTAAATTACGACTAATATATATCTTTTGTGTTTACTCTTGTACAAAGTTAAGGTTCCTACGCGAAAATGGGGAACACTAAACAGATATTTGGTAACTGCAAGAATAAAATTGATACTGTGGCAATCCAAAGAGATTATCAAAGATAGTAAGTAAAGTCATTCAAGTCATCACTATGAAAGTATAGTTATAAATAAAGTAAATTGTAACTAAGTGGGTTTGGTAGGTTTGGGGCGTAACCCCAATTTAATTAAAGTAACTATAGCTCAAAATTTAAAACTTCGAGGGCCAATAATTTGATGCGTTCGTGAAGCAAAGAGCTCTCTTGGGTAAAAGGTGCAGCAGCGATGACTGTACATTGTTACTTTTTTAGCCTAAAATAGTCACGCGATGCGTATTTCCCTACATTTTATATCTACAATCAACATTATATTATGTATAATATTAACAAGTAATAATTAACGTAAGAAATTAAAATCCACATATTCATCATCACTGTTTGCTTTTCCCATCATACAAATACGTATTAAATTTATGTTTTAATAATAGATAACAATGTTTATTATTCTTAATGAGAATCAAGTTTCGTACGACGTATTTGGTGATGGTATGCGGGCCACGCGCGCCAGCCTCGCAAGGCCCGCACGACGGAAGTTTCATTGCGCTTGCCTAATGCAACTTACTCAAGCCGTCTATTCATATTCCCGGCAGGTATTCCTAGCTATAATAACTAGCGAGTCCGCCTTTAAAACATGTCCTTCATTAATATGTCGCCACAGTTCACCGATTAGGAGCATAGCGTGTAGAGTGCAATAGATTTCACAGTGACCCCCTTTATGTACATCCGTATAAAATCTGCTACGTATACCGCATAGTAAATGAACGAATGTTAATTTTTATACCGTACTAATTATCGGACCCAATTCTCTCCGTGCAAGTGTGGAGTAAGTATTATACTTACTCTTGCGGCCAGGGTCGCCCTGTGGTAAAAAGCGACTAAACACTTCTAGGTGGTAGCGCTTCAAGCTCGTTTGGTAATCCATGGTCTATAATATGCCGCCACAATAACCTTGAGTTTTGTTCTGTCAACTTCTGTTGTAAATGACTGACTTGGTTTGAGTCCTCTGCGTGGACGGCTTCTTAGCTGTGCCGCTGGCGTCGCAAACATTCATAGGCGACGCTAACTGCTAACTTACATATGTATAGTGACAGCTTGTCTGCTATACCAATAAAAACAAATTGTAACATAATTAAAAAATATATTTTATAGTCACAACTTACGACTTACATATTGGGGTATAATAATGTGATCGAGAAACCGCAGAAGCACTGAGCTATGAAATCATGCGGCCACGGTATGCCGACTGCACTTTCTCAAGTTCCGGACGCATAGTTACTTTAGTATTTCCCGCCTTCTTTGTTATTATTTAGTACTTAAAAGAAGTTAAGAAGGGTCTTTACGATATATGTAATGTACAAGCTCACGTATGACACAACCCGCTTCAATAATTTAGAAGTAATAAAAATTCCACATCTGTTTGTCTAGACAATATTCCCGCGCCTTTATCAGTTTCTTGTTATTCTACGAGTATACTATAGGTTCTGCGTATTTATAAAGACTTGTTTTAACGATAAGATGAAGCTTTGTAAGCCAAAGTTTATTTATGTAAGAAAGGTTTTTATGTTGTAACCCATTTTTGTAATAGAGCGAGCATTGTTTTGTATCAATGTATCTATCTGTGGGATTGTTTGAGTCTTAAATATTGTGCTTCCCGCTACTGACATCTGCTGACATAAGGCTATTTAAAAATTTTAGGCTTTTCATATTATTTATGTTTTACAAACATTGTCACGATTGTTTGTTTGAAATACTTGTTGTTTTTCTTACAGTATTGGTATTTAAATCTTAATAAATCGATATAATATAATTGCGACAAATAATGCGCAGTTGAAGTTATTAAACTAATAATTTTTTCTCAAGGCACTCATTATAAAGTACTCATAAATTTACAATAAATTAATCTCGTTAATGTTCTTGATAAGCGGCTGTGCTGCCCTCGTAAACATTCGCACAGAAGTGAAAGAGATCAAACTTATCTCGGACATTTATGGTACAGTACCTACAATAATTTCAGATCATTTATTATATTAGAGCGCCGTAGTATGACGAACTTAACATTCTATGGCAGGCATTGTTCTTAGAATCTATTAAAATATAAATCTAGTTGGCCGTATGTAAGCTATATAAAACTTAAATCCCATACATTGGAAGTTCGCTACAAACCTAAACACTTTTGTGTTGCTAGATCATTGTGAATGTACTACAGTCTGCACAATGGACTCACATTATCTTCTAAGAATGCAGCTGTTTTAATAACAGTTACTAAAAATTGTTTCTGACGTACTACTTGCTCTTATCGTACTACTAATTATCACTAAAATTCCTAACATTCATAAATAGACTACTGTGTTGCTCAAGAGGTTAAGGGCGGGAGGATATGTCAATAAAGCTGTTTAGAAATTTAGCAGCATAATTAGAGACCCAGTGGCGTACTTAGAGCAGGTTTTAGGTCGTGAGAAGAATAAGCATTTTAATGAAATCTAAACAAAAACCCGTTGCAATGTAGGTACCTAAATTTTTTTTTATAATAAGTCAAGTGAGATGTAAAATATCTTTAATTGATGAAGGAATCTTTGTTTCGTATCGTTTGCGTAGGTACATAAACCATTCGAAGTAATTAAAATTGTTGAACATGATACTTTTACTGAGACATAATAATCTCAAAGCCTGGTAAATTGAAATATGTATGTATGCCCGTGACAACAGTATACGACTATTATTTAATTTTGATGAGCGCTCGCCCAGACAGGGGTCGGCAACCGCTAGGGCTTCGACCCGGGTCGCGGGGGCGCATGCGCGGGCCCCGCCCGTGCATCGACCAACCCTCGCTGCTGCAATCCCAGGGCGCGCCACTACCACCTATGTATACTAACACAGCCTCTGAGGTCTAACTATAAGCTATTGTTCTCAAGAGCTTAGCTTTTGTTTTCAAAAGCTTAGCCTTTGTTCAAATAGCTTACTGACAAGATTCAATAGTATATTCGCTCCACCTATCGCTCATGTTATTATACTCATTTATCGATTTTATACATCTCTAAACATTTTTAATTAGGATTACAATATCCAGCAGTCCTGGTTCCACAAACTAAACGCTATAAAATTCAAACCTTTATCTAGTAGTCTTGTGCAAAATATTTTATTATTTTATAGCAATATTATAAATAATTTTAGTTTAAAATTTTGTAGTTTACAACCTAGTTACATTATTTAAACAAGTAATTCGACAAGTTTGCCCTTCACTTAATTTACAAGGTTTCTTGTAAATAGAAAACCCTTATTTTACTTTCAATACAATAAGTCCGTGTGCTTTGTGTTTATGAAACCATTACAAAATACGTTACAATATAACAGGAATTCGTCAGTCGCTTTGTATTGGGATGGGCCGAGCTTTATGTTCGTTTACTGACAAATAGACATATTACAAAGAACTGACTTACTGAGATTGTCAATATACATTGGTGCGTTCATAAATACTGTGACTAAATAAATAGCCACTTATCTAGGCTTATTCCAGCATGGAAACGTTGTTCAAAAATATGTTACAGTAATTCCGTTAATTTTAGAAATGTGTTTAAAAATTGTTCTTGAGAAACTACGATTTAAATAAGTAATAATCAAAAAGAATTTTATGTCGGCTGGTATAGCTTGGACTTTGTATTCATACGACTAAGTCAATAATTCATAAGTAATCATTTACTTAAAGGGGATATTATAATAAATTAGTTATCTTTATCGATGCTCATTTAGAACAAAGGCACTCTTAAAATGAGTATGTGATTACTTTTCATCTGTCAGTGTGTCCCCGCTATCTATAGCTGTTACCGGGCACCTACCCAATGTAGGTAGCGCGGGGAGGGAGCGGGCCGGTGAACCTTGCCGACGAAATCAATACAGCTGCTCGGTGCGCTCGTCTGGACCCCGTTTCTATGGCAACGCGAGCAGATAAACCAATCTGCGTCGCCGCTGCGCTGATACACGCCACCACCCCCGTTGCCCTACCATCCCGGGCTGCGTCCTATTTAAAATATTGGAACTACTCTCTTTGTTACGTTACTTTTTTATTTTACCCTGAACATATTATTATTAATTTGTAATTAGTACAGTCTACAATATGCTTATTAATTATATTATCAAAGTATAACGGCACCCTGATTTTATGACTATTTCAAAGATATCCATACTCTGTGCTCTAACGCATAGCAACCGACGACCACACAAATTTTAAATACCCCGTATTGTTTAAAGCGAGCGT
Organism: Malacosoma neustria; assembly: GCA_963693495.1. Lineage (NCBI taxonomy): Eukaryota > Metazoa > Arthropoda > Insecta > Lepidoptera > Lasiocampidae > Malacosoma > Malacosoma neustria. The sequence continues at coordinate 11,528,406 of OY856371.1, forward strand.
TTTCAGCGACTTTAAATCCTTTACTTATATTATAAATTTTAACATTGTATTCATATGTTTATATAAACAAAAGTACTAAAATAATTTGCATTTATAAGAAAGAGCCCTTTGTTTGTAAACTTTATTTCAATGTTCACATTCAAGACCCCACGCAGCCAGTAGCTATTTTTAAAAACCATTTCAGTTAATATATTTTCTAATAACATAGTTCAAAATTTGATACGTATCCTTCTTAATCTTTTTAAATTTTGTGGTGAATTTTTATCAGTATGTTAAATATGTAGTTTTTTGTTCTTTCTCAGATCTCTACGCGCGACTAGATGTTTGAATTCAATTAATTAGAGACAAAGGCGCAATCTTTTCAAACTTTAATTGCGATTGGGAGTTTCATACTAAAACTTATTTATTATTACTATTTAATTATTCTCCGGCAGGGGCGGAGTAAGAATCTAGACCCCTGCGGCCGGGTGCGGCCTGTCGTAAAAGGCGACTAAACTATCCTAGCTAGGTGGTAGGGTTTCAAGTCAACTATCCCTGGTTTCTAAATATGTGCCATTAACCTTGAGTTGTGTTCTGGCAAAAATGACCAGGTTTCAGTCCTCTGTGCGGACGGCGTGTTGCTGTGCCGCTGGCGTCGTAAACATCCATAGGCGATGGTAACTGCCAATATTATCGAGTGAACTCTCAGCCTGTCTGCGGTTCCTCAACAATAAAAAATAATAATTAAAAAACTAAATGTTGCATAATAAAATTAATACCTTATTAAAAATAACTTATACTATAAAATTAAAATGTCTAATGATCACAAACCTCAGTATTTCATTAAATTTTAGTTTGTTATTATTGATGCACATGCCAGTTCTTGTAAGCCCGGTTGTTGTGAGAAAAAAAATCGTATCAAATGTTGTAATTATTAAATTTGTTGGGTACAAGTATTAGAATTATTATTAGAATAATTATTTTCTATTTTTTTTTCATTTTTGGTATCTGTCTATGGGTGTATTATGTCACTTTTATCTCATAAGCCCGTAAGCAGTTTAAAATAATCTTTACGACTGTATAATTTTTTCCAACAGAACGTGGACCATCGTGCCAAATACCGCTCTAAGAAAGGGCAATTGCCTTTCGTGGAGCTGAATGGTGAAGAGATCGCTGACAGTACGTTGATCATTAAAGAGCTTTCCGAAATATTCAACAAGGACCTCGACGCCGGTGAGTGGAAGTCTTTTCACCTCATTAAACATTCGTGTCATATTCAACACGTGTAACAGATATCTCGATGTAAATTAAATCAAGCAATTTATTATGCCTAAGCAGTTTTTCCAGAACCTTCTCTTATATCGTAATAATTAAGACTTGAGCTTATGGGTAATAAATATACTTGAATCAATTGTTAACCAAATATATTTAAATGCTTACATATTTTTGGTCTCTAGGTAGGAACATTTATATGGAAAATGCTTTGTTTCCGCTTTACGCGATGTAACTTAGACGAGATTGACAGGGCCCTGAACAAAGAAGGACAAAGGATTTGTCATAAATGCATGTTAAATGCATTAAAATGCAATATATATGTACATACATATTTCGCAAATCCGGGTTCGGGTATGTTCGAGCTATTTACAAAATGCATTTAAAATGCAGTTTTAAATTACGTAAGATGCAATGTATTGATTGACCCGTTTTACAATATTCCTCCCGGGGCTCATCCGACCCGGGAGTCCTAGAGATCCTAGATGGCTAGGTCGCCGCGCATGTGCATTTCCTATAATCTAGCTCGAACAGCTCGCCCGGGT